>BSBK01001477.1:1052500-1607128 GCA_027943335.1 Chamaecyparis obtusa | reverse complement strand
ATATATATATACATATATATATATATATACATATATATACATATATATATATACATATATATACATATATATATATACATATATATATATATATATACATATATATATATATATATACATATATATATATATATATATACATATATATATATATATATACATATATATATATATACATATATATATATATATACATATATATATATATATACATATATATATATATATATATATATATATATATATATATATATAAAGATATATATTTTTATATCTTTGGGTGAAAATGTGTGTGTGTATTGATGTGTGGGGGGTGTGTGAAAAATGTTGTGGATTTATTACCTCCTAATCCAAGACAAGGAGATCCCAATTGATTAATTGAAAGGAAACAATCAATGCAAAGAAGAATTAAATAGCTATGGATAAAGAGGAAAAGGGGATCTAATAAACTAAACCAATGAAACACTTATCTTGAAATATAGTGGATCTAGAAATACCTATTTTCTGATGACTATACCGAGTTTTGGGAAGTTCTGCAATCGGATCTGGAATAAAAACACTGAGACAGAGAAAACCTAGAAATCCTTTCCTTTTTTGAGAAAAGTCAACCTTGACCCCTTTATGTTGACCTTGACCTATATAGTTCTCACGAAAATTCTGTTTGCGGATACCAGAAGTTTGCTGAAAAGGGTACTCAGATCTAATCTGTAATTCACTATCTCGCACCTACACCTGCAAGAAAAAGGGTTCTGTTGTTTGGATGAGGAGTTTGCCTTGGTCAAACCCCGGTTTTGGAATCAACCTTGAAATAGAATTGAAATGGAGAATGATAGCAATTATTAGAAGTATATCTAACAACAAAGCTATGATATTCAATAGATATGCAATCGTATTTGAAATGTAAACAAGTATGTTAATATGAAAGCTTGGACACAACACTAAAAACCATAAATGTAAATCAAAACCTCCATAATTATATGCTTGGAATCCAGCTTGAAGGAAGAATGAATAGATCTTGAAGATGAACAAATGATCTTGAAGGAAGATCACACCATCATGATGGATAGATCTAGGATTTGAATGATGAATCTTGAATGCTTGAACCAAATCCCTTGAAAGGCTTGAATGCTTGAATCCTTGATCTTCAATGGAGAACTTGAAGGCTTGAATATGGATAATTGCTCACTTAATGGATTGCTTGATGATGCTTGCTTGATCTTGCTTGAGTGAAGATGAATAATGGATGATTAATGATGAAAATGAGAGGAGAAGACTTCCTTTTATACAAGTTTAGGGCACAAAATTCTAGAGAGGCCTACATAGGAGAATTAAATTCCAATTTAAGCCTTTACCCTTGGAAGTGGACCTAAATTAAATTTCAATTTAAGAGTTTACCGTTTCGAAGCTCGAGATAGCCGACCTAGAAGTGGAGAATAAAACTTTCTAGAAACCCGACATCTGAAAACTTCTAGAATTTGAAATCTGGACCCTAGGTCAGGGTCGAGGTCGACTCTAACCTAGGTCAAGGTCAAGGTCGACCTTGACCCAGAAGGTTGACCTTGACCTTGAGCTCAAGAATCTTAGAGTTTCAAGTCAGGATGCTAGAATTAGGTAGGAAAGAAGTGGAAAATGGGGCAGAACAGGGGAAAAAGCCAGATCCAAGCTAGAGACCCAATCAGGGTGCTTGACATGACCCCAAACCACTTAATTGGAGGGATAAACTAGACCTAAATAGAAGTGCTTCCATTTTCCGACGATATAATATTGAAGATGAATTTTACATGATGTATCTAGAGGATTTGGAACTTGGTTCTCTAGGTCCATATATCAACAAGGGCATAATCAAATTAATGGTTAAAGGGAAAAATGAAGATACAAACACAAGATCGTGTCCTAATACTTTACTTAACACTTCTTACAAAATTATTTCGAAGGCTATTGCTACAAGAATTAAACCTATGTTAAAAGAGATTGTCAGACCTCAGCAGACAAGTTTCCTTGGAGGAAGATATATTCTTGATAATCCTCTCCTTGCATGGGAAACTATTGAATGGGCTCAACAATCACACCAAAATGCTACCATAGTCAAGTTGGATTTTGATAAAGTTTATGATAGAATGTGGCAGAGTTTCATCCTCAAATGTGGGATTGGTTGGAGTTTCACCCCAAACTATGTAAACATGTTGAAATGTTGTTTGAAGATGCTACTACCCAATTAATCATTAATAATGAGATGTTTGATCCCTTCCCTTTACAACACTCAATATGACAAGGTTGTCATTTATCTCCATTTCTTTATGTTATTGTTGTTGATACCCTTGGTTACTTGTTACAAAAGTATAATCAAATGAATTTAATCAAAGTTATCTGTATTCCAGGTAATAGGCCAGTCATTAACTCATATTTTGCGAATGACAACATTATTTTTCTTCAAAATTATAAGGAAGAGGTTTCAAATGTTATGGAAGTTCTTGACCTTTATTGCTTTATTTTTGGGTCCAAGTTAGCTTGTCATAAAATTGAATTTCACATGACACAAATCGATGATGTACCCCCCTGGATCTCTAGTGAATGGAGACCAATTAAACATGGATAGATTTCTTGTTACCTAGGTATCCCCTTTGGGATAGGACTATCACTTGCAGAGATGTGGTGATGGTTGCTCAATAAATTGAAAACTAAACTACTTACTTGGGAAAATAAATTCCTATCTTTGGCTGGCAGGATCTGGGTTGTGTATCACATATTCTTAGGTTCCCATGTTTATTATTCATCATGCTGGATGTCATCTAATAAAAGACACGATGACCTTATTAAACTATTCTATCATTTTTATAGTCTAATTGGGGTGTTAGGACTGGGTTCAAATGTAGTTCTTGGCTACATTGCATTCAGCCTAAAGCTAAAGGTGGTTTGGGCATATTGGATCCCAAAACCCAAGGATTTTGTTTAGTAAAAAAGTGGATAATTCAAGCAATTAATGGGGATGAACCATGGAAACTCTTGATGCATTTATGTATCTCTCGGGCTTACATAAAAACAAAATGGAAAATTGTGACATGGGAAGACAAAATTTTGTTGGCCCCTTTTTGCCAAATTAGAGCTTCTTGCTCGTTACAGTCTATTCGAAACACATGTCAACAAGTTTGCAAATATTTAAATTGGAAAGATTCCTCTCTACAACATAGTTTTAGCTTTTGGTTCCTCTTATATTTGGTGGAACAGGCTAATCCAATATCATGGACAACCTCTTGCCATATCCTTTCCTAGATGGGCCTTCCTTTATTAAAGAAAGGTATCAAACAATTTGGAGACTTGTGGGATTTTGACTCCATGAACCGGGACAACTAGTTAAGCATCAAGAACAAGTTTGGTTCAAACAATGAGCTCAAAGGGTTTATCAATATTGTTAAATCTTTGGTCTCCATTGACTTGTTCATGAAACTTTGTACCTCTTTAAAATGTAATTTTTCCAAGGATTGGTGCTGGTTGGCAAAGCATCATTTTGGTTCCTTTCCATTAAAAGAAATATATCTAAGTCTTTTATCTGCATTTCCCCTAAAGCACAAGCATAATAACAAATAGAATTGTAAATTTCAGGAGAGCACTTGGAGAAAATTAAACGCTCAAATTTGGAAGTCTAAAATTGAAACAAATGTCTAGATTCTTAGAAAATCTTTCATTTTAAATGCCCAGTTGGGGATAAATTAAAGTGCATGAAAATTCAATCAGTTAAGTATCCTTTTTGTCAGCATAATGAAACTCTTAAACATATATTTTGGGACTATGTGGGCTAAAAGGAAATGGAATGATGTCTTTAGATATATTCCTACCATTTTTTATCATGAATTACATTGGAAAGAGGCTATTTTGGACTTGAATATTCAAAAGAACATTGTTGTTGAATCTATGAGGCATATTATTTTATTTAACATATGGAAAAATAGATGCATGGCTGTATTTTTGAATCATGATATTCATCTGGGAGGTGAAATGTTAAAGTTTTACTCTGAGATCATATTTCATACAGTCTTTTTGTGCTCTCAATTGCAGCAAGGTTCCAAAGGCAAGTTGAAGATCATCAACCATTTTGATAGAATCAAGTTCTAGCTACAGCTTCATAGTTATGATACTTTATGTTCAAAACAACTGCAACAGATGTTAAAATTCAGGCTATGATCGATTATTGTAAGCTCTTATTGAACTGTTCTATTTTAGTAGCTTTGGTTTATTAACTTTTTTATGTCTAGATAGTGCTGGTGTTAAAGGCCTCTTTCAAGCTACAAGCTATGGTTACAATTGTATTATGCTTCCAGTTTGGAGATTCTATTGATAGTTGGTTTTCATCATAGATGTAATTTTGTGACAGCAGTTCAGTAAGTGATAGCAGCATGTGCTACTCTCCATTATGTAATTTTTTTTTAATTATTTACATTATTTCAATATATAGAAAAAAAACCTATCCTATTACGAAACATAAATTCTTTATACTGTAGAACCTCTCATTATGTCAGTAGAGCGACAATTATTTTTCCTCCACATCATTCAGTGTGTAGTCTAGAAATAGCCTTCATCTCCCGAGACAATTTCTCCTACTCTATATATATCTCCTGTGTCTATAGCCTCTGCCATTTTATGATCTTTAATCCAACTACATCCAAGTATCTTTTAGATTTCTTTTTCGGATCCAACTCAAACAAAAGAGTTTCTGCAAAATACTCTATATTCTTATGTGTTCTACAGACACCAAGGAAACAAGACCACACAACCACCACAAATCTAGATGGCATTTTGATGATAAAGTTTAGAGTTTGATCATAATAGCCAAGATGGCCAAGAAGGTCAACCATACAAATTGATCGATTGTAAGTGTAATGCAGTGAGAGTCACTCATTTTACTGAAGTATTTACATCCTTCCATCACTAAGCCAACATGACTGCATAATAAAACACAAGCGAAGCTGACATAGTCAAGGTATGTCCCAAGTGCTTCATTAGTTTAAAGAGTTTGAGAACATCCTTACAAGCATATCTTGCAATCATTGTAGTCCATGAGATCAAATTTCTTTTAGACATTTTGTCAAACAGATCACGAGCCATATACGCTTCCACATTTCGGAAGCATGTTAAACAAGGCACTTGCAACTACAACATCCGACAGAAATCTGCTTTCAATAATGCTTTGATGGATGTCCATACCCTATTCCAAAGCTCCCATTTTGACACAAATTGGGAGGATGCTAATAAAAATTGTGGAATCTAACTTTACAGCTTCCCAATGCATTAGCTTAAAAAATTCCAAGGCTTTTTCAGATAATATATTTTGTGCATATCCTGCAATCATCGTGTTCCATGAGACCATATCTCCTTGAGGCATATTGTCAAACAATTTGTGTACATTCTCTATGCTTCCAATTTTGCGCACATGGCTGCGAGAGCAATTGGAATTTAAACATCTAATAGAAATCCATTTTCAACTATGCATTGATGGAAGCATAAATTCTAAAATTTACTCAGACATACTGATCCAAATTGTATCTCTATTTTTTCAGCTAAAAAAGGCTAGAAAAGAACATACTAAAAGCAACAACCTACTAGACACCATCAAACTACAGATCCTACAACTAAAAATGCTTTATTATTATAAATCAAAATCTCTTTATTATTGTGATTCACAATCTCTTGATTGCATTCAATCCTTAAAATGTTTTCTTTTACATTTACTCAATACAAGATAAAAATTCAAAATTCGCTAGGCTAGGCTAATGAACAACCGTCTCTTATTGGAGACAAGATTAATACAATAACTTACTTTTTTTTTCTGCGTACATGTGTGACTATTAACTCAGCACAACCATTAACAAATCCTTCAAAATTTGTCCATTCCTTAAAATGACTTGCAAAAGTAGGATTCGGCAATCATATTAGAAAGAAAAAATATTTCCTGCTTTGATAGTACTTGAGGTTTTCTTAATTGTGTTTTCTATTCAGGGACAGACCGTTGTAATTTGCCCTGAATTTTGATCCCCGCTTTCAGAGGGCGAATCCAGTAATGAATGAGATCATAGAGCTCTGAAATTTTAAGTTGACATAAAAATTTGTGTCTGAAGTGGCTCAAAAACTGCAGGACAAATTAAAATCTCAACATTAAACAAACAAAATCTGCGCTGCAGCTAGTGCCCCTGATTTATCCGAAAATAAGAGACTCTAATAAAAAAAAATTATGTTTAAAACATTTGAACAATCCATGAAAATAACTTAGATAAATTTATTGATCTTTATGAAAAATTTCTTTTGGAGTTGAAAACGCCAAAGTTTCAAAGGACAATATTTACATAAATATGTCCCAGGAACATTAGCCAAATAAGTTATGCATAAAATGTCAGTGTAATATAATGTTACAAGTTTATAAGGTGGTTAAATTTGCTGAAACCTCGATTGCAATAATAATAAACCAGTTTCATTGACAGTGACAAGCTCTGTTCAGGTTACAAAATAAAAATTCCTTCCATGCAAAGGAATCAAAAGCAATTATGGAACACAACAATTCAGATGCCATCCAAAAACTAAAAGCTGAATTCTACTCATAATCCATCCACTTTCAGATGTGAACTGAAAGAGAGGGACTAATAAAAACAATACCTCTGAAATCCCTCCTGAGCTTAATTTAGGCTAATCCAATAATATATACACACATACATAAATGAACATAAATTAATTATGTTCAACTGTAAGAATGGATAATACAGAATTAAAAAATATTTAAGAACTGTCAAAGAAGTGTACTTAGTTAGATAGGAACTACGTTGAAGACATTTTAACTGTAAGCTTTGAAATCTGATCTTAAGCTCTAGGAATAATGTTGTAGCTATTCCAGATGTAGACATTGAAATCTGCTCCTTTAACGCTAAGAACAGCATTGAAGATATTTTTATGTAAGTATTGAAATATAACCTTTAGGTTCAGAAATAATTTTGAAGATATTTTTTTATAATAGTGCTGAAACATACTCTGGAGCAAATCAGATCATCATCCTCATCTCATACTCAATATTGCTCTTCATCTTCATCACATTCAAAGTTCATTTCATATTGTACTTAGAATAATCTTTCCATTTGAAATCAAAGGGCAACATTATTTGCTATAAGTCAAACATAGATAAGTCTTTGGTTTTGTAAGAGATATTTTGTGTGGATTTGGAATTCGAAGAATAATACTGTTATTTGAGCATTTTTAAATAAAGGTGGGGACTTAGAATAAGGGCTTCTTACAAAATTTCAGTGGGTGTTGTTGAGATTTGTAAGAATATTTTAAAGTTCGTAGTTTTATGAATTTAGTTGTGCATTTCAGTTTAAATTTTTTGTTCTATTAAAAATACTTAGAATAAAAATAATAATAAATAAAGATATTTTTCTTTTATTTTGTCTTTTCTGCGAAAATCTAAAATATTAGCTAATTAAAAAGTGCAAGTAGAAAATTCCTAAATTGATAGGACAATTTTCAGTCCTACCCCAATTTCACCCATGAAATATCCAGTGAACAACTATTTTTAATAAAAATATTCTAAATAATCAAATAATATAATTTTTTTTCCATGAAATCTCCTACTTTATAAAACTAGATCCCCAGGCTCCTTATAATACCTTAACCTTACCTACGAGCCAAGGCGAAGATGGGAGGATAAGACAGTTGGAGGCTATAAAGAATTATGATAAAGATAATAAAGTTTTCCTCTTTCTACCCCCGACTCCCAGCAACTTCTTCAAATATTCAATTGAAGCACAGGGCTAATTTGTTTTGCCATAAAAAACAAATTGAGGTGAGCTTGAATGGATATGAAATCCCAACACATGTACGTAGGTGTTGGAATTATCACATGACATCTCATCAATACTTTGTAGGCAATGAATGGTAATTGAACTATCAGCCTTGCCACTTAACCACCTTCCATCCACACGTTACTCTTCTGTCCACTCTCTAAATCTATCAGGACAAGATCAATAAACCTTATAATTATGGAGTTGCTCCATTCTTTAATTTATCTTGACTTTGGCTTTGAACAAGATAGGCAATATTGTTTCTTGTTCAGCTCGATCCTTGTGCATTTGAGTCTAAAAATAAATGAGTTAAAACTTATGAGATTCAACTAATTTTATGAGAGCCATTAATACATTTTATTTATGATTGGGGGTTAAAAGGGAGGATTTTAACAACTGGCCAAACTTAATTGTTTCAATTTTCTTGGAGAGAGATTATAATGTATGTCTCACCATGTCTCTCGAATGGGGATGGCAGGAAGCAGGGAAACAAGATTTGGGATGTCAGGAGTTAGGAGTCAATTTTCTAGGGAACATCAATAGGGGTGATTTAAAAATATAAAAAAAGTCTGATATTAATATGATAAGGCATTATATATGTATGTATGTATTTGATGGAAAAATTTTATTTATTGAGTCTTTTTTATCAATCTGATATGGGAGCACGAGCCTTGGATTGACGTTCTTCCAAGAAGAATCAACAACTGAGGGTATCCATTCTGTCAAATTTGTTCAGGATGCGATCTTATCCTCATCCCTTATGATGTCGGAACTTTGCACTTGATAGAACTTGATTCCTGATAGATTCAAAAAAGAACCTTTCAACTTCACCAACAAATAAAAACCTATTGTCACATTTGCCATATTTATATAAACCATATTGCAAATATTAGAGGTGAATCAGATTTGGATGAATATTTATGTTGTCCACTAACAACCTCTGTACAACTTACTATTTAAAAAAAATTAAAATATGCATTTGATAAATGACAATCAACTATGCCTCTTAGGGAGAAGTATGCCCATTGCCCTGACTTTTAAAGACCCTCTCTGACAATCTTACGGCTCACAAGACCAATTTGAACATTGTAATGAGAAACATATGGTGAAATAGGCTGCCTGTCAGTCTAAAGACATTGCTAGAATATCATCTGTCCAGCCTTGGTTTTCATGAGACTTTCATTTTATGGATATTACTATTGGTTTCAGGCACTTCAAGTTATGTAAGTTTTGTTGGTACATGTTTTTTTTTTGCCATAGTAAGCTTTTCTTTTCTTTTCCACTGGATTTGTAAGTAGTCCCATCACAATTTGAGAAACTTTACTTGTCGATCTATGTATGCCAATCTCCTTCTATCTTCTCCACATAGCCTTTTGGGTCATTACTGATCTTTTGCACCAGGTTTTCTGGTCCTCTTAAAGGTTAGACTTTCAGAGGTATAACTCCATGATTACCAAATAGACATTGCTGGAAAAAAATCATATCATCGAATACATACTATTGGGGTTAGGTGTCAATTGTTTTGCATGTTTAATTACCATAATATCCAAGAATCTGCATCAATGAAAAATTTATCATTTGTTTGGGTAGCATCAATGTCAATTAGTGCCTGCTTCTGAGTTACTGACCCTTTTTGTGAACACCTCTCTACATTGGAAACATTACTTATATGAAGTCAATTGTACCATTTATTGGTATTAATGGATGTGACTTCTTATTAGAAGGAGCTTTCTTTGACACTAGAATTGTTTCTTAAATGGTAGTGACCTCTATATATCCTTGACTCCATAACAAGAGGTTTTTACATTGATCACGGTATTTTTAAATGTTTTCTGGATTTTTAAGAGTGCTAACAGCAGAGGATGTTAAATGATTGGAGCTTAGCTGTTGCGAGTTATCTGTTGTCCTGAGCTTGGAGGGTTGCCAGGTTTTGGAAGACTGAACTGCTTGGAGGAAATTGAGCTTTACTCTTGTATGAAGCTACGGAACATTATGCTGCCACCAAGACTTGTCAGAGGACTTACCTTGATATGTTGCGAAGAATTATAAAGGGTGACAGGAATTGCTGATCTTACGAAGCTTACTTGGCTGACTATTCACCAGCGTCCTGAGCTTGAGGAGTTGCCGAGCCTTTCCATACTGCTTGGAGAAAATTGACTATTGTGAATAACCACAGAACACTACTTTGCCAACAACGCTCATCCGCCCCATGCTGACATGTTTCAAAGAATGAGAGAGATAACAGGAAATAGTGATCTTAAAAAGCTTAAAGAGCTGATTCTTAGTGAATGTCCTGCGACTGAGGACTTGCCAAATCTTGCCTCACTGAGCTACTCAGAGAAAATTCAAAACAAGCATTGTAGGAAGGCACTGCCAACAAACATTCATCGGTAAGGATGTACCAAGTTGCAGAGATTTGCTAAGAGTAGCAGGAACAAGTGATCTTCCAAAGCTTACAAAGTTGTATGTTAATGAGTGTCCTAAGCTTGAGGAGTTGCCAAATCTGTCAAGACTGAGCTGCTTGGAGCAAATTGAGATCGTCTCTTGAGCGAAGTTATAGAAACATTATGCTGCAAATGACTGAAACTACAGTTACCTTGACATGTCGGAGAGAATGACAAAGAGTGGCAAGAATGGGTGATCTTACAAAGCCTACAAAACTGATTATTTACCAGTGTCCTGAGCTTGAGGAGTTGCTGAGACTTTCCAAACTTAGCTGCTTGGAGCAGAATTTCATTGATTCTTGTGAGACGGTGGAGAACATGGCAGGTATTGATGAGTTGCATCCATTGACAAGTCTGCAACATTTATATTGTAGCGATGCAGCAATTCAGAATTGCATTCCCAAGTTGAAGGTATTGATTTCAAGACTCCTCTCAACAGACAATCATAAACTCAGTCTTTAGTTTTTTTAACTTAAATATTGACCTTTAACATTCTTTTTTGATGGAGTGTTTTTCATCTACAAAGTCATTTTAGCTACCTAATACTGGAGCACAAGCATTAGGCTGAACCTCTTCGGCTAAGAGCCAAAGGCCTACGAGTGTCCATTCCACCAAATTCGCGAGCGCATGATCCTGACCTCATCTTTTATGATGTCAAAGCCTTGCACTCAACAAGACTTATCCCTGATGGACTTTTTAAGAACCTTAAGACTCCTTTTAACAGTCAAACATAGATCTTATTTTGTAGCTTTTTTAATTTCAATATCAACCTTCGCCTTATTTTTATCATTTCTTCTCACAAGATAAGTGTAATTTTCTCACATGATAAGTGTATATTTTCTCACATAATCATTTTATGTGATCTGTAAATGAAAAGAATTCACCCTCGATGAATTGCAACTCATTTGTCTTTTACTTTAGAGTGTGCCATCAGAGTTTACATGTGTGAATGGAGGAGCACAAGAGTTTACAATATTCAAACATCATTTGCACAAAAAATCAATTTTATTTGCATCAGCACTAGGGCCTTACACCATTCATGACCCCACGATAACAAGACCTTCCCTAAAACAAGACCCATGTCAAAAAACTCGTGATTTAATTCCCAGGATGAATTAATTTTCTTTGCCACCAGTTCATAAAGTAGTTAAGTATTATAACATGCTTCCAACAATGACAGTAATACAGTCTATTTTCAATCTTTGCAACATTCATTCTACCATAACATCATCGCAGTCTTTAAGAATTACAAATTCTTTCAACCATGACAACATCACAGTTGTTGTCCAAAAATGCTTTTGTATTTGCAAATAACCAAACTAACCAAACTATAATTGTAGCATCACAATAATGTCTTATCTTAATTTTAACTTTTCCTCGAGTCTTCACTCCAGAGCAAGAAAAATTCTAGCAGTTTATGCCCCTGCCTCTAATACTTTATAATTACTCACTAAAAGTGATATTGGGCTTTAAGTACAGACCTGCATCATAAATATCATCTTCAAAAGTAGAATACACTCTTGGCACATTATAATCCTCAGTTGTTTTCCCTGTTTCCACTCCAGACAATAAAACAATCAATCAAATCTTACAAGGTATCAAGACTTTCTTAAATTCTCTTGTAAATTGTTGATATATGTAGCATCGGTTAGATAAATAAAACTTAAAACTGATTATAAGATTATTATGAGAAATGATTTATTATATATATATATATATATATATATTAATTGATAGTATTTTATATATTAATATGCATATATATATAGTTAATCTATATTTATTCTTATAATAACTATATAGTTAACTAATAAATTAGATTAATGAATAGACATGTCTTATGAAGGGACATGTCTCTTCTTCTCTTTGCCTTGTATATATACAAAAGATCGATGCATTTGGAAAACACATACAATCAGATAGTGCTATTACATTTGCAATGATCCTAAAAAATTTAACATGGTATTAGAGCCAAGTTGTAAATGTAAGAGAGTAGTTTGTTGATGGTGAATATGTGACTGTCTCAGAAAATACAGTCTCGGTACGAGGACCATATCTCACAAATGCACCGTTGGATTTTGCTAAATTTTGGATATGTTGGCGAAAAACAAATTTAGAAGAATCTCACCGGAGAGATTGGCAAGTACTCGGGTTCAAAAGTTATGACCGACTGTGTACGGGTCTATGTGAAATCTATAAAAGAGAGAGGTTCCTTTTTTAAAAGCCTAATCACTTGAAGGGAGATCTAATAAGATTGAAGGTTGTGATAGTGTATAGAACCTTTGGATATTCAAGATAGGTCATGTGAAGAATTTTGGTAATGTTTGAGAATGACAACATCATTCTATGCATTTGCATGATATTTTCTATATGGGTGCATCTTACAAAATAAAATACTTGAAATTTATAAAAGATAAGTATTTCATGTTTTATTTAAGCACATTATTTTCTTTAAGCTTGTAGTTCATGTTATACTATTGGTTAGTAAAATCTTGTATGCTTCTATCATTGGTATTTTCAGTCAAGATAGTTTAGTGAGCTATTTGTAATCTCTCTCTAACATACCTTCAGGATGGAAGCACAAGAAAATTGCATTCAAGGGAGAAAGAACTTAATGCTTGCAAACGAATCGATGATTGAGACCAAATGCAGAGGGATTCTGACATTTCAAAAGAAGACAAGAGGTTGATACAAGAACTTGAGCTTTAGAGGGAGCAGATGGTTCAGTCAACTTGTGACAATCTTGATCATATTGATTGAGAGGGAGTTCACTATTGAAGGTAAAACACTTCTGAGGTAAACTTGATAAAATTGATTATTATACTAATGAATCATGAATATTTATTTTTGGGCCCTGTGTAAATCATGAGGAAGTGACAACTTCCAAATGATTATCACTTGTATGTGTAAAATTTATTGGACAGTGATGATCTTACAATAACTTGACCTTCTATTGTAATAGACATCTTGTGATGGCTGAAATAGATTATAATAGATAGAACTTGTGGATAGAATCGCCGATTGAGGCAGTTCACATTAAAGCTTAAGAGGCTTGCGGATAGAATCGTCGATTGAGGCAATCCACCCAAGAACTTATGGATAGAATCAGTGATAGAGGCAATCTACACTAAAGCTTGTGAGTTTGTGGATATAATCGCCGATGGAGGCAATCCACACGAGAGCTTGTGGATATAATCGCCGATTGAGGCAATCCACCTGGGAACTTGTGGATAGAATCGCCGATAGAGGCAATCCACACTAAAGCTCATGAGTTTGTGGATAGAATCGCCGATGGAGGCAATCCAAACGAGAGCTTGTGGATAGAATCGCCGATGGAGGCAATCCACCCAAGAACTCATGGATAGAATCACTGATAGAGGCAATCCACACTAAAGCTTGTGAGTTTGTGGATAGAATTGCCGATGGAGGCAATCCACACGAGAGCTTGTGAATAGAATCGCCGATTGAGGCAATCCACTAGGGAAGTTGTGGAGAGAATCGCCGATAGAGGCAATCCACACTAAAGCTCATGAGTTTGTGGATAGAATAGCCGATGGAGGCAATCCACACGAGAGCTTGTGGATAGAATCGTCGATTGAGGCAATCCACCCAGGAATTTATGGATAGAATCGCCGATAGAGGCAATCCACACTAAAGCTCGTGAGCTTGTGGATAGAATCACCAATGGAGGCAATCCACCTGAGAGCTTGTGGATAGAATTGCCAATGGAGACAACCCACACAAGAGCTTGTGGATAGAATCATCAATGGAGGCAATCCACCCGAGAACTTGTGGATAGAATCGCCGATAGAGGCAATCCACATGAGAGCTTGTGGATGGAATCGCCGATGGAGGCAATCCACATCTTGAGACTATGTTTTTGTTGATTACATCATGAGGATGATGTTTCTATTGCTTACATCTTAGGGTTGATGCTATCAGGTGTCATAAGTTTTGACATTAGACTGATTTAACCTCCCTAGCTAAGAGGGACTATTGATGTATGTAGCATCAGTCTGATAAATAAAACTTAAAATTGACTATAAGGTTATTATGAGAAATGATTTATTACATATACATATACATACATACATACATATATATATATATATATATATATATATATATATATATATATATATATATATATATAATAATTGATACTATTTTATATATAAATATGCATATATATATATATAGTTAATCTATATTTATTCTTATAATAACTATATAGTTAATTAATAAATTAGACTAATGAATAGACATGTCTCTTCTTATTTTTGCAATGCATTTGGAAAACACATACAATCAAATAATAATATTGCAAATATTACATTTGCAATGATCCTAAAAAAATTTAGCATAAATAAATAAAAGAATATGGAGATAACGTCTCAGCTATATATGATGCTATTTACACATATACATATTGAAGAGATAAACAAGATGAAGATGAAAGGGAGCTGGTGGAGGCTGAAGCACTGAAAAGCAGGTGATCTGACTTGAACTGCAACTGGAACCACTGCTGCTGCTGTTACTGCTACTTATACTGTTTTGTGCTGCATGGCGCTTCTTATAATTGACCTTAAAACATGTCTTGCACAGCCTTTTATTTCTTACATTAAGTTCTATCCCAGGCATTTCCTCCATCAATCTCTTTTGCTCCTTCAGTGTCTCTACTGCATTTGACAACCGAGCTTGGCTAAGCCCTGCATTCTTCTTCGCCAGTTCCTGATCTCAAAGATATCCCAAATTTCAATAAATTGTAGACTACTATGTAGATAGAAGAAAATATCGGATGAAATATAAAAGCAAATATAGAAGGGAATAGGTTTTCACAGTCAAGTCTACATTAGAGTATAAAAATGAAGCTTTCACTAAATTTTACTAGAAGAAGAAACAAGTGATTGTTAGGAATTTGTTTCATGAATCTTACCAGATATTGATCCTTTCATATTTAAAAACAAATTCTTGAAATCAAATAAGATGTGGTTCCATTTCAAATTTTAAAAAATACAATAAAAATTGTACTTCAATTTTAAGAAATATATTTAAATTAAACTAATAAGAAACAATGATACCTGAATATTATTTATGAGATTTCCAAGGCTTTTCATTTTACGGTGTGGCCATCGAGGAATCCCAAACTCTCACTCTAGTGAACTTTTCATGATCTGCATTTGTGTAAGGTAGTTCCTCATCATTTGCAATGGTAATCTGTGAATCCCAAGCCTTAATTGTATGGTAATCCTTAGGAGTAAACCCCTGTAGATCTTCTAATGGATCACATAGGGTTAAATAGAGTTAATGTTGGAACATGCTCCAAACCAAGCTCAAATTCATTGCCAAGGAGGTGCTTTGCACCAGTATGTTCATCTTCCTCCATGATATTAATGTCTGAAGCTACCCATAACCGATCATAGGTTGCGTACAGTTCACTGAAATACAATTTATTGAAAAGCATTTATATATAAAAATATAGTGAATTACAACACCAATTGCTAAAAAGTGAAGCTGGACTGGTCATACTGCATATTGACCTGTATTCTGAATCAAAGGTACCTTATTCTAACAAGCACATTCCTTCAACACCCACAAAAATATTCTGATAACAAATCTAAGAAATTATCTCAATTATAATAAGCAGGACCTTTCAACATCCATAGAATATTTAAACATAAACCAAAGAATTTAGCTCTGTCAGTTTAAGTCTTGATTTAGTCTATTTCTTTTAATTTTTTTCAATTCTTTTCTTTTGTGTCTTGTCTGTGCAAATTTATTCGCGTACTTCTCTTCCTTTCTTTTCTCATCTCTTTCTAGTCTTTTTGATCTAAAATAATCTTATTTACTATCTTTCAAGCTCTTTAACATTCTATGATAAATCACAGTGTAATAGAAACATTGATGCAAAAATACATACACATTCAAATTCAGAAACAGCAGCAATAAACATTATGTATTATGGATAACTGATATGATTAATAAACTAAATAAGTTTTCTCAATTTTAACAAGAGAAAATTTCGAACACCCACCAAAAATTGTTGAATAGATCATTTACTTTCATGAGACACAAATTTGTATTATCATTTACTCCTCATGTTATATGAAACGATGAATTTGACTCAAAATTTCACAATTGAATCGCGATATTAATATCCTGTCATAATCAAATAAATTAAATCAAGCATTTTTAAAATTCAAAATACAATGAACTTTGAAGGCCACACTGATATGGTTAAAAGATGGTAGGAGGACGTTTATGAGGCATCCCTACATCCTTGATATGGGGATGTCTGCAATGGTCAGGGGATGTGTCTGTGTACTCTTGATTATGATTGATGGATGTGGAAATTCGAAACATCTTGAATTGAATGTTTTCAAATTTTGGAAAGTGTCTCAAGTGGCATTGAACTTAGCTGGTTATGCATTATTGGTTGTCCTGAGATTGGAGGGTCGCCAACTTTTAGAAGACTGAGCTACTTGGAAGAAATTGAGCTTGACTCTTGTATGAAGCTTCCGAACATTATGCTGCCACCAACACTTACTAGACTTACCGTGATATGCTGCAAAGAATTATAAAGAGAGGGATGAATTGGTGACCTTGCAAAACTTACATGGCTGATTATTAACCAGTGTCCTGAACTTGAGGAGTTACCAAGTCTTTCCATACTGCTTGGATAAAATTGAGATTGAGTCTTGTGGGGAGCTACAGAACAGTACTCTTCCAACAACACTCATCAGTCCCATGCTGACATGTTTATGAGAGTACCAGGAAATTGGAATGGTCATCTTACAAAGCACAGAGAGATGAGTGTCCTGAGATTGAAGAGTTGCCAAATCTTGCCTCACTGAGCTTCTGAGAGAAAATTCAGAACAAGCATTGTAGGGAGGCACTGAACAATACACTGCCAACAAACATTCATCAGTATGTAGGTACCAAGTTGCAGATATTTGCTAAGAGTAGCAGGAACAAGTGATCTTACAAAGCTTGAAAAGTTGTACATTAATGATTGTCCTGAGCTTGAGGAGTTACGAAATCTTTCAAGACTGAGCTTCTTGGAGCAAATTGAGAATGTCTCTTGTGAGAAGTTATAGAAATATTATGCTGCAAATGACACTCATTAGACTTACCTTGATATGTTGCAGAGAATTACGAGAAGTGGTAAGAATCGGTGATCTTACAAAGCCTACACAACTGCTTATTTACCTGAGTCCTGAACTTAAGGAGTTCTGAGATTTTCCAGACTGAGCTGCTTTGAGCAGATTGTGATTGACTCTCAAGTCTTGTACGAAGGTGGAGAATGTCGCAGGCATTGAAGAGTTGCATGCATTGACAAGTATGCAACATTTATATTGTAGTAATGCAGCAGTGGTTTTCTGATTGAATTGCATTAGTTTGTCTTTTATTTTACAGTGTGCCATCAGTATATGGGTGATTGGAAGAACATTTATATCCAAACATCATTTGCACATTCTAAAATCTATACTAATAACATCAGTATTAGGACCTTACATTATTCGTGACCACGTGATAACAAGACCCTAACTAAAACAGGACCCGTGCCACCAAGCTTGCGGTTTAAACCCCAGGATACATTACTTTTCTTTGCCACCAAATCATGAAGTAGTTCAGAATTATAACATGCTTCCAAGAATGACAATAGTACAGCCTCTTTTCAATTTTTACAACATTCATTCTACCATAACATCATCAGTCAATCTTCAGCAAAAACAATGCTCTTTCAACCATAACAACATCAAAGTTGCTGTCCAAAAATGCTTTCATATTTGCAAATAGCGAAACTATAATTGTAGTATCACAAATATATCTTCTTTTTTTTTAACTTTTCCTCATGTCTTCACTAAAGAGCAAGAAAAATCTAGCAATTAATGCCCTCTGCCTCCAATACTGTATACATTACTCACTAAAAATGATATTGGGCTGCAATTACAGACCTGAATCATAAATATCATCTTCACAGAGAAGAATACACTCTTGACACACTATAATCCCCAGTTGTTTCCTCTGTTTCCACTCCAGACAATAAAAACAATCAATCAAATCTTACAAACTATCAAGGCTTTTTTAAATTCTCTTGTAAATAAATAAAAGAATATGGAGATAATGTATCTGCTAAATATGATGCTATTTACACATATACATATTGAAGAGATTAGGAAGATGAAGATGAAAGGGAACGGGTGGAGGCTGAAGCAGATGAAAAGCAGGTGATCTGACTGGAACTGCAACTGGAACCACTGCTGCTGCTGTTACTGCTACTAATACTGTTTTGAGCTGCACGACGCTTCTTGTAATTGGCCTTAAAACATGCCTGGCGCAGCCTTTTTGTTCTTTCATCAAGTTCTATCCCAGGCATTTCCTCCATCAACCTCTTTTGCTCATTCAGTATCTCTACTGCATTTATCAATCGAGCTTGGCTAACCCCTGCATTGTTCTTGGCCAGTTCCTGATCACAAAGATATCCCGACATTCAGGAGATTGTAGAGTACAATGTGGATAGAAGAAAAGATTGGATGAAATATAAAAGTTAATATAGAAAAGAATACGTTTTCAGTCAACTCTGCATTACAGTACACAGCTTATAGAGCCCTTCTTAAAAGTGAAACATTCACTGTAAATATTATTAGGGGAAAAAAAGTGATTGCTAGGATTTCGTTTCATGGATCTTACAACATATTGATTGTTCTGTTTTGAAAAACAAAATCTTGAAATCAAAGAAGATGAATTATATCAAATAAGATGCGGTTCCATTTCGATACAATCAACATTGTACTTTAGTTTTTAAAAATATTTTCAAATTATAACACAATACAAACAATGGTACCTGAATATTATTTATGAGATTTCCAAGGCTTCTCATTTTACGGTGTGGCCATCTAGGAATCCCAAACTCTCTGCACCTTTTTTTGAGAACAGTGAGGCCAAGCTCGAGCTCCTTGGCTGCTTGTGTAATGGGCATATGGAAATATTGAGACAGTTCACTGTAACTGATATCAGGTCTCTGTTGACAAGGCATTAATGCATTTCTTTTACTAGATGAAGCTATGCTCTCACAATCCCCTGTTCCACTCCAACTAGCACAAGCTTTTTTCTGTTGGTTTTCATTGAAAATGGAATGTTTAGAACTGATCCCTTCCAAAAGTAAGGAATTTGGATTTGGTAAAACTTCCTGACCTGATGATTGGTCACAATAATACCCTGATGCCCATTCACATTGATCAGTCCAAATAATTTCCCCGTTAACACTCTCTTCCACTGCCACTCTTGTAAACTTTCCATGATCTGCATTTGTGCAGGGTAGTTCCTCATCATTTGCAATTGTAATCTGTGAATTCCAAGCCTTAATTGTATGGTAATCCTGAGGAGTACACCCTTGTAGATCTTCTAATGGATCACATAGAGTTAATGTTGGAACACGCTCCAAACCAAGCTCAAATTCATTGCCAAGCAGGTTCTTTGCACCAGTAGCTTCATCTTCCTCCATGATATTAATGTCTGAAGCTGCCCATAACTGATCAGAGGTTGCATACAGTTCACTGCAATACAATTTATTGAGAAGCCCATATTTATATATTAAAATATTAAAATGTAGTGAATTACAACACCAATTGTTAAAAAATGAATCTGGACTGTTCATGCATTCAGTGCATTTTAACTTGTATCCTGAATCAGAAGTACCTTATTCTGTCTAACAAGCACATTCCTTTAACACCCACAAAACATTTCAAGAAGAAATCTAAGAAGTTATCTCAATTATAATAACAGAACCTTTCAACATCTATAGAATATTCAATCATAAACCAAAAAAATTAGTTTAATCAGTTTAAGTCTTAATTTAGTTGTCTTGTTCTTTTAATTTCATTCATTTTTTTTTCAATTTCGCAAATTGTTCAACATGCAACTTCTCCTTTCTTGTCTTCTTTTTTCCTACTTTTTGTATCATTTTGGATTGCAACAATCTAATTTTATACTTCTTGAACTCTCTAACTTTCTATGATAAATCAAAGAATTTGATAGAAACATTGATGCAAAAACACGTACACAATTAACTTCAGACACGGTAACAATAAGCATTGCAGATTGTGAAAAACTAATTAACATCCAAACAAATTTTCTCACTTTTAACAAGAGAACATTTCATACATCCACCAAAAATGGCTGAATGGATCATTTATTTTCATGAGACAGAAATTTATATGAACCACATCTTAGAAAATATGAAATGATAAATTTAACTCGAAAATTACACAATTGAATCCTATAATATCACAATCCAAAAAGTTCTCCGTAACAATCAAGCATGTTTAAAATATCCACTTTAAAAAGGATTACCTGGAATTGATGTCAATATTAAAGGATTGTCCAAGCTTCTGATCAAGAACAGGATCAGGAGCAGCGGCGTAAGATTCAAATATGAATTGCCAAACATCATGATCAGACATCAAATTCAAGTTCTCCTGCTCTTCTTGTTTTGGTTGTTGCATCGTAACAGAGAAAGAGTTGCCTCAAGACGAGAGGGAGGGAGAAATAGTAAGAGAATTAAAGAGCTATTAATAAAGGTTTGCTTCATTGCGAAACACAATGCAAGAAAACTGTCTCTTAATTAGGGAGAGAATGAAGAAGCCATCAAGTGCAGAGGCGTTCCTGGCAGCACAGCACGAGTCAGCACTTGCAAGATTTTAATGCATAACTGCCGTAAGTAACTCTACTTTCTAATTAAATTCTTTAATTTGGATTTAATCTCGCTGATTATTTAATATTATGGAATTTAGAAAAAAATTAAATGAAATTATTCTGAGAGGATTTCATCCTTTTATTCTAGCCTGTATCCGTTCGAATCATTTTTTAACTGTTTTGTCTTTTCATGCGTTTATGATTTTTTAATGTACATTTACATAAATGAACAAGGGCTGCGCTTTTGATTTTGATTTTTAAATAGACTATTTGATTTGTAATGTATTATAAAATATGATATTAATATTATACATTTACATAATAGATTTATATGTTTAAATTAAATGGTTTATGTTTAGATTCTTTTTGAATATATATTATATTAATATCTAATATATTAAATATATGTGTCAATTTTATATATTATATATTTAATAAATAATTAAATCGGTTTTATAAAATTAGAATATTATAATATAATATAATATATTGAAGTATTAAAAATTGTAAAATATTAAATTGTTAAAATTAAAATATAATATTATAGCTTTATGATTTTTATGGTTGGTCTTTCTTTGGGTTAAGGTGATTGAGATGCTAAATATTTTTAAAATTTTTTTATCAAAGATATTTATCTATACTTGACAATTTTATGTTTTTATCAACGTAGGCACAAGATCATCTCGGAGATGAGGAGTGTTTCATATCAACAAGAGTAGTTATAGCTAATGTCAAATCTATCTTTATTGTTGTATATTTAATGACAACATTTCACATGTTATCTTTTCCATGGTAGCCTATAAAGTCTCAAGGCCTAATGGGTTACCCCTAGCTTTCTTCCAAGAATTCTAGGAAATAATTAGTTTTGACATCACTGTGGCAGCTAAATTTTTTTTGCCTACTAGTAAAATCTTGAAAAAGCTCAATGATACATGCATTGAGCTCTTGTTCCTAGAGTTTAAGATCCTTCCAATTTTTCAAATTTTAGAACTATAAGCTTATACAATACTATTTAAAAAATCTTCTCCAAAGTCTTGGCGAATAAAATCAAATGCAGGCTTGGATCCTTGATCAATGAGAACCAAAGAGGTTTTGTCCACAGTCACCAAATGGTGTATCTATTTCAACCCATGAGATTTTGTGTTTGATGGAAAGGAGCATCCTCCTCGGTATGACTCTCAAACTAGATATCTCAAAAGCTTGTGATAGGGTTAAATGAGATTTCATATTTAAAGTCAAAGAAGTTTGGTTTCCAAGAGTGTTTGATTAACCTTTTTAGAGAATGTGTAACTTCTATTAAGTATTTAGTCCTCGTGAATTGGATTTCAAGGGGATTATTTGTGGTTGAGAGGAGAATTAGACAAAGGGACCCCATATCTCCTTACTAAGTTATCATGTTGGTTGAGTTCCTAAGAAGGGACATTCTAAATCTTATTGATATTGGAGCCCTTAAGGGTATCAAAGCTACCTCCATCCTCCCTTCTTTTTCTCTACAATAATTTGTGGATGATACCAATATTTTTGGTACTGCTTTTGTTGTGAAGGATAGGAGATGGAAGAATTAACTTTCCAAGCATGTTGAGGTCTCTAGCCAACATATCAATTGTGAGAAAAATAATATCTATTTTTTCAACACCTTTACTTGTTTAAGGAAGAGAATTTAATGCATTTCAATTTGTCAATGTGTTGACTCTAGAGAGTTTACTTAGGCCCCCCCCTCACTCTCAAAGATGTTTCTCTCCCCTTCTGGAACTCTATCCTAGGGTGTCTCCAAATAAAACTAGTAGGGTAGAAAGATAGAATCCAGAGTAACGCATGTAAACTACAACTCTTTATTGCCTCCTCCAATGTATCTCAGTAAACTTTCTCTCTTTTTAAATTCCCCATACACATTGTTGAAATTATTTTTAAAAGAATCCAAAGGAACTTCCTATGGTCAGGCACTAAGGAAAATAAATCTTTCACCTTGATCTACTGGGATAAAATCCAGACCTCTCCAAAAATATGGGTAGGCTAGGTATAAGGATTCATTACCTAAATGTTCTTATTTATTGCATTTCAATTTGCCAATGTGTTGACTCTAGAGAGTTTACTTAGGACTCCCCCTCACTCTCAAAGATTTTTATCTCCCCTTCCGGAGCTCTATCCTAGGGTGTCTCCAAATGAAACTAGCAAGGTAGAAAGATAGAATCCAAAGTAACACATGTAAGTTACAACTCTTTGTTGCCTCCTCCAATGTGTCTCGGTAAACTTTCTCTCTTTTCAAATTCCACATACACATTGTTGAAAATTCTAAAAAAAAATCCAAAGGAACTTCCTATGGTCAGGCACTAAGGAAAAGACATATTTTACCTTGATCTATTGGGATAAAATCTGGGCCTAGATCCAAAAATATGGGTAGGCTAGGTATAAGGATTCATTACCTAAATATGTCCCTAGATTACCTAAGTAAATCCCTAATGTCAAAGATAAGGCGGGAGGTCTAACTTGAACAACATATAGTAGTGCACTATTATGAGTGCTAAATATCTCAACCACATAAGGTTTCACAAGTTTTTTTTTAGCAAGACTTACCTTCTAGCTCTTATATTTGGAACATTCTTAAAAGTTGTATTGGAATCATGGTTCTTTAATACCATGTTGAAGTTATGAACCTACGTTGAAATTTGCAACACAAACCCCTCCAGGATCAAACAACAAAACAAGAACACCTTCCACAAGGATGGTAACAAAAAAATAATTGCTACATTTCTCAAGATGGTGCAAAGAATACAAGATTACAAGATTCATTATCATAGGATTAATTACTATGAATACAATGCTATGATTTTATCGAGAGGTATGTCTTTAAAAAGAGAGGAAACAATCTCAAAAACTAAAATATGTGCAAACTAGTGCATGATATACAAACTTGAATTAAAAAAGAAAACTGGAGCCCAACTAGATTGAACTAAACTAAATTAGTCTCAACTAAGTGAACTTAAGATAGGCATGCATGTGCAAAAATATTCTTTTTTATGCGTGAGAATATTCTTGAGCATGTGCAAAATCAATTAATACAACATATGCAAATGTGCCTAATGCAACAAATATGCATTCTCTAACACCCCCTTAAGTGAAACTTAAGGAGGAAAAAAAGCTCTAAGCATGAAATTCATGAATGGGTTATGGTAAAAAAAAGACATAATTAGGTATCCATGTATAATGAAAGCCTCTCAAAGTGGAGAAAAGGGAGAAAAACCGTGTGGTTAAAACTCCTCTCCAAAAGTGAGAGATGCACTACATGAAAGAAACATGAAATACATAATGAAGGTCAAAGAAGCCTCTAAGAAATGTCCTCGGAAAGAATAGGAACATGAAGAACATCCTTGAAGTACAAATAAGTTGTAGACAACTATCAAATGATAACTTTTGTACTGTTGATTGAAAAACCTTCTTTGAAAAAGATGATGATTAAGATCAAGAATACAATAATTGCATGAGTTCCCCCAATGACACTACTTGAACAATGAAGAGATAGAAAAGAAAGAAAGAAATCTATCATTCAAAGGTATTAAATGGCACATGAATTTGTAAAAGTGACCCCAATGATACACTCAACCATGTAAGAGTAAATTGCTAGTAAAAAAAATAGGTGCCAATAGTCTAAAGAACTTATCAACTATGGGTAAGCCACCTCCACAAAATTAGAATGCAGGAGTGTTGATATGGAAAAACCTCCATCTCATCAAAATACATCCACTACATGTGATTAGTACATAGGAACAAATACTAAATATGTATGTCACTCCAAAGTGAAACAAAGGAAGCATTAGCATGAACAATAAAAATCCCCTCATAATGATGACAAGAGAGAGAGAGAGAGGCGTGATAGATCCACTAAAATTGTGTGTCACCTTGTGCATGAAGGAGAATCTAAATGTTCTCTACAAAAATAATTGTGAAGGATTATCTTTTCAATTTGAAGAGATCATATGAGGTAAAGATCTGAAAATCAAACGAAAAATCATCACTTGCATCAAGTTCTCAATCTAATTTCATCATCAATATGGAGTTTTCAGGATATGTTGGAGGATAATAGGGAATATAGACTGATTACTAGCTTGTACCTCTTCCTTGTGGAGTGGAATGATTTCATACTATTCTCATATCTTTTCATGTAAGCCTCATATCTAAATTTATTTCATTCAATTACATTTTCAATATCATTTAGGGTATAATGCAATTGAGTAGATCTCTAGGTTATGATTATGTATTTTATCTCAAAGAAATCATATAAACACTTAAGATTCAAGAGAAAACATTATTCCAATCTTGGTATAAACAATTTGTGGAGGTGGAAATGAGAAAAATAGGGAGTTGACTAAGGCAAACCCCTATATAGACACATACACACACACACACACACACACACATACAACATTTTTCTATGTTGCAAGCTCAGTTACAAGTCTAGATCTGATTATGGTAGCAGAAATCAACTTCCAATACCGCCATAGACTTAGATCTAAAAAAATTAGCCTTTGAATAGGGAGAAAGGTGTCTTGGGTGTCCTATTCCTTGGAGCAAGGTACCCTAGGTTCCCCAATCCTTATAGATTTAGTCTAGATTGCACATAGAGGTAGAACAAACATTTAGAAGACCAAATCTAGAACCGTATCAAACATAATAAATCATGGGATCTAGGCACATCAATCTAGTTAGAATTAGTTCAGATCTTGATCATAATTGCACTATATTAAATTTTTATCCATTTTCTACCTCTTTTTTTCAATTCTTAGATTTCAATAATAGTGATTTTCAACTTAAAGCTCAAAGCTCTAGTACATATAATCCCAACTACCATCCCTAAGCAATAGAAGAATAGGATCCCCAAGAGCATGCACACTATATTAACTCTCTTTGACAAAGTGTTAGGTAATAATACTCATCTATTCATGGCTTCATATTCTAAATTTGATTGAAGGAAAGATTCTCAGCCTAGTTTTCTTATCATGTTTTCCACCTATTACAAGAACACTACACAAACATAGGAACACATCCATGAAAATGCACACCCCAAAACATTAATTTGTATTATGCTTTGGACTAGTCCTAACCATTCCTAATAGCCTGCCTTAGTATTGGAAAAAAACAAAACACAACTGCAACAATTGAACTTTTGTGGACCTAAAAAATTGATAGTTCAACACTTACAAACCATACATATTAACTCCAAATTTGCAATCCATCAAAATATCATGAGGATAAATGTGAAACATTCCCCATGAGGACTTCAGATAGTCTTTTTTAGGGATCTTTTGACTCATTCAACACAATCCAAGTGTTTGCACTCAATTTCTCTTATAGGAGGAATGAAAGGGAATCCCAACCCTTCAAAAGTCTTCGTTATCAAGTCATGATAGTTTCAGAGTGAAAAAGTGGACAAGAGGTTATTCATACAAGGGTCATGTTGGGTGTAGGTATGCATAACAAAGGATTTCCTAAATCTAAACTTTGCTTGAAAGAAAATGAAAAAGATAGGATATAGCTCAAAGAACATGAATGATCAATATTAATCTATTTCACATTTGTCAACTAAATTCAAGATAGCATTAAGAAAACCCATTCACCAATATAAATGATAATCAACCAAAATATATTATTGAAACCAAATCACATGAAAGGGTATGTACAGGATCATGGTATGCCAAAAAGTGGTGATGTGAAAAAAACTTATTTTCACTCGTCCAAAAGTGCACAAATAGATTTGTTGAATTTTTAGTAGGCTTGGGTGTTAGTACACCTGGCCAAACCAAAAGCCAATCCTGAGGGCATTATCGGATATCTGATAAAATTCGATAATATCCGATATCCAATATTTGCCAGTGATTATAAATCATTGTACCCAGCTGCATCAACATTTTTTCATTGCAAAAATGTTGAACGCAGCTAGGTTTCGAATATCTGGTCTCCAATCCCCTATCCGATTTTGCCTAAATCACCTAGGTAAGTGAAGCTTCTATTTTTTATTGTTTTTAAATAGAAATATATAGTTTTTTATATAAAAATTAGGGTAGCAATGAGTTTTTGTATTGTTTTTTAAAATTCATTGTAATTATCTATTTTTTTTCATTGTTATCAGACATGGAATTAGAAAACCCTCCTAATGATCCTACAAACAATCCAGATCCACCTCCTGACAGTGCCACACCTCCAGAAGGTGTACCTATCACAAACCCTCGCCGTTTCAAAGATCTAATAGGAGATAATCTAAATGAGCTTAGAGGGTTTCAAACCACATATGCCAATATCCCCACATTGCTCCCCATGTTTATGACATTGAACACAATTATTGAAAACATGGAGAAACTTACACAACAACATAATGCTGCACTTCTTTGGCGCGATTCTATGCACGCCTAGTTTGACGATGGGCTTGATTATGATCAAGTCATGAACCTAAATATAAAAAAACATGACATAGATAATCTTTTTGTGGATCCTAAAACCGGTCTAAAAGTAGACCCTAAAAAAACCAAGTTGTCAATTAAATGGTGCACAAATAGTGCAATACGTGACAACTTTTGGGACCGTTGGTGGATGGTTTTTGATAGACCACCTCACAATAATTTGGATGTCCCATTTTATTTCATTAGAAAATTGTATGTTGAATTTGTGCTCGGTCACAAGGTGAATTATTAGACAATGAGACTGAACCAAGGTGTAGGTTTAGGCACTCTGCAAGATAGGGTATCTTCACAACGGGTGAAATCCCGCACATATGTCCCCCCTCCTGAGATTTCACCACCTCCCACAGTGCAGCCTCTAGACATTATTGATGAGGCCGCCTCATAGACTATTCGAGCCATTCACACGTTGAGTGATCTACTGGTTACGCAAAGCACAACATTGTTGCCTCCTCATCTTGATGCTTATGGCGCTTCCATGAGCTTACATGTTTGTGTGGCCCACACTTGCATTATATGCAAGAATATTTGCCATGGTCCCCTAACTGATAGTGATACATACCATTTTAGCTTCAATGGGGATGATTCTACACAACACACTATAGGCACTGAAGCAGCTCATGGAGATGAGCATCAGGAGCCTACGGTGCCATGGACTCCCACTTATGGTAAGGGTAAACTGTTCACTTTTTACATTGTTTTTAAATTTTATTGTTCATATTTTTAGTAGAATTTCCTTATAATTATTTCCCACTTATGTCTTTTTATGTGTTACATTTATGTTCAGTTGATGACAAAGGAGGAGATGGCACATGTGGAGGGGTCCATGCTTTCTGCCATATCATTTGGTCTTGACTCTTCCACGATACATATGTTTTAATGTACTGATTGGTTTCCTTTTAAATTATGATAATAGTATATGTACATTGTTTTCTAATTTTTATGATCATCTTTTACATACTGATGCAGGTGTCACCAATTGCCATCGGGGGGCAATGTGAGGGGGTGCAGGTATCAGCTATTGATAAAGGAAAGGTAATTTTAAGTAATTTAGTTTGTTTATGCATACATGTATACTTGTCAATTGTGCGTACTCATTTTTAATTTACATGGTTTATTTGATAGAGAGTGACATTTGATGATGTCGTGAGACCCTATCGTCATGATAGAGTGACAGGCATATCCATTCAGAGTGATAGCCCCATGGTACGTACATTTCTAAAGTTATTTGTGTGTATTTTTCTATCAAGTATATATAATATGGTCAAGTTATGATAATATGAAGTATCTGTTTGACTTTTGTAGGTCACTCCTAGTTTGAGGGAGCTAGAACAACAAGGGTTTGTATCGTTGATGACGCAGCCAACAATCCCTGAAGAAAGTTGAAGAGAGGTAAGTTTTAATGTTAATTCAGTTATTTTGTAAACATATATTTGTTACCAAGTTTTTAACATTAAATAGTATAACTCGTAGATCAATCTCATGTTCGCAAACATATACAGGTGGGAGTCATCATTGGTGGCACTATTCCTACACTACCTAGGACATATATTAGGTCTCCTGCCCATGGGAGGAGACAAAGAGGTGAGGTATATGAGAGTTCAATTTTAGTTTAAATTTTATTTATTATTGTTGACTATGATTCTGAATTTTAATCTAACTTGGGGTTTCACTTTTGTGTTTGAATGCAGGATCCATTAGAGCCAAAGAGTACTTCAAAGAGGCTCCATTTTGATGATCCACCAGTAGATTAGGATGTCCTAGAAATATTTGTAGTTGAACTTCTTATTTTGAGATTTCATATGACATATTTTGAGATGGTGTATGCCACATTGTATCTAGATATGTTGACATATAAATATGTACATAATTATTGTTCATTTTGATATATATATGAAACTTGATATTTGATCCAATTTGTTAATTATGTGTTCATGTATTCATTGTTAGTATGTAAATATGCTTGTCTGTATGTACTCACGTGTACAATTTATGCCTTAAGTATATTCATGTATATTCAAGTACAATATTCATAGCCTAAATTCACGTGTATGGGCTACGTGCATGACTTAAGTGAATTCATGTTGTATGCTTTATAATTTATGTGCTACATGTATGCTTCATGACTTAAGAAAATTTATGTGTATGCTTTATGTGCTACGTGTGTTCACATGTGTAATTCATCATTTGAGGTATATAAGGATATCTATTAAAATGGTTTCAAGGTTTGTAGACTTACCCTTTACTCCCAATGGCTAAAAGACTTCAAACTAGCCTAATTACATAATCAAATACCCTTTTGGCAATAATCAAACACCCTTTTGGCCATATCAAAACATATTGGTCTTTTGGACAAAATATCAGTACTCTGCGTGTACCCCTGCAAATACACTAGGAATGCCTAATAAACATGGTATTGTAGCATCTCACAGATTGCCGATACCTCTCATGGGGTTCAAGTTACGAGGCTTGATAGTTTACCAACCAATCATGCTTAGTGCAACTTTCAATTGACCCTCACTGCAAGTTTTAACATCGAGTGAGACTGGCGTGCCAAATTCAAACAAATTTGAATCTCCCAGAATGGAGAGAGGTTATTGTAGGCCTCAAAAATTCCATCCTATAGCATCTCATGGATCTCTAATACCTCTCACGAGGTCCAAGTTATGAGCCTCGAAAGTTCGCTGCCCAATCGTGCTTAGTGCACCTTGGGGACACTTTGGTCCGACGTGGTTCGGAATGTTCTACTGACTTAGTGGTCAAAACAAGGTTGTGCCTAGCATTTAATCACCCAACTGAAGCTAATGGCACAGTCCATTCAGTACCAAGATGAACGGTTTGGAAGTAATCCATTGGCACAACTTTCAACTGACCCTCACTACAAGTTTTGGCATCGAGCGAGATTGGCATGCCAAATTTAAACAAATTTGAATCTCCCAGAATAGAGAGAGGTTATTTTAGGACTAAAAAATTTCATCCTATAGCATATCATGGATCTTTGATAACTCTCACGAGGTCTAAGTTACGAGCCTCAAAAGTTCACTGCCTAATCGTGCTTAGTGCACCTTGGGGACACTTTGGTGGACGGCGTGGTCCAGAATGTTCTGCTGACTCAGTGGTCAAAATGAGGTCGTGCCTAGTGTTTACCCACCCAATTGGAGCTAATGGTGTAGTCCATTTGGTGCTAGGATGAACGGTTTGGAAGTAATCCATTGGTGCAACTTTCAACTGACCCTCACTACAAGTTTTGGCATCGAGTGAGATAGGCGTGCCAAATTCAAACAAATTTGAATCTCCTAGAATGGAGAGAGGTTATTATAGGATTTGGAAATGTCATCTTGTAGCATCTCATGGATCTTTGATACCTCTCATGGGGTCTGAGTTACGAGCCTCAAAAGTTCACTGCCCAATCATGTTTAGTGCACCTTGGGGAGACTTTGGTCCGGCGTGGTCCGGAACATTCTGCTAACTCAGTGGTTGAAATAAGGTTGTGCCTAGTGTTTACCCACCCAACCAAAGCTAATGGTGTAGTCCATTCGGTGTTAGGATGAATGGTTTGGAAGTAATCCATTGGCACAACTTTCAACTGACCTTCACTGTAAGTTTTGGCATCGAGCGAGACTGGCGTGCCAAATTCAAAAAAATTTGAATCTCCTAGAATAAAGAGAGGTCATTGTAGGCCTTAAAAATTCCATCCTATAGCATCTCACGGATCTCTGATACCTCTCACGGGGTCTGAGTTACGAGCCTTGAAAGTTCGCTGCCCAATCGTGCTTAGTGCACCTTGGGGACACTTTGGTTCAGCGTGGTCCAGAATGTTCTGCTGACTTAGTGGTTGAAATAGGGTTGTGCCTAGTGTTTACCTTCCCAATTAGAGCTAATGGTGTAGTCCATTTGGTGCCAGGGTGAATGGTTTGGAAGTAATCCATTGGCACAACTTTCAACTAACCCTCACTGCAAGTTTTGGCATCGAGCGAGACTGGTGTGCCAAATTCAAAAAAATTTGAATCTCCCATAACGGAGAGAGGTTATGTAGGCCTAGGAAATTTTTTCTTGTAGCATCTCACGGATCTTCGATACCTCTCACATGGTCCAAGTTATGAGCCTAGAAAGTTCACTGCCCAATTGTGCTTAGTGCACCTTGGGGACACTTTGGTCCAGCGTGGTCTGGAACATTCTGCTGACTCAGTGGTCAGAACGGGGTTGTGCCTAGTGTTTACCCACCCAACTAAAGCTAATGGCGTAGTCCATTTGGTGTTGGGATGAACAATTTGGAAGTAATCCATTAGCGCAACTTTCAATTGACCTTCATTGCAAGTTTTGGCATCGAACGAGATTGGCGTGCCAAATTCAAACAAATTTGAATCTCTCAGAATGGAGAGAGGTTATTGTAGGCCTCCAAAACACCATCATGTAGCATCTCATAGATCTTTGATACCTCTCACGGGGTCCAAGTTACGAGCCTAGAAAGTTCACTGCCCAATCATGCTTAGTGCACCTTGGGGACACTTTGGTTCGACGTGGTCTGGAACATTCTGCTAACTCAGTGGTCAAAATAGGGTTGTGCCTAGCATTTACCCACCCAACTAGAGCTAATGGCATAGTCCATTCGGTGCTAGGACGAACGGTTTGGAAGTAATCCATTGGCGCAACTTTCAACTAACCCTCACTGCAAGTTTTGGCATCAAGCGAGACCAATTTGAATCTCCCAGAATGGAAAGAGGTTATTGTAGGCCTTGGAAACACCATCTTGTAGAATCTCATAGATCTTTGATACCTCTCACGGGGTCTAAGTTACGAGCCTCGAAAGTTCACTGCCCAATCGTGCTTAGTGCACCTTGGGGACACTTTGGTCCGACGTGGTCCGGAACGTTCTGCTGACTCAATGATCGAAACAGGGTTGTTCCTAGTGTTTACCCACCCAACCGGAGCTAATGGCATAGTCCATTTGGTGCTAGGATGCAATCCTTGAACACTATCCCTTCACCCAGGGAATCATCATTTTACTTTGGACACATTTGACCAATTTTTACTCAATGACTCCAACTATTACATCATTTGACAATACAAATGTAATGGAATTAAGATAATAGAAATGTAAGGATACAAAATTAAGATGATACAAATTACATAAGGATACAACATTTATAGTAAGGAAACACATTTTTTGCACTTTACATGACATTAAGATGATACAAATGTGAGCTTTTAATATTTACAAATCAACCCCATGGGCTCTTTTATATTTCCAATTTTGCATCAAATTTTTTATATACAAAATTTGGCATCTAAATATGCACATTACATTCGATTGTTGTTTTCATATACAAAATTTGGCATCTAAATATGCACATTACATTCGATTGTTGTTTTTATATACAAAATTTGGCATCTAACTATGCACATTACATTCGATTGTTGGTTTTATATACAAAATTTGACATCTAAATATGCAAATTACACAACTATATATAAAAAATAAGTGTCCTTTCTGCTCCAATCCCTGCATTTGAAAGGTAGAAGAAAAGTTAATAGAGAATATAAGAAGTGCCCTTTTGGCATATAAATATGCAAATTATAGAACTATATTTTAACTTGAGTTGAACTTACCTATTGAAGTGTTCCTGAAGGGTCATCTCTTTGCTTGAGAGTATTCATTATTGCTTCATGATCAGCAATACTAATAGTCCAAAGTTCCTTTGTCTTTGGTTTTCCTTGATGTTTCAACAACTTAACATTGGCTGCTATAAAAAGGTGTGAATACATGAGAATGGTTTTGAGCTTCTCATAGTCTTCAAATGCAGGAATGCCATTATTTCTAATCATATATGTGCGCAACCATGTTCTCACAACAACATGTGATCCTGTTGGATATGTGAACATATCATCATCTGTCGTCGATTGTGCAAGTTTCTGCTTTCCTCGTACATAATGTGCTAACCAGTAATCCAATCTCTCATCATTCCCTTCTGGTGCAACCAATGCAAAAACATGTCTTGGCTGTAGAAGATCTAAAAGATGGTCATAGTCAAGTGAACAATCCATGTCATCATTTATTAAAGAGACTATGAGAGATAAAGGAGTAAGATAATGTGGAACCCATGTATCAACCCACTCACTTGACTCACACTGATCTCAATCACACTGAAGATAACTCAGACAATAACAAGCCAACTCTCATGTCCAAATTGTCCATGTACCAGTATCTAGACTTCAAAATGAATGCATTTTTGAAGAATCTTTCATAGTTTGACAATCCAACCTATCTCCTATTATGCCCAACTCAACCAACCAAAAGAATCTGCACACCGCTGAATCAAGAGTACCCCCCTATGACAATGTTGAAGTACACCAATCAACAATAGAACATGCATCAATGAGTTCTGCACCTGAAATCCTTAGTTGCTTCTTAACTAGAGCTCTCTTTATGCATGCACCTGCTCCATCGTGCTCCCCTTTTCCATGACCGGCCTCAAAAAAACTCCAAATATGAGGTACACCTCTCTCTACATGCATTCTACATAACCAATAAAACATACGAGCATTTTTGAATTGACCTGTGCAATTATCTGACCAAATGAGATGTCTATCCATAGCAATATTATTTTCCCGCACCCACTCAAAATAATTCTCAAAGCAATGTTGGACAAACTTGGATGAGTGTGATTTATCATCGCTCATATAAAAATGGTACTCTCTGATTCTGGTCATCTTCTATACTATTAGGGGAATGCCTATATGTTATGTGCACAAAAATAGAAACCTGAATAGAATTATAATATTGAGCTTGCAATGTATAGTTCTCTACAAAGTCAACAACTGATATAATAGTGCCAATCAGAAAAGTGTCCTTCCACATCCTGAATCATTGATCCAACCACTGAGACCTGTGACTATGCCTTGCATACTTGTAAAAAAGATTCTTCCTGAAATCTGAAATAAAATCAGCTACCTTGCATTCTTTAGTAACCAACTCACATCTAGAGCCTTCACCTCCACTTTTTAATGTATATTTAATAGTTTCATATACCTTTTTGTGGATGATTGTCTTTCCAAAATCATGTTCGTAGCCCTCATGAAAACATTCAACAAACTTCACTAGCCCACCACACTCTGAGCACTTGTTATTTAAGCAATCTTTTCTATAAAAGAAACATCCATCATCTCTAGGACATAAAAAATGATCTAGCAAGTCTCTTGATGATTTTGGAAGAGCACTTGTACCACACTCCTTTTGGAAGAGCACTTGCACCACACTCCTCCAACATTTCACTTCTATGCAAAGTAGAATGAATGGATCGTAACAATTCATGGTGCATTGAAAAATCCACATGATATTTGCAACAAGTATTTCAAATCTTAAGAGGCACACAAAAAAAAGGCTTCAGGGCTTCAAAATCTCTTTGTGATATTTACAATGTTGGATGTGTCTCACAAATTTTTTTGAACAACATTGTTTGACTCACCTCCAAATAATGTTTGGGTTGCAGGGTGCAGTCTCGAATGCCAATTCTCAACTTCAAGACATCCTTCACATTTGGTGACACTCTTGAGTTAGATTGCCAAAATAGTTGAATTTGATCCTTCACAGCATCGGTAAGCTTCTTATCACAACGTGAAAGTCTCCCACCATAAGCCCATGTATCATTTTGAAGAGGATCATCAAGTCTTTGTCTTCTTGCAAGTGCTCTATCCAAAGTTTTACGATTTAGATTCAAGTCAACACAAGTTTGTCTCATCAAACGAGCCTTTCTCAAATGATGACTTACCAAAGAGGTTGTAATAACCCTCCTAGTGGCTCTCTTATCTTTTTCCTTGGTAGTCTTCCCAATGGAATTGAGAGCACTAAAAATATTTCTCACAATAATAGCATTCCACTCCTTTTTCTTGTTCACACTAATCTTCAATTTGACTAGTATACGTCTCATCTTCTGCATCTTTAAAAATTGCACAAACATTTGACATTGCTCAACCAATGTCTTGTGCCTAAAAAATTGATCAAAAAGTTTTGAAACCCACAACCAAACGGTTCTTTTTGATCTCTCTTGCCATCGAAATTGCTCATTATGTTCTCATCAATTTCAAGTAACCATTTAGTTCTTCTTGAAGGTCCCAATTTTGAAGTTTGTCTTACTTCCTTCGAAGGGACTTCATTTCTCATATAATTTGGAGATGTGTAATGTTGATTTGGTTCTTCTGCACCATTATCATTGTCAATTCCTTCATATTCAATCGGTGGACTATCATTGGCAATGTCCACACTTCCATTGGCCACATCTACATGTTCATTTTCAAAACCTACATTTTCTTCTTCAAAACCTAAATTCTCATTTTCAAAACCTACATTTTCATCTTCAAATTCGTGTTCTTCACTTGAAACCACATTCAAAGGTGGGTCTATGCCGACATCTTCATTCATATTTAACATTCCTTGTCTCTTATTCCAATGGGCAACCCTATCCATTTCTCTATACACTTCAACATCTTCATTTGTGAGTCTCCTCTTTCGTTTATGCTTTCGATGACTACTAATCCCCATAGTTAGACCAAAAAGTAGACGCAAATACCTTTGGAAATAGAGATAATTTCCAAAAAAAAAGATGAAATACCTTTGGTAATAGAGAAAATCACCCCCAAAAAAGATAAAATACCTTTGGTAATTGAGAAAATCACCCCACAAAAAGATGAAATACCTTTGCTAATAGAGAAAATCACCCCCCAAAAAGATGAAATACCCTTGGTAATCAAGAAAATCACCCCCAAAAAAGATGAAATACCTTTGGTAATAGAGAAAATCAACCCAAAAAGTGATTTTTTGTCTTCTCGCTGCAACTCGAATCCTGTAATTCAGGAAAAACACGTGACTCTTTGGAGGGACCTAGAGAATCTTGTTTTTTTTTTAACACTAGTGAAATGAATCGGATATCCAATATTATTAGATATCTGATATCTTACTCTTTCTCACTCTCACTCTCCTCTCTCCTCTCTCTCTCCATCTCACCTAGAGAGAGAGAGAGAGAGGGGAGAGAGGAGAGAAAGAGAAGAGAGAGAGAGAGAGACCCCTTAGGACACACTTGAGGGTTCTTATGTGTCGAATGGGGTCATGAGGACTTCTTAAGGGTCCTAACGCATGATAAAATGTACTAGGACCCCTAGGAAGTCCTCATGACCCCTTTCGACACATTTGAATGCTCAAGTTTGTCCTAAGGGGTCGTAGGACCCCTTAGGACACATTTGAGGGTTATAATGTGTCAAATGGGGTCATGAGGACTTCCTAGGGGTCCTAACGCATGATATGGCATACTAGGACCCTTTGGAAGTCCTCATGACCCCTTTCGACACATTTGAATGCTCAAGTGTGTCCTAAGGGGTTGTAGGACCCTTTAGGACACACTTGAGGGTTCTAATGTGTCGAATGGGGTCATGAGGACTTCCTAGGTGTCATAATGTATGATAATGCATACTAGGATCCCTAGGAAGTCCTCATGATCCCTTTCGACACATTTGAATGCTCAAGTGTGTCCTAAGGGGTCGTAGGACCCCTTAGGACACACTTGAGGGTTCTAATGTGTTGAATGGGGTCATGAGGACTTTGTAGGAGTCATAACGCATGATAAGGCATACTAGGACCCCTAGGAAGTCCTCATGACCCCTTTCGACACATTTGAATGCTCAAGTGTGTCCTAAGGGATCGTAGGACCCCTTATGACACACTTGAGGGTTCTAATGTGTCGAATGGGGTCATGAGGACTTCCTAGGGGTCCTAACACATGATAAGGTTTTCTAGGACTCCTAGGAAGTCCCCATGACCCCTTTTGACACATTTAAATGCTCAAGTGTGTCCTAACGATTCATAGGACCCCTTAGGATACACTTGAGGATTCTTATGTGTCGAATGGGGTCATGAGGACTTCCTAGGGGTCCTAACATGTGATAAGGCATACTAGGACCCCTAGGAAGTCTGCATGACCCCTTTTGACACATTTGAATGCTCAAGTGTGTCCTAAGGGGTCGTAGGACCCCTTAGGACACACTTGAGGGTTCTAATGTGTCGAATGGGGTCATGAAGACTTCCTAGGGGTCATAAAACATGATAAGGTGTACTAGGACTCCTAGGAAGTCCTCATGACCCCTTTTGACACATTTGAATGCTCAAGTGTGTCCTAAGGGGTCATAGGACCCCTTAGGACACACTTGAGGGTTCTAATGTGTCAAATGGGGTCATGAGGACTTCCTAGAGGTCCTAATGCATGATAAGGCATACTAGGACCCCTAGGAAGTCCTCATGACCCCTTTCGACACATTGGAATTCTCAAGTATGTCCTAAAGAGTCGTAGGACCTCTTAGGACACACTTGAGCATTGAAATATGTCAAATGGGGTCATGGGGACTTTCTAGGGGTCCTAACGCGTGATAAGGCATACTAGGACCCCTAGGAAGTCCTCATGACCCCTTTCGACACATTTGAATGCTCAAGTATAGGACCCCTTAGGACACACTTGAGGGTTCTAATGTGTCAAATGGGGACATGAGGACTTCCTAGGGGTCCTAACATGTGATAAGGCATACTAGGACCCCTAGGAAGTCCTCATGACCCCTTTCAACACATTTGAATGCTCAAGTGTGTCCTAAGGGGTCGTAGGACCCCTTAGGACACACTTGAGGGTTCTAATGTGTCGAATGGGGTCATGAGGACTTCCTAGGGGTCCTAACATGTGATAAGGTGTACTAGGACCCCTAGGAAGTCCGCATGATCCCTTTCAACACATTTGAATTCTCAAGTGTGTCCTACGAGTCTTTAGGACACACTTGAGCATTCAGATGTGTCAAAAGGGGCCATGAGGACTTCCTAGGGATCCTAGTATGCCTTATCATGCGTTAGGACCCCTTCCAACATATTTGAATGCTCAAGTGTGTCCTAATGGGTCCTACAACCCCTGATGACACATTTGAGGGTTCTAATGTGTCTAAAGGGGTCATGGGGACTTCATAGGTGTCCTAATACCTCTTATCACGTGTTAGGACCCCTAAGAAGTCCTCATGACTTCTCTCTCTCTCTCTCTCTCACATCTAGAGCCTTGACCTCCACTTTTTAATGTATATTTAAAGGTTTCATATACCTTTTTGTTGAAAATGTACCTTAAATGTTTTTACATCAATTTTTATGCCACTGTTAGTTTCTAGAACAGATGATGAGCGTATGGTGGTTCTTCAACTATGTGAAGTTTCTTTTCGAGAGTTAAAAAATCAATTGATTTTATTCAATCGAGGGGAAGTCCATTGACATCTACTTAAGTAGAGTCAGACTGCCGAAATGACAAGGAGTCTATAGAAAAATCCCGTGCTACATATTTTCAAGAGGATTTGGGCTGAAACTATCTGTCCTCAAGTCAACTATGTAGGTATTTTTTCAAAATCATTTTGTATATCATTTATAATATAATACATACTAATATAAAAATTTATATTATAATATTTATGCTATGCTATTATTATTTAATATTAATATTTAAAATGAAATTAATATTAACATAACAAAAATATAATTTAATATCAAGCTTGAATTAATATTAACCTAAAAAGAATACAACTTAATTTATAAGACAATTAATATTACTATTAAAAAAATACATTTTTTTTGAAACTTGAATTTGGGAAAAGCGGGTCAATTGAAATTTCAAAATAGGCGGGCTTTTTCGGATATCCGATATTTTTGGATATCCAAAAATATCAGATATCCGATTAGGCTTGGTATTTGCTTCGGCATTACCCAACGTGGGTGGTCAACCCTTTAGGCATGTTCCAGGAGATAGTTCTTGATACTGAGACTTCGACCATGTAGCTAACAACTATTTTTTCACCCGAAATTGATGAAACAAAAAGGGTTTCTTAATGACATTATCAGCTTTCCATCGATATAATTGCTGTCAAAATTTGAGTTTTGTAAGTAATTATTACTTATTTTTCAATTGAGTTATCTTTAAAGTCGTAACTGACATACTGATTGAAAAACAACTATAACTTTCAAATCGTTTAACCTTTTTGAAATCTGAAACATGTGTCACATTCTATGCTTCGGCTACTATAAGAAAAAAAAAAGTTTTGAATTTGGTAAAATTTTGAATTAGTTAAGGTGGTCAGACATGAGAGTTTTTTATTCTAAAAAAGTTGTAGCAGAAAATTCATAATTAATTATTTATTTGACCAAAAATTATAAAAAAATATGCATCACATCCCAGCATGAGTCTACTACTTATATCTAGAATCTTGGGAAAATATATCATCATTTGATTGTGATTAAGGTGTTCAGACACATGTACTTTTTATCTTTTCCCTGAAATTTTTGTAGTACTGCATTGAAATCTAAAATTTTGAACAATTAGACAAAACAAATTTCAAACAAGGGCTAGTAGTTTAGAAACTACATTCAATTTCCTACAGATTCTATTCTTACAACTTTTTCACATAAGGTTCATAAGATGTTCAACCTTTTACGTCAATTTGACTAACTTTGATTTTTTGATTTTTCCTTGCCACTTAAGGCCATAGTTTGGTATACCATGATCCTGCACATACCCGCAACTACTCCTAACTTTTCATAATTTAAAATTCATTTTCAAATGCCATAATCTTGCACCAAATGATTCATAATTGAGAATGCTTTTGAACAAATAAGATCAATTTTGAACAAATTATGATATAAAATAAACATAAATACCATTCATTCAAAGAGAAAATACACAAAGAAATGAATCTAAAAATTGTTATGTGTATTAACTCCCAAAAATGTGCTAGAAAATCACCAACACGATATCCATATTCCTCACAAACATGACCATTTACACTAAAAGTACTTGAAAATTTGAAAGTAATGACATCACTAAGGACCTCAATTATCAATTCTCAAACCATAACAATGGCCTCAAAATTAACACTTAAAGGAGCGAAGTCCACAAAACAAGGAAAGAAGTTCCAACCCAAAATTTCTATAAGAAAAGAGGCAAAGTCGATATGCAAGTCACTTGTATTAGAAATTAATAGTCAACTACCCAAAAAATTAGGAAATTCATTGATCACTTGAAGGGACTGGTTTTTTTATTCATTGGAATTAGAAGTATGAGTTGTACTTTGCTGAAATGAATTCAGTGGAATTGGAATTAACTTTCTTGTTTATTGGAAAAATAAATATTAAACTGCACTTATGTAGAAGAAACTTCCCTTTTTTTTGCAATGGTGACTCCAAAAAGGTGTTCATCCCCATGAAAGAAAGTGCATTAGCCATTTTGTAACTTTGAGTTCACTATCTCTTTTTCCTTATTTTTTGGATCAGGGATACATACAAGAATGAGAATATGCGAAAGCATGGGATTCTAGGGCTCATGGGGGTGGTGGTTGACTATATTATTTTGCACTTTTCTTGTATTCCTCATAGTTTCCCAAACATATTTTTAGAGCATACTCATTTGGACCATCCACCTATTCAATCTAGAATCTCACCTCTTTTAATTTATTATTTACTTTATAAAGAACATAATTTATCTACTCCATTACCATAGCTACATTATTTTCTATCATGGTCATATATGTGCATTCATCTAATACATTTCCATCAAAATCTCAAGAAGGACCAAAATTACCTTCTTCTTGTTCATCGAATTTGGATAGCAGTGCATCTACCATCTATCTTCTTCCTTCATGAGTAAGAGATATGTCCAAAGTATTAATAGTATAGGATGTGTATGACTTGATTGCTTCTTTCAATATAGGGTGATATCTAATCACCTCCAACCTTTGTTTCTCAATGACATCTATTTTTAACTTCACCTTCCACATGATAGTCTTGTGGACAAGGCTTTTGAGGGTACCTGGTTTGGAAAACTTCAAGCCAAACAAAGATTAGATGTTAGTCTAGCATGAAATCAATCAAAAACAAGTAAAACTCTAAACTAAGCCACCTTAGATTGAGCTTAAACAGGTGCACCCAAGCACTGTTTGATTTTCTCTTGCTTAAGGGGATGTGGGTGTGCTCTCTAATCACTTGGAGCATGTTCCTTAGGCATTTTAGGACGGATTGAGATCCATGAAAACCCCAAAAATGGCACAAAACAAGTATAGAACACCTAATTTTCCCCTAAGGTCTCAAGGATCAAATGATGCTGAAATGAAGATTAAGCTACATGATGTTTATGTTAAGATTGATTTTAAGCCAAATAGAGATGTGATATGATGCTATACTTATGCAAAACAATGAAATAAACTATGTTAATCCATTATTGCTATATTAAGATGAGCTAAAATGCTTGAAAGTAAGCTAAATTAAGATGATTATGCTAAGTCTAGAGCTAAATGGGCATGATAACAATGCTTGAAATGAAAGGTGAATGGATTTTTTTTGCTCTTGGAAATGAGGAGCATTATAGGATTTGGGAAGGAGGAATGAGTGGCCAGGATCAAAATCCTTAAGAGAGGCCAATATTCATTCAAAGGGGAGCACATGGATTGTGCTAGTTCAGGGCCACCTCCTTGTGACAAGTGTCACAAGGGCATTGGGTTGAAAGATGGGACGGATGTGCATAATTTGGGAAATGTGCCTAAGGTTAAAGGGTGTAAGAAAGAGGTGAGGGGCTTCTTAAATGCATGATAAATGCATGTAAGAGGGATAGGGAGGCCTTAAATGCACTTAATGCATGTAAGAGAAGTCTCTAGAAGTTTGTTGACTTTGGGTTAAGCTTAGGAGTTGGTTAACCTTGGTTAGGGAATGTGACAAGATTAGGGGAGGGATTAGGATTAGGATTAGGATTAGGACTTTCTAGAAGAGTCTAGAATTTCCTTAGGATAAACATGGATTTTAAGAAATAAATAAAGATTTATTTATTTCCATGGTTTAGGTTTGAGAATATTTATTAAAAATGAATTTAACAAATATGAGGAATAAATATTTAATTTTAATTAAATATTTTGAGTTGGGATTAGGGTTAGGAAATGATGGGATTAGTCTTTAATCAAAATTAAAGAAGGATTAGAAGATTCTGGAAGAGGTTAGTGGTCTTAAGGAAATTGGCCAAGTTTTGGGCAAAAAATAAATAAATAATTTATTTTGGGATTTTTGGTCAATTTATTAATTAAATAATTAATAAATAGGGGAATAATGTTTAAATAAGATTTAAACATTTTTGGGAGGGATTCCTTAATTACATATTTTTAATTAAGGTAAAGGGATTTAATGACATAAAAATAAATAAATTAATTAAATAATTAATTAATTAATAAATGATGATGTCATCAAAGATTTTTTAGAAAATAAAAATACTTTATTTTCTAAAGGGTTTTTAGGTGTCTACATTTTCCTCCTCTTTGATGCGATGCCGCAAGTGGCATGGCGTCAAAGACAAGAAAATAAGATGCCCAAGGCTAGAATTTAGAGGAATAAGGGGTTGTGCCCCGTCGAGAAAATAACACAAGGAGTAGACATTAGGGAATTTTCTCGAAAAGAAACAGAGAAGGAAGGACCTAGGAAGAAGGGGAGATAAATAACTAAGCTTCCAAGAGCAAAGATGAATGAATGCAAGATGAGATGGAATGCAAAATGCAGGATGCAGCTACATGAGAGATGCAAGATGCAAGATGAATCTAATATGATGCAAGATGCAAGGGATTTGGGGAGCTCCAAGTGCAAATGTGGAGAGCACAACCGAGTTTAATATAGAAATGCTAGAGACCTGCCAAGGATATTGGGATCACGAGGCCTTGTCACCAGCGTTGCATAGGACTGATGCAAAAAAGAAACGCAGGGTTGCCCCAGCATCATAAATGAACCCAAGAGGAAGCATGGTGGAAATGATGCTGATAAAACCACAAACACACGACTGACTCATAGGCAGAAGCAAAAGATCAAAAGACCTTGCCCCAGATTATCCTCATTCGCAACACACCATGATATAAAGGATCATGGTGACTTTGAGTAGAGAACAATGAGAAGCTATAAAAGATTAACAAGATCCAAAGGATAGAATCTAAGACCAAAATGATAACTCCAAAAAGACATCCTTTGCCAAGGAGAGAGAATTGATGTGATGGATTTGATTGATGGTGGGAAGATTGGTCTGAACGTGTGGAAGGATACATCGACACAGACCTGGTGTGATTGGTGGAAGATTAGGTTAGATAGGAAGGATACAACTGAGGGGACCTGTGATTAGGCTTAGGTTAGACAAAACAGAAGCATACATCTGTGCGAACCTGATGCTGATGGGGAGAATGATGTGTTGCTGATTGGCAAATGATGCGGTTCAAAGATAGTCATGATGATCAAAGATAGTTGACAATTGATATTGTTGAAGTACAAGGCTGGGTAGGACAAGATTTCGGATCAAATGCAGCTGCAGGACAGATGAGGACTATGTACAACAAGACATGAGGATGTGTACAATAGATAGGAAAAGATATACAATGGGTATGTACAGAAGCTCAGGATTGGGGATAGGAAGATCTCACTATATAGGATATGGTACAAGAAGGATCATGCTATATAGGAGATGGTACAGGAAGGATCACGCTATACAGGATATGGTACAAAAGATGTGCAAGATATGTGCAAGATAAGGTACAAGATATGGTACAAGATATGGGCAGGTAGGATTGCGGATTGGCTGGAGGATTATGAAAAAGAGGAATGCTAGGGGATGGTGGATGGGGATGGGGATGGTAGAAAAAGGATTGAGATGTTGGGATGGAGGGATGGGAGTTTGATAGATAATGACTCGGTCCACTATGTATGGCACCTATTTGCTAGGTTTTCACCAACATACTTGTCCAAGGCGCTTGAATTGCCAAGTTTTCACCATTGGACGATTGTTTTTCTTTTTCTTTTTTCTTTTTTTCTTTTTTTGTATTTTTTTGCTTTTTTCAATTTTTATGGATTTTCTGAATATGTAGATCTAGTTTAGGCATAGAACCTTTTCAGATGTATGATGTTGATGGGATCATTTAAAGGCTCACCTTCTGGTGTAGATAACTGATAAGCTCCAGAGCTGAAGCATGCTGTGACAACATAGAGGCCCAACCAAGTAGGCTCAAACTTGCCTTTCTTTTCTTTGTTTGCTTGGACTTTCTAATTTTCTTTGAGGACCATGTCACCGACCTGAAATTGTCTTAGATGGACCTTCTTGTTATAACTCCTTTTGAGTCAATTCTGGTATGCAAGTATGCAACCAGGTGATCATAGGCTTGTTGTCTCTTTTCACCTAATAGGTCTAACAGTGTGAGACAGGCCACACGATAGTCTTCATCAGTGGTGTAGTTCTTCATGGAGACTCACAATGATGGGAGCTCAACCTCAATTGACAGAATGACTTCAACACCATATACAAGGGAATATGGGGTGGTGCCTGTGGGAGTGCAATAAGAAGTACGGTAGGCCCAAAGGGAAAGATTGATTTAGAGGTGCCAGTCACGACCAGAATCATTGACAACCTTCTTTAGGATTTTCAAGATAGTTTTGTTGGTTGCCTCAGCTTGGCCAATTCCTTGAGGGAAATATGGATTGGAGAAACAGTGATGGATGTGGAGTCTAGCACACAGATCATCCACATGCTGGTTTTCAAAAGGTGTGCCATGGTCAGTGAAGATGGTAGATGGTATGCCAAAGTGACAAATGATGTGGTAAAGGATGAATTTGGATATTTGGATGCCAGTAGTTGGGGTGAGAGGAATCGCTTCAACCCATTTGGTGAAGTACTCTGTGGTAGTTATTATGTACTTGTGTCCATCTGAGGAAAGGGGAGTGATTAAGCTGACAAGGTCAAAGCCCCAACATGAAAATGGCCAAGGTGGCACAATGGGCTACAAGTCTTGTGCTGGTGCATGAATCAAATTTGCATGCTACTGACATGGTAAACATTTTCTGACAAACTCACAAGCATCATGTTCCATGGTTGGCCAATAATACCCAACTCGAAGCAACTGCTTAGCTAGAACCATGCCACTTGTGTGGGCACCGCAAATTCTAGCATGGACCTCTTGTAAAGCCAGGACGGCCTCGTTTGAATCTAAACACCTAGAAAGGATGTTGTGATATCCTCGATGATAAAGGGTGTTGGTTACAAGAGTGTAGTGGGAAGTTGTGTGAATAAGGTTTTGGCGTTGGTTATTGGTGAGATGGGGAGATATGATACCATTCTTTAGATATGTGTGGATGTCATGGTACCATGGGGACTGGGGACCAACCAAGACACACACCATTTCTACATCGGTGTTCTCATAACTAGTGTATGTAGCTGCTCGACTAAGAATTCATACTGTGATGTGTCACGTGGGATTTCTAACAAGGACCCAATAGTTACCATTGCGTCGGCTACTTTGTTTTGAAGTCTTGGTATCTGTGTAAACTGTAGATTCAGGAAATGCTCTTTCAATCTATCCACGAGTTCTTTGTAAGGTAGTAGCTTGTCATCCTTTGTTCGATATTCATCTAGGACTTGCTTGATAATCAGCTGTGAATCGCCGAACACTTGCAGTTCTGTGATATTCCATTGAATGGTTGTTTTGAGACCTAAGATGAGTGCCTCATATTTTGCAATGTTGTTGGTACATGAAAATCCCAACTTGAATGACTTTGCAATTTAGTCACCTTGAGGTGTGATGAATAGGATTCCTGCCCCTGATCCATGTGATGTGTAGGAGCCATCAAAGTATAGTTTCCACATGGGTTGTTCTTCGATCATACATAAGTGTTCATCAGGGAATTCCATTATTTGTGGATAAGCATCCACTGGTGGTGCTTCTGCTAGCTGATTGGCAATGACTTTCCCTTTGATTGCTTTCTGATCTATGTATTGGATGTCAAACTCGCTGAGTATCATGACCCATTTTGCCATATAGCCTGTGAGAGTTGTCTTAGATAGTAGATATTTGAGGGGGTCCACCTTTGAAATGATCCTGATTGTGTGACTAAGCATGTAATGTCTAAGCTTTTGAGTGGCAAAGACCACTGCAAGGCATGCTTTTTCCATGGGTGAGTAATTAAGCTCATAATCGACAAGAGTTTGACTAATGTAGTAGATGGCTCTCTCTTTATTTTCATCATCATGCTGAGCTAGGAGTGCCCCCAGTGCTATAGTGGTTGTTGAGATGTAGAGTTTGAGAGGGCGTCCTGGAACGGGTGGTACTAGGATTGGAGAATTGGCTAGATACTCCTTGAGCTTATCAAAGCTTCTTTGACATATGGGATCCCATTTGAAGCTTGTGTCTTTGCATAAGAGATGCGTGAAAGGTTGGCACTTGTCTGCTAGTTGAGAAATGAACTGACGTATTGATTGAAGCTTTCCTTGTAGGCTTTTGAGCTGTCTGAGTGTTCTCGGGGGAGGCATTTCTGTTATTGCTTTGACCTTCTTAGGGTCAATCTCTATGCCTCTTCATGATACGATGAAACCTAGGAGCTTTCTAGATGTAAAACCAAAGACACATTTCTTTGGATTAAGCCGTAACCCATAGTGTTGCAGGCGATCAATCACACTCTCAAGAATGTCAAGGTGTTCATGGTGTGTTTTTGATTTTGCAAGAATATCATCCACATAGTCCTCTAGGATCTTGTGGATCATGTCATGGAAGATTGCTATCATCACTCTCTGATATGTGGCTCCTACATTCTTTAGACCAAAGGGCATCATGTTATAGCAAAAGGTACCCCATGGAGTGGTGAATGCTATTTTGTGTTGGTCTTCTGCTGCTATATGAATCTGATTGTATCCAGAGAAACCATCCATTAGTGACAACATTTCATGGCCTACTGTAAGATCTAAAATCATGTCTATGTTAGGTAGCGGGAAATCATCTTTAGGACATGCCTTGTTTAGGTCCCTGAAATCTATACAAATTTGGATGTCGCCAGAAGGCTTTTTGATAGGTACCATGTTGGAGATCCAATCTAAGTAATCTATAGCTCTGATAATCTTTGCATCCAGGAGCTTTTCTAGTTCTGATTTTACCAATAGAGCTACTTTGGGATGCATTTTGTGTAGCTTTTGCTTTACTAGCTTAACATTGGGGTCTACGGCTAGATGATGAACAACAAGTTTAGGATCAAGTCCAGGCATGCGTGCGTATGACCATGCAAAGTTCGTAGTAGCTTCTTGAAGTAGCGCAGTGAAAGCCATTTCTTCACCTTCTGTCATGTTGGCTGCAATGTAGGTGATCCTTGGACATTCCTCTGTACCTAAGTTGACTGGCTTGGTTTCTTCTATGATGATAGGTGACTGCTCAGGTCTGTAATCCTAGATGGGAGGAAGAGGCAAGTCTTCATCTTCTAGCGCTTGAATTGCCAAGTTTTCACTAGAAGATACGCTCTTTATTTTTACTTTTTTGGAATCAGAATGTGCCCCAGAACGGTTTTCACATAAGGACTCATGTTTTACTCTTTCTATTTCTCTTTTGTAGCTAAAGCTTGCTTCCTCTCCGAAGTATCCTTCTGGGTCAAGTTTATAGATGTGAGTTGACTCTAAATTGTGAACTGATTGTGGGCCTGATGCCCCAATGAATTCTAGGAGTGCTTCTATGCTTTGGAACTCATCGATGTGTGTGACACTTGGTTGGTCCCAGTCTATGAGTTTAGGGTGGGTGAGGGGAAGTTCTATGAGATTGATGGCAAGTTGCCAGAGGACAGAAGTCCCTAGGAGGGTGTCATCGTCAAAGATATCATCATAGGATCTGATTTCTTTCTCTTCAGGGATGTCTTCAATCTCTACGAGGTCATCCTAGCTATTTAAGAGGGGAACGCTAGTCATGTTGGTGCCCCCAGTTGCAGTATTGGGCCCTTGTATATGCAGGCAAGGGGTATTAAAGCCAAGACCCTGATGCTGTGGATTCTTGGATGCTATAATTGGGTCTTTGCTTCCACCTTCTTGTGGTCCTAGACCACCACCTTGGTAGTTCCATTGCTCAGTAGTGTACTTGTAAGATTGTGGGTATTTATCTTTGAAGTAGCCAAGAAGTTGTTTGTCAGGTGGTGGGGGATCTTTATACAACCACCTATTAATGTCGGGATCCATTTCTTGACTGTTTAATGTGCCATGGGATTCAAAAGTCATAGGTCCCATTCTCTTGATTTCATGATGCTCTTCAATAGGCTTGCTTTGGTGATTCAGGCACCCTTGAGTATGTGGATCAAGCGGGAGGGCCCCTATGAAAAATGCATCATGTAGGCTATATTCACCACAACCTTGGTTATTGATCTTGACAGAAGAGAGGGTGGAGGTGAGAATGGTTTCTAGATCGCAATGGGATCAGGACGAGCTAGCAATAGAAGTACCAATGTCAGTTCCAGGACAATGAGTGGAGTGAGGGAATGATGCTTCCATCGCACGATAGTATACAAAGGGTTGGGGGTCAGCATGGATGGTAACCTCAGTGCCTTGATGTAGAAATTTGATGCACTGATGGTAAGTAGATGGTATAGCCTTAATGGATTGAATCCATGGTCGGCCTAGGAGGATATTAAATGGTAGGTCAAGATCAACAACATGACAAATAGTATCTTGTGTTGCTGGGCCCAACTGAATGGGAAAAGTAATGGTACCTTCAAAGGTATGCTCCAAATTGTCATAGGCTTTGATAGTGATTACTTCATGTGCTATATCAGCCTGGGTGAACCCAATCTACTGAATGAATTTCAAAGTACACAAGTTCAAGGCTGAGCCATTATCTATTAAGACCCGTTTGATGGAAAAGTCTCTGACCATGATGGCGATGCAGAGAGGGAGAGTATGGTTAGGTGAAACATCTAGCATGTTAGATGTTTTGAAGGATAAAGCACAGGCTGTGGATAAATGTCCCACACGGGTCACAAACTGGGTGGTGTTAATGTCTGTGGGGACATGTCCTTCTTTGAGAGCTCGGTTAAGGATCTCCTGATGGAGAGGTGAAGTGTGGAGAAGGTCCAAGATGGATATTTGGGCTGGTGTGTTCCCAAGATGTTCTATGAGGTTATATTGTGCATTGTATACTGGCCTTGGATGAGCACTAGCAATAGTTATCCGACCTCTGCGGGTAGTAACAACACATTGACGATTTTCTCCTCTGACATGGATGGCATTGATTATGGGCTCAACTTGGGTTATACATCCAAAAATATTATCATAATTGATATAGGTAGTAGTGTGATCTTCTTGCTTGCCTTTGCCATGATTCTGGGGATGATTGGCTTTAGTTTGGTTGTTCCTAGCATTGTGTTGTGGGAACACATTCTGATAAATTTGCAAATTGGCATTTGGCGAGGCTTGAGCAGGTGTATCTACTTGAATCTCTTTTTGATCAACAAGATCTTGGATATAGTTTTTGAGTCTCATACACTTCAGGGTAGTGTGTCCCTTGACATGATGATAATCACAGTACTCGTGATCTTTGTACCAATCAGGCTTGGGAGTGGTATCATCAACTGGCTGAATTGGTGGATATGTAATCAAGTTGGCCTTGGCCATTCGATGAAATATAACATCCAAAGGTTCACCCAGTGGTGTGAAGGCCTTCTTTGGATAATTTTGAGCTCTGGGTTTGTTCTTCTTGGGAGCAATATTAACAACATTAACCTGATTGTTTGGATTACCTTGATAAGCTTGATGGGCTTGCTGCTAATAATTCTGCTGATTATTCTGAGAGTGATATTGTTGCGTGGGTTGCTGATGGACTTGAGGAGGTTTTTGATGGATGGGCGCTTATTGTTGTTGGTATGCAGGAGTTGATGGAGGACTAGCCACAACAAATTGGACATGCTTGGTATTAGTAGCTCCATCAGTAACAATGTTCTTGTTACAATTCTAGTAACGGGATTTATCATTGCTCAGTTTTTGGGCATCATTTTTGGAGTGTCAGATCATGCCTTCATCTAGGAGGGCCTTTTCAATACCTATCCCCTTGCTCTTGATATCTTGATAGGTTTGGAGACAATTCATCCTCAGGAAGTGGGACAGCTTAGGATGCAGATTATCAATAAAGATTTTGGTCAAATGCTTTTCAGGTGGCTGGTATGATAACCTGGTGGTAAGGTTCTGCCATCGTTGTAAGTATTCTGCTAGGCTTTTTCCATCTTTCTGCTTTGAGTTGCAGAGATCTAACAAGGTCAACTCATTCTCAACATTGTGGGCATAGTGGGCAATGAACTTCTCAGAAAGTTCAACAAAGGTTGTGATGGTCCCACATGGTATTTTGTAGAACCACTCAACAGCGGTTCCTCCCAAGCTTTTGGGGAATAGGCGTAAGAGATAGTTATCACTATAAGCCACTTCTTAGCATGCCATATAGAATTATTTAATATGATTGACTGGATCTCCTTTCCCCTGATATTTATCAAACTTAGGTGTCTCAAAGTGCTTGGGGAAAGGTATAGCGGCAATGGACCGGTCAAATAGATAAGGACACACCTCCTCAAACTTGTAAGTTTTGTTCTCAGTACCAGTTTGAAGCTCTTTAAGAGTGTTCTTCATGGCTTCCCACTTGACATTGATTGGTGTTTGAATGGGTACTCCCATTTGAGGTGGGTACTGTTGAGTGGGATATGAAGATGGCCTAGCGGGATAGGTAGATTGGAGTGGATTTTGGAGTGATGTTTGCTAGGGATATTGTTGATGCAACACAGGGGGATATTGCAGTGGAGGATGTGGGACTGCTTGTTGGTGTTGTGGGATGACGGGGACTTGCTGCTGTAACTGATAGGAGGAAACTTGTTGCTATTGGGGAATGATGTGGGTTTGTTGTTGTGACTAGAAGTATGGTTGCTGTGGGGGTGGCTGGTGGAATGATGTAGCTTGTTGGTAAGATGGTCCTTGCTGAACTTGGCTCTGTGGTTGACCGATATAAGTTGGGTGCATTCCCGCATTGCTTAAGGGTGAAACTGATGTAGGGAAGCTTGAAGCAAAGGGTGACTGGGCAAGATAACTTGTAAAATGGGATGAACTTTGCTGCTGAGGTGGAGGAACTTGCTGAAAAGCACTGGGTGTTGGGAATGGATAGCTCATGAAGGATGAGGTTGGTGGAGTTTGAGATGGTTGCTGTTGTGCTACCCGTGAGAAGGTGGCTTGTTGGTTTGCAAATATGGATGTAGGAGAGTGAGTTGGTATTCCAAAGGCTTTCATGTCTTCTTGAGTGAGACCCCAATGAGGACCAGTGTGAGGTGGGAATTGTGTTGCAGCAGATGCTGGGAAGGTAGATGTGATGGGAGTTTGGGACATGAATGGTGGTTTTGAAAAACCCATGGAAGGCATTCCTGTGGTGAAGGCATTTTGCTGGGCTTGTGCCTAGGTAGATGCTTGTTGGGGGGAAATGAAGAGAACACTTGCATTCCCCATGAAAAGGGTGATGTGGAAGTTTGCTGATTTTGAAAGGGGAATGATTGTGCTGCCCCCAAAGTAGATGATGTAGAGGGTTGCTGGGTGAAAGAGGGAAGCGATTGCGTTGACCCCTGAAATGAGGGTGTGGATGCAGAAGCTTGTGGAGTGAAGGGGAAGGACAATTGCGTCCCTCCTGGCATAAAAGGTGTGGATGTGGGAACTTGTGAAATGAAGGGGAAGGATGATTGCATCCCTCATGGAGTGAAAGGTGCTGCTTGGCCTATGGAAGATGGTGGGACTTCTTGTGCAAAGGTTTGTGTAAGAGGTGGGAGTTGATTCTGGGACAAGCGGTGGATTTGTGCAAGAGCTTGAGCAGCCATGGTGGATGATGAAGTACCTGTGATAGGGAATGGAGCGGATGGTGTTATAGCTTGTGTTACAGGATTGGCAAAGCTTCCTTGCAAAAGAAGAGGAATGGTGGAGGTTGCTTGAGATGTTTGCAAGGTTGGATCAAGGAATGGTTGGACGAATGGAGAGTATGCTTGTGCTAGGATTTGGATAGTACTTATGGGAATATGAGGATGGAGATATGGTGGAATGGAAGTTTGTGCCTGTGCAAAGTTAGTGAACATGCTTTGCTAGTTTTGGGCCATGAGTGCATTGACTACTGGTGGATTCTCTGGATGATTCACAAATATTTCTATTGCCAGAGGAGTCAAGGGGATATTGGGATCATCCCATGTATTTCAATTTTGTATTTAGGGATGATAGGCTATCATTGCGCTGGTAAAAATGTTGGGATCAGATGAACTGGTGATTGGATAAGGATTCATGTTCCTTCGCTTCCTCGATCTAGATCTTGTCTTGACAGGCATAGAAATGTAGATGCTAGATGAATGCAAGATGTTTCCTAAAATATTCTAAAGAATGATAGATGCAAGCTTAAGGAACTTCTAAGGATGATGAATTTCTAGAATGCAATGCAAGGATTGGTGAAATGCTTGGATTTGGATCAAGGATGGTGGAAGATTGATGGGAGATGGTGGTAGATTGGTAAAAAAGCTTGGTGATGATGGAGGCTTGGTGGGATGCTCTGATTTGGGTCAAGATTAGGTGGAGGATTGGTGGGATGCTGGTGGAAGATTACTAAGTGTCAACAATGAGCTGCTATTTTTCCCAATGGAGGATCAGTGATAGGATTTGGCCAACCTAGGATAGACTAATGATCTTCGGTCAACTAGATTCTTATCAATACAAGCCAATCTCTTGCTCAAGATGACGAGGCTATGCAAGGACAAGTTGGATTTCCTTTAGACAATGCTCTTTCAAAAAGGGGATGATTTCTAATTTGGGATAAGGGATGGAAACAACTCAAAGGTTTTGAACACTAAGTGCTTGTGGATTTGGATCTCTGGATTTGGTGCAAAGGATGGTGGATTCTATTTTGGGTAATTGATGCTAGATTTGGATCAAGGATTTGGGATTCTAATTATGGATTGCTGATGGAAAGATGGTGAAGGATGATGGAACAATACTTTTTCTAAAAGGATGATGCAAATGCAACTGGGATGGATGATCTATGATGCTACTAGGAAGATGATGGTGAATGCAGCTAATTACTCTAGAATGCAACTAAAGATTTGGTGATGATGCAAGGATGAAACTAGGATGAGACTAGGATGAAGGACTGCCGAGATAGGATTTTGAGATCTGAAGGTAGATTGGGACATGCAATGGATCCAGCTAATCTTCTCTTTCAAGATTGATGTAGCGATGATTCACTCAGAATCGGTAGGCAAACTCTTTGACTCTTGCGTTATAACCAATATTATCAAGCTTTTCTTGATATTTTTCTTCTGCTTGGGTTGCTTGGATAGAGGATTGATGGCTATTAAGGTTTCTTTCTGCAACTTTCTTCCCTTGATAAGCTTTGGATTTGGGCAACTTAGCTTTCGGATGTTTGATCAAATTTGGCATAACTTGGGGAAATTCTGATCAGTTTGGTTTGAGACAAAAGGCTTCTTTGGGTATCTGATTCCAAGGGTTTCTCTGCAAAATGTTTTGAGTATCTCGAACTGGGTTTGTTGATTAGTTTGATGTTTCCCAATGGCAAAGGATAGATTTCAACAAAGATTTTTGGAAAAGCAATCTCCACAAGGGACAAAGCAACCTTGTGAGATACAAACAGGATAATTGACTCTAATAAAGCTTTGAAAGTGTATGTTCCAACAATGTTTTCACGGAGTATTTGACTGTCAAGCACTTCAAACAGATCTACCTAAGGAAGGTGAGTATCAAAATCAGTTTCCCACAGCTTGGTACCCCCTAGAAGGGAATACAAATGGTGAGTAATCTTGAGGCGACCCGGTAAACCCCTTGGAATTGGTCCTTGCACAAGGATTTTGATACTTTCAGATGTAGATAGGGTAGCCTCTATTTTATCAAGTTTTTAATAGTTCCATGGAGTCTCCATACTTGGTTATGCTGACCGCCTGTGACTCACTTAAGAGCCTAGCCAACAACGCTAGGGGAGGAATATTTACCTGTCCCCAGACATTTGCATTTTGGCACAAAATGACTGTGGATTAGGAGATATAAGTGAGTACTTTTTGCCTTCACTTTATTTATATACCAGCCGGGGGGGATACCGGTTTGAGGTCATTCTCCAAGGAGGAAGCACTTTTCTCCCTAGACAGGCCTCGCTAAAAGTAGAACAAGTGAACTTGTCCAAGTCCAAATGTTCTACATTGCTTATTTTAACAGGATTTACAGAAAATGAAAGCTCCTAGATGCACATCAAGCAAGTTCTTTTTTCCAAATTGATTAAGTGATGTTTGAATTTTGAATAACTGAAGACACAAGTGCTTAAGGTTTGATTTGTTCTTTCTCCAAAAGGTAAACGATTTTGAGCGATTGCAAGTTCTTTCCTTTGAGCATTCAAGATTGAGATGTGTGTGTTGATTTAAAACTTTGAAAAGAGCTTTGTTTTATCCTTTAGATCATTCAAGATTGAGTTTATGCTTTGCTTGAATTGAAAAGGAGGGAATAGAGATGCTTGTTCTTTCCAATTTAGATCATTCAAGATTGTGTTTGATTTTCAAAATGATAATGACTCTTAGGACCTAAGTTCTTTTCTTTAGTTTCATTCAAGATTTGTTTGACCTTTAATTTTTATGAATCTAAGAAGAATTTAAGGCAAAAACATAGTTGACAATGACACTGTCCAGCTGACACGCGACACTAGAAAATGCACAGGCGACACAAAAGAACCCGCAGGCGGTAGTTAAATGCTTACACATGATAGAGAAAAGTGTCCATGCGGTAGAGAAATGTTTTTCGAGCGACAAAGGATGATTACTACGCGACAGGGAAATCTAAGGAGGTGACACCAAAAAAAATCCCATGCAATAGCGAACTAATTACAGGCGGTAATGAAAAATTCTGAGCCGACACCCAAATCATGCCTACTTGACACTAAATCAAGCACAGGCGACACTTAAAAATCCATAGGTGATAATGAAATGAGCATATGTGACAAGTTGTGCACAGGAGACACTTAAACAAGCCTAGGCGACACTTAAATATGCAGAGGTGACACTTAAGAATGCACAGGCGACAATGAAATGGTCAAAAGGTAGACAACGAAATGAGAATGCGTGGCAAGAAGTCATACGTAGGCGATAGTGAAATGTTCCTAGGCGACATTTAAACAGGCGTAGGTGAAAATGAAATTTTCATAGGCGATAATGAAATCCTGATAGGCGATAATGGAATGGATATAGGTGACAATGAAATGATTACAGGCGAGAATTCTATACGCGAAGGCGTGAATGTTTATCTCGTAGGTGTGATTGGTTTTGTTACAGGTGACATAAAAGAAGTTTAGACAAAATAGAAGTTATCGAGCACAGAAATCTTCAGGAAGTAGGCATCGATACACAGCTTGTAGGTGTGATCATACTCTTTGTAGGCATGACTGAACTATGCTTAGGCATGACTGAACTTTGTGTAGGTGACAGTTCATCTGTTTCCTGTAAATACGAGAATACAAAGCATGATATAATTAAGTGATTGTGGGTTTGGGTCCCACCGGGTGTGCCAAAATGTGGACAAGGCTTTTGAGGGTACCTGATTTGGAAAACTTCAAGCCAAACAAAGATTAGATGTTAGTCTTGTTAGCTATTTTTCTTGCACGGATAAATAACTAGATCATAACTTGATCTCTCCCCTTTGATGCTCTTTTCCTAGCAAGAGAAATGCTAATTGACAAGGATTAAATCCTTCTTCACTTCGGGCTCCATAGACCCAGGTGGGTGTACCTATCTTCAGACTCACTGCCTCACAATGAAATCTTTGCAGTGGATTAGGGGTTCTCACAATGACTTGCTAATGTCTCTTGCTACAACAGATGCATGGCTTAGAAAGCCAATCCATGATATTAACAAAAGAAAACAATCATTGCAAAAAAATGGCAAATGTGACAAGGGTAATCACCCTTCTTCTCTTCGAGTTTTAAACTCAGGCAGGTTAACCTAATGATTCACTCTTCAAGGAATCAACAAATAAATTGTACTACTTGAATACAATTAGACATGAATGTTCACAGTAACATGAAAGGGAAAAGTGATTTGATTAAATTGATGCTAGTTTGGCAAATGACTTCTAACAGTAAAGACCAGTGCCTTCAATCCGGGCATGGAGTCAAAACCAGTAAATATAAACTCAAACTACAAACCATGTTTCATTGATTAATATCCCTGCGTTAATGCCTTACATTAACACATTTCCATCGCTCAATATGAAGAATCATACAAATTCATAGCACTGATCAATTTCCAATCTGCATTTAAGGATTTTACAATCCTTCCTTGAAGGATATCCAAATACAAATAGATACATTCTCCCTTGGAGAAGACAAACTCAATATCCCTTGAACACTGAATTCATACTGAAATTGAAACTCAATACAATGAAGACAATTCTCTGAAAACCATACATGCCTTACATATATTTCGATTTGCAATCAAATTTACAAACACTTATATTGAATCTATGACAGAAAATGAAACACACAGAAAACCATTATGCTAGACAGTCATGAACCAAAGTTGGAACTCAAACTTGCAGAGCTCTGCTCCTGCAAAAAGATTGGAACCCTTACAAAAGATCTGAAATCAGAATAAGAAGGAGAGGAGAAAACTCCAAATTCATCCACAAACTGACACTTGTCAAACTCTACATTACCTACTGAATGAGTCATCGCTCTGAAGTGAATGAATCACCAGATGCAACAAATAAGATATTTCCAAAATATCTTCCTGGCCCCCTATTTCTTTCAACTGCAAATATCTCAAAACCAGCATGACCTGCATTGAAACTGAACTCAGAAATGGATTCCTCGTCTTCTCACCTTTCCGGTGGTATATAACACTTGATATCCGGGCGAAAAATAAAGCCCCCAACAATTAATTTTGTCCCCCATGCTCTGCAACTTCAAATATTGAAATTTTTATATAGTCAAAACTATATAAAAATATATTTATAAGTTTGATTTTTTGGCCTTGAATGTGCACAAGAATCTGAATAAAATATTATTTTATTTTCTCCCAGAGTGGGACCCACATGCCACGTGGCACCGGCCTGCCACCTCACCTGGTCGCATGATCGTATGCGCCAGAAATGGCACATGAAATCATGCGACTACTTCTTAGACCACCGCACACTTTCCTTCAAAAAATGGGGCCCATTCACCATCTCATAAGAATGCCACGTGGCGACCAGTCGCATGATCGCATGGGCCAGAAATGGCCCATGCGACCAACAGGGAGTTGCATGCGTATAGCTTTCACTTTTCAAGTTACCTTATATGTTTGTTGACTTGCTTATAAACAACTCAAATTTGCCCAGCGGGAGCAATGTGGGATTAAGTTTATGAGAGTTTTTTAAATAATACAGTAAAATATACCTTAGTGCGCCCAGCTGGCATACACTTCCGGGCGGGCCCACATGAGCAAAGGATTCCACATGCCTTCTTCCTTACTTGATTCATGTTCATATTGGGTGTCAGTGTATATAAACATTATTTTGACATCAAAACTCATGAATGTGGGATAAATGTTCTCTGTGATCTTATAGGCAGTTTTGACAGTGACTCACTCAGTCACCTATATCTCGTGAACCAAAACAAATTTTGAAAATCTCTTCGGTGGGAATCAAGAGAACTAGGTTTTAAACAACATATCCAAAATTTAGCCCGATCCAACGGTTCAATAAAAAGTTATGGCCCCCGCAATATGACTATTTTTTCTTCTTCTACAAATCCGTGACTTCACAAATTCGTGTTGCAAAAACAAATCATTATGTGGATGGTAATTCCTTTTTGCTTTCTTAGAAAGAACATTTCCATTTAATACACAGCATCCATGTTACATTTAAAACTCCTCTTCCAATTTATTCTATTCACATATTTCCTTCATTGTCATGCACCACATTTTGATTACCTTCAGCCTGCAATCACTTTCATTGGCCAAATGTGCCCAGCCAAGCCTTGCATTTCTTTTAAACACTCACACTGGTAGCCCCTTCTATTTTTTGGTGTGGTGTGTAATGATCATATCCCTCGACACATATGCACACTGATTAAACATGCTGGCATTTATATATTCATATTAAGGCTGGCAACCTCTCAATCATAGTCATTTTCCTTCAATGCTCACTTGGGTTCCATTTCCTTGGCCTTTTGAAACCACTGAAAGAAGATATAATAAACACTAATGTCCTTCTTATCAAACCAATAGATATTGGCAACAATAATCAATTCCTTGATGACTTTCATTACATTCAAACAGACATTGACACTGGCATCCTTGGTCGCCTTTCATTTAGCATACCACTACAAAATCCACATTCACTCTTTGTATTTCTATATGCAACCACTTGAAGGAAATTTGAGACAAAACCACATCGAAATCACAATCTCACTGTGCACCTTGTAAAATTTGTCAAATAACATTAGCTGGCCTCTGGAAGCGGCCTTGAAAACTTATTGAATGAAACTTTCAGAGACCAGCATCTTGGGCATTGATTCACCCCCAAACAAGGAACATGAATCCATAATTAGCATGCCCAGAAAATCAGATGATGAATTATCACCAAACACCAAAGTCAGCCAGTCAGTAACATTTTGAAACAAAATAGTGAAATAAGCATAAATTTGGTTTGAAATTGGCCTGGGAAAGTGGTCAAATGGATTGGTCATGGTTCTGGATTTGGCACAGTGGGAGTAAAACATGATTGCAACATGACCCAATCACTAGCTTGCTCATCGGATTACACAGGTATCTTTTATACCCTGTCAAATATAACCCTTAAAACTTTTGAACTTCTGGGTTTCAGCAAAATAGTGAAAACTGGGAATGGATTTGGCTTTGAAAAGTACTGAAACAGATTCACCAAGGGCTAAAAATTGACAGGCCACAAGACAAACATGTTTACAAAATAGATCAATCATTAATTCTTCTTGACCAATCACTGGGCATCAGATACAACTTGACAAAGTAGGCTTCTGACAAAAGTTCGCACATTGCACCCTGTCCAGACAATGAAAACTTCAAATGGAATCGCATTGGGAAACTCATCCAATGGATTCGTCATGAGCTAAAAACTGACAAAGACAAAGTAAAACTTGTTTACAATGTAGGGCACTGACCCAATTCTCATGACCAATCACAGAATGAAACTTATAACATCACGAACAGGGCCTCTGGCAAAACTGTGAAAAGGTGCACCAGACAGATTTAAGAAAAGACCTCTGAAAAGGGATGAATAAATATGATCAAAACTTATCACAGGGACTTGAAACCTAACACATAGAGAATATGAAATGTGTACAACAAGACACTAGGCTCAGATTTTTATGACGCTCTCCAGGGTGCATATTATTCAACCTCAAAGTAGCCCTTCCCGGTGAATTCTACACTTAGCAATTTTCTGATTTTGAGACCCCCTAAAAATGAAATGATGCAAACCCATTTCAAAATGCCATTTTAGGACTCAGAATGAACCAATGAAACCTATTAAAGGCAATGGACAAATGCATTTTACGAAACCACCTAGAAAACACCCGGTTCCCACATGCATCCTGAAAGCAAAAATAATATAGATGCATGCTAATGTGTCCCATTCCTCAAAAATTTTAAAGGGTACCAAAAAGTCTAGCATGAAATCAATAAAAAACAAGTAAAACTCTAAACTAAGCCACCTCAGATTGAGCTTAAATAGGTGCACCCAAGCACTGTTTGATTTGCTCTTGCTTAAGGGGATGTGGGTGTGCTTTCTAATCACTTGGAGCATGTTCCTTAGGCATTTTAGGATGGATTGAGATCCATGAAAACCCCAAAAATGGCACAAAATAGGTATAGAACACTTGATTTGCCCCTAAGGCCTCAAGGATCAAATGATGCTGAAATGAAGATTAAGCTACATGATGTTTATGTTAAGATTGATTTTAAGTCAAATAGAGATGTGATATGATGCTATGCTTATGAAAAACAATGAAATAAACTATGTTAATCCATTAATGCTATATTAACATGAGCTAAAATTCTTGAAAGTAAGCTAAATTAAGATGATTATGCTAAGTCTAGAGCTAAATGGGCATGATAACAATGTTTGAAATGAAAGGTGAATGAATTTTTTTTGCTCTTGGAAATGAGGAGCATTTATAAGATTTGGGGAGGAATGAGTGGCCAGGATCAAAATCCTTAAGAGAGGCCAAGATTCATTCAAAGAGGAGCACATGGATTGTGCTAGTTCAGGGCCACCTCCTTGTGACAAGTGTCACAAGGGCATTGGGTTGAAATATGGGAGGGATGTGCATAATTTGAGAAATGTGCCTAAGGTCAAAGGGTGTAAGAAAGGGGTGAGGGGCTTCTTAAATGCATGATAAATGCATGTAAGAGGGATAAGGAGGCCTTAAATGCACTTAATGCATGTAAGAGAAGTATCTAGAAGTTTGTTGACTTTGGGTTAAGCTTAGGAGTTGGTTAACCTTGGTTAGGGAATGTGACAGGATTAGGGGAGGGATTAGGATTAGGATTAGGATTAGGACTTTCTAGAAGAGTCTAGAATTTCCTTAGGATAAACATGAATTTTAGAAAATAAATAAAAATTTATTTATTTCCATGGTTTAGGTTTGAGAATATTTATTAAAAATGAATTTAACAAATATGAGGAATAGATATTTAATTTTAATTAAATATTTTGAGTTGGGATTAGGGTTAGGAAATGATGGGATTAGTCTTTAATCAAAATTAAAGAAGGATTAGAAGATTCTAGAAGAGGTTAGTGGTCTTAAGGAAATTGGCCAAGTTTTGGGCAAAAAATAAATAAATAATTTATTTTGAAATTTTTGGTCAATTTATTAATTAAATAATTAATAAATAGGGGAATAATGTTTAAATAAGATTTAAATATTTTTGGGAGGGATTCCTTAATTACATATTTTTAATTAAGGTAAAGGGATTTAATGACATAAAAATAAATAAATAAATTAAATAAATAATTAATTAATAAATGATGATGTCATCAGAGATTTTTCAAAAAATAAAAATACTTTATTTTCTAAAGGGTTTTTAGGTGTCGACAAGTCTCAATAAATTCATGACCTTCATCTCCTAAGATATCAGCAACCACTATTTTATCTTCCCCTGTGGCTCCTAATTCTTCTATTTTCTCCTTGAATTTCATTTATTCCTTGTCCCATGTACATATATTTAACAAAATGTCTCCTTCTATTTGGATTGCATCATAATATGATTTTAATGAGTTTTCTAGGAAGAATTTGACATGGTTTACATGTTCAACAATCCCTTTTTCTATAACAAAATCCTTCATTTCATTTCCTACAAATAACTTACCTCTTCTTGAGGAACCAAGGCTCCTTCTGAGATGCCTCCATCATGGGAAGATAAAGGTGTGGTGAGATCTTTGATGAATTTTTTGCATTGAGTTGATTGGCCCTTTATCTCTTGTTTGGATCTATACTCCTTTTGCACCCTTTGTTTAATTGTACTCATGACATGGTCTAGGGTAGTTAATTCCTCCTATTTGGTTTTTCTTCCAATTCTAACTAGATTCAATTGGATTTTTTTTGTTACCTCCAATTAATCCTTATTTATAGGTGGGAAAACTATGTTAGCTACTATCTCCTCCCATGCATCCTTCAATTTAGTATATAATATTTAGGCTCTCTTGGCCTTCTTGGGAGAATTTACCTCGACCTTCATATCTTGGAGTCTTACCTTGGTTGGAATTGATCATTGTTTTCTAGTAACGCCTACTTGAAGCTATAGAGGTGGAGCTACAACATCCCTACCTTTAATTGAAGGTTCTCTAATAGTTATCACTACTTTCTCTCGTGCACCTTTTGTGGTTGATGAACCTATGTCTTCTTATTCACTCCTTGGAGGTGTCTTACCTGAAGTTGGTACTTGTACATCCTCTAGAGACCTCACTACATTATCTACCTCTTTCTTGGTCCTCTCTAAATCTTCTTTCTTGTTTTGGAGGTGCTCTTCTTGTTCCTTCCTTAATGACTCCTCATTTTAATTTTATTGGCTTCTTTATTTTTCCTTTCCAATTATTCTAGCTACAATTTATAAACCTCCTCTTGTTAGAATAATTGCTAACGTCCCCCTTCAAGATTCATAACATGATTTAAAATCCTTATGTGTCTTCTGTAAATCTAGTGGTTGTATCAGGATTTAACAAGGCCATCTTTTGGTGCAACGATAATTGCTAGTTGTAAAAAGTGGTATCAGAGCTTGGTCACAGGTTTGAATCCCCTCAGATGATGTTGAGGGGGGGTTGTTGGAATAATCTCCAATGCCACCTTTTACGATTTGTGGCATGGTTCAACAACCTCATGTGTCTTCTATAATTCTAGTGGTTGTATCGGGCATTAAAAGGTCAATCTTTTGGTGCAACAACAACTACTAGTTGTTACACCTCTTTCCTTTTATTTTCCATATCTTCAAAAAGAAACCCTCCAACTTATTCTCTATTTATTCCTATTGTTTCATGTTTTCCTTTTCTTCTCTTTTCCTTGATTTCTCCTTCTCACGCTATTTTATCAAATTATCCTTTTCCTCGGGAGTTAGAACCAAGTTTGGGCTATGCATCTCCATATCTATTCCTCTTGAAGGGGAACAAAAACTTTAAAGGTCTCTAAAATTGTTTTATGGTTTTCCATGAGGGGGTATCTATTGGTTTTGGTATTTTTTTCTACAATATCTTGGCTCATTCATCTTGACAACATTAACCATCATATCATCATTTGATATTGTTTTCTCACTATCATCATCAATGAGTATTGTTGAAGGTTCCCCTTGTGTAGGCCGAGAGGATATAGATTCTATATAGGGAGTGGAGACTTCTTTATCATATTTGGATGTTTCTTTTCTTGCTATCATGTCAATGGTTGTCCTTACAGGAGCTAAAGGTACTCAAGGGACTCTTGATAAACCAAATGTAACACCTTCATTTGCAACTATTTTCAGGACCTAACAATGTTCCATTGTTTGATCCAACTGCTTGAGTAAATCCTGGGTTGGATTATCATCCACTTGATCATTTTACATTCTTGATGTTTCCTTGCATAAAAACTATCTTTTAATCCTAACCAAAATTCTTCCAATGGTTGCATGTGATCAAAATATGTATCAAGTGTTAAGAATGAGAACACTGAGTGGGGGGGTGAATCAGTGTTCACTGAACTTTATCTTTTTACTTTAATCTTTATACTAAACTTTAAATGCTTAAGTACTGAATTAAACATTCACATAAACATGAAACATGAAATCAACACATGACACCAATGTGGTTATGGGAAAACCCAAATAGGTAAAAACCCTGGTGGGAATTGACACCCACTAATATTATACACTAATGTGTTGTAATCCTTGTTAGAAGATCCTTTACCATGTTAGGAGTAGCTTTACAATGCTTTAAGTATAGTAGACCTTGTTAAGGGTTAGACCCTATTAGGAGTCTTTTACAATGATACCTATTAGGGGAGTGGACTCACTATCCTAGAGCTCACTGCTCAAATGGTGAAGGCTACAACCTTCTGATTTTAGATACACACTATATCTGTAGGTGAACTATAATTGTGGCACTGCTTGTTTGATCAGTTCTTTTGATGCGTCGATGCTTTGACCTCTTACAAAGCTTTAATATATCTCATAGTGTCTTCACATACTTCTACTCTACTTAACATATCTCTCTCCCAACTTCCATTCCAAATACAATGGGCACATCTTATATTTATATGCTCATACAAACTAAACAATTAGGTTGGCCCTATAACTAATTACAAATAACGCTTCCAAATGAATTGGCTTAAGTGTGCTTAAAATTATACAAATAAACATGTTGGCAACCTAAATACAATGGGCACATGGCCTTTACATCATTACATTATCATCGCAAACCAAAATACTAACTGTCAGCTCCATGCTTTATTCTCTACTGACACACACTAGTTGTGTAACTTCAACTAACTGTAACTTTCACATTCTTGTATATCTACTTATGTGATCATAGACTAAGCATAAGTATAGTCTAACAAACTTAAATTCTAGGGTGCATACCATAATTCATCTGTACACACGTGCACTGATGCTCTGAGCTGTAGGAACTCTATACACTATCCAGTCTTCAACACTTAGCTGATTTCTAATCTTCTCATCAGGTGCGCTGACTCCAAATTACTATATGACTTTTTTTCCATAATGAAAATACTATATCTAGTCATATACCTCAATATAGACAACTTTCCAAAAATCTCCCCCTTTTTCATTGATGGAAACAAAGGAATATGGCCAAGTTGCCGACTATCCCTTAACACAAAAACTTTTGTCTTCTATGCATTCTTTATACATAATCTTATATCTCCCTATACACATATATATACTCCATATTCTATACACAACTCCCCCTTTGACATTAATGACAAAGGTGTTACAAATTTTTTTATCTATACATACTCATTGAGGGAAAACATCTGGATATGCTACCTTGAGGTTCTAAATCTCCTTCTTCCAAAAATTTATCAGAGAGTTAACTATCTGGAGATGGGCGCATAAAGCATACTGTAGCTTCTCCATCTTCTCCAAAACTGTGCTCAAGCCTTGATCATAGGTTATCATGGTGGCATCTATCTCTTTTATATTCTGACTAAGAATGTCTAGTGAGGGCACAAGAGCATTCCTCAACTGAGTCTGTCTAGACCTTATCTTTTCCATTTCTTTCTTTGCCTTTTCAATCTTGTCCAACTGACATTGGTAGATATTGTTGCACATGTTCACATGAGTGGATTTGTCTTTTACTGAACTCGTCACTTGCTCAATCATAGCTTCTGCCTCTTTTATTTTTAAATGAGCATTAGTAATTTTATCTTGTTCCATGCATTCTGCAATGATTTTCCTTCCTTCATCTGCAAATTCTTTTAAGGATGCTTGTCCTATCTTAAGTGAATTTAGATCTAGAGAAAATTTTCTCATCAATTCATTTAGTCTTTTCTTTAAGTACTTCTCTTCTGCCATTATGGATGCAGATTCTTCTAGGCTAGAAAAATTGCTTTTGAACTGTGAGATGACTGTACTCACATCATCAACTGAATGTACTTTTAGCACTTTCTTATCCACAGACAATAAACTATTTAGAATGCTCACTGATTCCACAAGGAGAGGATTTCTCATGACTTGCTTCTCCTTTTCTTTCTCCATAGCTAGGATGCTAAAATTAATGAGGTCTTCTTCTTTCCAGGAGTCCAAACTGCTTGTGTTAGGTGTCAAACTTGACAACAATACTGAGGAGGGAGTGATGAGAGTGCTATCCATCACTTCTTGTTTCACCTTGACCAATTTATCTGATGTTTCATCCTTATGTTCATTTTTTTTTTCCTATTCTTCTTCTTTCTTTTCTTCTTCTTTCTCATCAGATATGTCTTCAATGTATATTTCTTCTTGATGAGTGGGAGGTGAGCTTCTGCATAAGATTTCAGCTTCTTGTGTGCTCACAAAAGCTTCCTCAAACTTATCCAATTCTATATCAGTGGCTACCATGGCTATTTCCACATTATCTATGATAATGGTGCTATCTTTGGGTGATTCTAGCATGGGCACAGACTTATCTGCCTCTAATTTTGTTCCATCTATGGGCGCTGAGTCTTGTGGACCTATCACTATGTGTGTGAAAATTGTACCTGATCTGTAGACACAACACTTCAGTAAAATATTAGAGGTTAGCTATAATCAAAATCGTGCAAAATTAAAATCTAATTTAACCAAGCAATTTACTACCTTCTAGTAGGTGCGAGATTAATGTTCTCAGATTGTTATCGAGATCAGTGACCTAGACAACACCTAAATGAAGGATTTGAATGCAATTGATCTAGATATGAATTGAATGCAATTAATCTATTTTTTTTAATATTTTCTATGTAATAATATGATGAAAACTGATATGAATCTATGCTAATATGAAAATTGATATGCAATGCTAATCTAGAAATGATATGATATGAGAGTGAAAATTCTAACAATAATATGAAAGCTATGAATTTGAAATTGATCTCACAAAGCTTTGAATCCTCAAATTTACCTTTCAAGCTCCAATTGTGCAAATTCTCCAAATCTGATATGCTATGATTCCTGTAGAGTAAGTTTGCAATTTGCGAGATGAATTATGAAGAGCTGAGCCTTGTTTTTATAGAAATCCAAGGCTTTGGAGGTACATGAGAAAAAAACCATAAATCACTCAAATAACTCAGGTTGATTTTTGAATTATTTTTAAATAAACATAATATAATTCACAAAAACATGCAAAAGCAGAGATTAACTCAAAATGGAGTTTAGCTTTAATTGATAATTGATAGTTGTTTGCTTTTGTGATTGTGCATGTTTTATTTATGAATTAATTTAATAATAAAGTGATTTATTCTCAACTTAACTGCTTTTTGAAATAAAATAATTAATTTATGGGTTAATTAACTATTTTATCAAACTTTTATTAAAAACTATATTATTAAATAATGACAACTTGCTTTAATTAATCAAATAAGAATTTAATCAACTATTCATAGGATATTGGATTTATTGTCAAAATTAAATAATACAATTAATAATAGATAGAATTAAATTTAATTACATAATTAATTTGGCAAGATATTAAATCTAATTAATTAAATATGAAAATATTCAATTAATCAAACTTTAGGATAAATGTGATTTATCACCAAATAATCATTAAATTAAAGATAATTAAGATAATTAGGAATATTGCTAGGAATATTCTTTGATGCAGAATTTAAGATAATCAATTAAGATTCAATGATGTTTAGATGTGCCTTAGATTAGGACTTCGATGTCAATTTCATTCAAATTGTTGATATAGAAGGTTAATGAACATATAGCCCATTTTTGGGGTATTACATTTTGCCCCTCTTTGAATTACTATGTGAAGCGCAGTGGTTCAAAGAAAGTCTGTGTTTGATAGAGATATGAAACTGATTCGAAATTGATAATTGATATGAGACAGAAGCTGATTGATATTGATTTGATATGAAGATAATAGGTCCTCAATGACCAAAGATAATGTTCACTATAACAACAAATGAACCTATGATTGTGAAAAAGTGTCAAAACACCTGATTCCAAACCTTAGGATTGCAAAGAAGTGAGTGACCGGTTCTAGACTTGATTGTCTTAGCAGAACTAGCAGGTATCACATCCAAATCCTTCAGTTGCCGAAGAACCAAGGAAAGAACACTATGATCCAATGATTGCAAAAACTGATACAATTTACAAGATTAGGAGGATACCAGATTGATATGGATCTTGATGAATCTGATATGCCCCAAGTGATGATAGATTTGCCCCGAGTGATGAGGTCTTTTGATGAATCAGTAACTAGACGTGATTGTTTGTCTTGATCACTGATGAAAGATATTGATAGAAATAAAGATATGATTTCAAATTTGATTACAGACTTTGAATGATATGCAATACCATGACCCCTTCGGGATTAAAATTGAAATCTGACAAGAAAAGTCAGTGTTGATAGTTTAGAAGCATGCTAATTGATTTGAGAAGTGGTTAAACACATGCGAGAATGCATTCTACATCGTTTGGAGGTCCAAAAGACTAAGTTTGACTAGGTTTGACCATGAGTTAACCATGGTTGACCAAGTTGAAATTTTGATAGTTTGATGTTAGATAATCAGTTAAGTTGAATACTAGATTTCTGTGATGATTGAAGGTCGATTATGCAAGTAGTTAATAATATGAATGATCTCAGATTTGAATTTTGATCCCGATAAAGGATTCTACTTGCTGCTTCGTTGGAGGAACCTTCGTGTGAGATTCAGCTCTTGTTAGATTTGAAGAATTGATATGAAGAATTGTTTAAGCTTTGAAGTTCGTTTAGTCATTATGAGATCATGCAAAGATGAAAAATGCAAAGAAGCATGCAATATGAAATGCAACCTAAGACCTAGGACCTAGTCACTGATCATATGTCAATTTGTTATCATCATTAAACTTTTAGGTAACCGGATAAATCAATACAATGCCCACTAGCTAAAAAAAACCATAGACATATGAATATTGATTTGTATGCGCAAGAATCAATACAACCCCCACTGGTCAAACAACCATGGACATATGAATATTGATTTTATTTTTGGAATGTCGGATTAGATATAAGTACCAAGGCATAAATGCCAGGATGACCTGAATATCATGTCCATTTTGATATAGCAATTTGTATAAGCATCAAAATATAAACGTCGTGATGACCAGAATACTCCTTGCATTGCAAACACATCAAACAATCAAGAGATCATTCTAAATCCAATGTGAATTACCCGTAGTGACCCTTTATCATTCACATCATTAGGCAAGATCGCGTTCCACAGTAGGAGAAAGAACTTACTCAAAAAGACAATAGTTAGATCAAACTTCCTTGAATTTTTTGGGTATCAATGGTCAAGGTATGCATGGCCATCCAATTCGAGATAGAGGCTCTTACAGTCAGACACCATTTCAATCCAGAATTTCCAAAGACGTTAGATTTTCACATACAAGAAGAAGACAAAGAAAAGATTATGCCCCTAGTCATCACTCTCTAAATCCTGTAAAAGACATCATCGAAGGGCTCGAAGGGACACAATATGCAAAAATCTCAATGCAAATCAGTAAGCATACAAGGAGATAAAAGCATGTAAAAAATATAGATTGTTTTCAGTTGAGTTTTGATGTTTGATTGCATTGTTGTAGATGCAAAATCCTTTCTGGAGACAAGACTGCCTGACTGACTCACACAAAACTTCAAAGGACTCTGACTGGATATGACACGTCTCAGATACATGGGAGACCATAGGATATGACATTGATTTCTCCCAAGTTTGAACATTGATAGGATACAAACACTTGAGCAGATTTGTGTACAGACTGACTTATTAAAAATTGGAAATGCAGAAACAAACTGGGAGATATGTACAAACTAAAGCAAGACTGAAAGCTAGGAAAAACCAAGATTGCACTGATAGATGGAGCATTTGGAACAAGTGGCGCCCGTTTGCCGGGTTTTCACCATCTTGGCAGAGATTCTATTTTTGCTACCAAGGTGCCTGTTTCCAGGTTTTCACCAAGGCACTTTTTCTTTTCTTTTCCTTTTTTTTTTTTGTACTTTTCATTTTTAAAATTTTTTTTTTTTTCATTTAAAATTTTTTTTTCATTTTTGATATTTTTTTATTTTTTTGAATTTTTGATATTTTTTTATTTTTTTTGTGAATCATCAAGGTGCCTATTGCTAGGTTTTCACCAAGATGTTCATTTTTTCAGGACTTTTTCTGATTTTTAAGATTTTTTCAAGATATTTAACCATAGACTGAATGCCTTAAGCGTAGAATTTCTTCAGATGGAGAACGTTGATTGGTTCTCGGAGGTGTTCTCCTTCAGTCATTGAGAGTTGATAGGCACCAGAGCCAAAAGTAGCAGTGATGACAAAGGGACCCAGCCAGTTGGATTCGAACTTCCCCTTGCGTTCTTGATGGGATTGATTTTTTGGATTTTCTCTTAAGACTAGATCGCCAACCTGAAATTCTCTGTGTCTGACTTTCTTGTTGTAGCCTCTAGACATTCTCTTCTGATATACTCTGAGATGATCATACGCTTCTTGTCTGCGCTCATCTAGTAGTTTAAGTTCTTGCAACCTAGACACTCTGTAGTCATCATCAGTTACTAGATCATGCATTCTGATTCTTAGTGATGGGATTTCAACCTCAATAGGAAGTACCGCTTCAGACCCATAAACTAAAGTGAAAGGTGTAGCTCTATTAGGCATTTTAATACTTATTCTGATACTTGTTTTGATACTTGTTCTGATACTAGTTCTGATACTTGTTCTGATACTGGTTCTGATACTTGTTCCGATACTGGTGCTGATACTGGTTATGATATTGGTTCTGATACTTGGTATACTTGATAGCATCTTTTTCCATTGCAAACTCCCAAGCAAGATCATATCGTGCAGTCCCAACGTCTAGCAAGGTGGAGAACAAGAGGGATTGGCAAGCTGGTGGAGGAGATGGAAGACAAGAGAATGAAGGAGAATGAAGGGAAGAAATCCTCAAGAATACTCAAGCTAGGAAAAATTATCATGTAAAGCATATTTGGACAAGTAATGAAAGGCCAGCATAGGATAAGTCACAAAAGTGTAATGCCAAAGAAAGACAGGATGTATTCCAAAGAAGTAGACATGTCAAGAGGCTTCATAGCACCGTGTTTTACTCTTCTTCTTTTTTTCTTTTTTTTTAGATCAAGACCAAAGGGGAAAATGATAGTGATAGGCAAAAATGAATAGAGGAAGATGGATATGAAGGCTAAACATGGAAGGAAATGAAAACAAGATCATCATCAGATAGCTCATAAAATAGCCAAATGTTTGTGTATAGATCAACATTGTCAAGATCAAAGAGAGAAGATGGAATGGATGAAATATGTAGAAGAACTACGCATGATGCCTGATTACCAAGTTTTCATCATGGTACTTATCCAAGGTGCCACAAGGGAGTGGTTTTCACCATAGGATGAATTTATTTCTCTTTACTTTTGCTACCAAGGTGCCTGTTTCCAAGTTTTCACCAAGGCACATTTTTAATTTTTTTTTCATATCTTTTTTTTTTTTTTCTTTTAGAAGAAGGCAAGCTTTTTAGATAATGCTCCTTGAAAGGATAAACCACGATATGCCAAGGATTCAAAATGATATGCTCAAAGATGCTGATAGGAAAAGGGAGATGGAAGAGAGAAATGGAGGATAAGGTTTTATGTAAAGCGAGTGAGGTTGGAAGATAGGAGGAATAGGAAAATGAGGAAAAAAGATAGAAGGTAGAAGGATAATGAATGGAAGGATTGTGAAAGGGTAGATGGAAAGGAAGGCAAGCTCAACATCAACACATATCTTGAAGCCTGGTGAGAGGATGGAGGAATCGTGAATGAAGGAATACGTGAAGGAATATGGCGAATGGATAGCAGAGGTTGAGGTTTAGGCGCATGGAATGAAAGAATATTTTTGGAGGGAAATGAAGTGGAAGCCTTTGGAAGCTTGAATGTCAATTTCACTTTTTGCTCAACACTAGAATCTTTCAAGAGAGACTTTGGAATCCATATAGTCGTAGGCTTTTTATTTCCTTTTGATGATTTAGAGAGAATATCTTCAATGATGGATTTTGGAACCCATACTTGTCTTGTAGTTTTTTTCTTAGATATCTCTTTTGACTTTATGTTTCCATGTCTATTAGAGGAGACATGGTGATCTTCTTTTTTTGATGAATTCTTGTATTGCTTCTTTTTCTTGTAATGAACATTCAAGTTACTTCCAAAGGACTTGGGACTTGTGGAAGAAGGAGGAGGATATGACTGGTTTAGATGGGTGGGTGGATGAAAAGGATTCAAAGGTATGCATCTATGTTGATCTTGAGGAAAGATGAGAGATGGAGGGATGTAAGGACCCAATATGGATGGAAAATTAGGAGAGTTAGGAGGGGAAAGTGAAAGGATATAAGGACCCAAGATGGAAGGCAGACATGAAGCCCTTAGTATTGGTGGAAGAGGTCCGAGGATGGAAGTGAAAGATGCAAAAGGATAATCAATAAGTTCATCAGCATCTATATGACAACCAAGGATATCAGCATCTTCAGAGTGAGCATTAGAATTTTCAATAGAATCATGGACATCTTGAATAGGAGCACCTTCTTTGATAGGATTGTTCAAAGCTTGCAAAGACTCAGGAAGAGTAGAAAGTGGAAATGAACATGGAGTGGTAGAACAAGAAGATGGAAGACTTTGATCTTGACAAGGATATTTGGAAATCATAAGCGTATAATTTTTCTCTTGATTTTCAATAGGCTCAACATTGGAAGTAACAACACCATTTTTAACAACCTTAATGGAAGTATCATCTTTGGAAAGCACAAGTGTAGTAAGGTTATTTTGATTGTCAATAAGCTCAATAGTGTAAGTAGTAGCTTGATCTTTCTTAGGAGAAGACTTAAGACATGGTGGAATGCATGAAAAAGGGTCTATAAGATCAAAAGAACCCTGAGATAGATAAGAGACATCGAAAAAAGGAGTGGATGACATGGAGGGTTCTTGATCTTGATCTTTCTTTATGTTCTTTTCTTCATCATTTTTAGAGTCCTCTTGACATAGAGCCACTTCTAAGGACAAGGAAGCATGTTGAGATTGTATGGAAGACTTTGGAAGAGATGGTGAAGGACTAGTTGAAGTAGGCATTATAGCATATGAAGGCTTAGGCTCTTTAGGTTTATCATTATTGAAAGTATTTGTAGCCAAGTGAAGGTTAGCTTGAGTTTCTTTAAGAGGTAGTCCTAGAGGATAAAAATAGGAAACTGTATGAAAAGTATCAGGGCTTGTGTCGGATGAAAGTTCTGTGAAAGATGTGAAAGAATCGGAAGCTTTAGGAAATGTATGAGTATTGGAGAAAGTAGGGGATGGAAGGGAACCATCACAAGACAAAGGTCCAACATTAACATGATCTTGCTTGAGAGTGTAATCTTTATTTTCAGCCTGAGAGTTCTTAGAGGAGAGATCCTTATAGTATTGATGTTTCAAGCTAGCACAATGTATTTTATAGTCCTTAGTAGTAGTAGATGGATCATAATCAAGGTATTGTCCACAAAAGCCATCAAAGTCCCTTTCAAAATCAAAATCATATGGATCACCATCACGATCTATCCAATGTGAAAGCCCATTTGTAGTAAGTAGGAACACATGATGAGGACTCTTAGGAACAGAGGTGTCATAGGTATCATTACATTGTTTGTCATCATAGTCATCATAGTCTCCAAAGCTAGATGTGTCACTCTCCGTGGAAGAGGTATCATAAGGGTTATCACGTTGCTCAAATTCTATCTGGGGGCATGGTGACATGTACAAGTCTTTATCAAATGGAAAAGAGGATAGGGATTCCGTGGAGAACTCTTTAGATTCCTTTTCTTTCTTAAGATTGTTAAGTTCAACTTGCATAGCTTGCAACTGCTTCATCATAGTAGTGATTAGAGCTTCTTCCTCTTGTGTACTGATTCTTTGAGACATGTGTACTAATTCTCAATAGCTACTGATCTATTCTTGACACAGTGATTTGTATGATAGATTCTGGAAATAGGCTGAAGAAGCTAAGTATCTGGCAATTTTGACAATTTTCTGACAACTCTTCAAAAATTTTCCCAAATGACACTCTGCAGACTCGTATGATAGTGGGTATGCTATGAAACGAAAGTTGCAAAACTCATACGACAGTTGGGTAGCAATGAAATGACAGTTGAAAAACTCATACGACAGTTGGGTAGCAATGAAACTGTTGGGACCCCAAAAACTTGATCCAAGATATGACAAGGAAGTGAACAAATTTTGATTTATATGCTTTAAAGGGCATTTTGTTGTCGGGAATGAAGGAGAGGAGGTGGAAAATTAATTAATTATGTAATAGTAAGGTGTTGGGGAAGGGTGGTTATGGGTTAGGTTTTTGTAAGGGGTGGTTTTTATTTTATTATTTATTAATGAAAGGGTATGTCCTTTCATTGAAAGGGTATTTGAAATTTATAAATAGGGGGGGTATTTTTTTTTATTTTTAACAACAATTATAAGATTCTTATGAGCAAAAATATTTCAAACGATTTTGTGATGGCATATACACCTATTATGAACTAAATTTTTTATGGGCGAATCTGGAGGGCTGGTATATGAAATTTGATCAGTACTGTAATGCTGCCGGAATGAGATAAGTTTAAATTCTTTAATGTTATAATTTAGTGATTTTGATGATATTTATGTGTGGATGAATTCTTTCGAGTTCCTTTAATGTGATCAATTTGAATTCAGTTATCAGTATATTTGATGAAACTATTGGTCTCCCAGGATATGTTTCTAGTTAAATTCTTCCAAATTGTGCAATTGGTTGGTCTATAAACATCGTAGTTAAATTCAATAAAGTTGTCTATATTGATGATTTGGAATTCATTTCTGTCTCCTAACACATTTCAATTGTCAGGACTCTGTTGCCCAATGTTATAGGCACTGATCTCATATATAGTACTGCATTTTACATTTCTGATTATTTCATTTACTAGTTTCCGGGTTTTGCCCTCATTTCAATTTCAAAGCATTTCAATCAATCTTTAGGACTTAGTTTGTAAATTTCCAATTCGCATTTCATTTGATTATTTATTATATTAATATTCTAACTTTCTAACCATAACTAACATTAGTGCATAGATTTTAGTTTTGTTAGTGTAGTTGAAATTCAATTATTTCAATTTTCAGTTTAGAATCCTAACCTAGACTCATTAGTTGTTAGAATCTTTAGTCCTTAAGTTATCTTCAAGTTTTCTGTTATAGGGTACACCCGCCCGATTTTTAACCAAAAGTGTAGGGATTCAAGTTAGAGCAAAGGCTTTGAATCCATCAATTGGCATCCTGAAATCACTAGGATCAAGTCCAGTGATTCTAGGAGCCAACAAATTGGCGACTCTGCTGGGGAGAGATTAAGTGAAAATCAGTTTCAGAATCTCTGGTTAAGTTGTGAAGACTCTGCTGGGAGAAAGATCCAGAACAGTTATTAATTCCTCACATGAAGTGAGGTGGTGACTCTAGAATACATTATTAGATGAAATTTATGTTAGGGAGAAGATCCCTGAAGAACAGTTCATTTTTTAAATAGAAACTGAAGAAAAGGATGTTGTATGCATCTCCTGAGAAGCGGCCCGACAAGGATGATCAGGAGCTTGCTTGCAAACAGTTTCCCGGTCCTAACCGTCAGAGTGATGAAGGCAATATAAATCCTTTTCACTCAAATGTGAATCAGTGCAATTACCAAAATGAGGAAGAAGATGATGAAGTTGACATTCGGATACAAAAATCAATTCGAGAGTTTGCTGAACTTATCCCTGATAAGAAAAGATTCACAAAGAATTTTAGAAAACAACCAGATGAGATTTTAAGAAAAATGGGAATTCTCAGGGAGGAGATCCAGAAGGGAGATGAAATTTCATCTCATTATGTTACTACCATGATTAAGAAGTGGATTAGAAGTATATTTATCCCTATTGACAAGGATGAAGAAAATGAATGCATTATGAATCATGATCAGGAGGAATATTTTCTCACTACAGAAGAAATTTCAGATATATTGGACATTAAATATCAGAAATATGTCAGGAACAATGGTTCAATTTTTTTCTCAATTTATCATGATAGGCATGTTAGTGAATCAATACATTTTGATGAAATGGAAAATAAATTTCAATTGGACAAAATAATTCAGGAAGGAAATATTTCTATGAAAGGTCCTGAAAATTCTTCAAATTCTTCAAATAGTGAGGGCAGAATATTGCAGAATGAATCATATACACAGGAGAAAATGACATTGAATAATGACTATGAATGTGATGACTCTCAGAAAATTTGGTTCAACATCCACTACAATACTTTTGGAAATAGTTTCGTACACCATGGAACACCTGAACCGGAGGTAAGTATTCAGGGAGATACATATAAATTCTCCATATTTTCAAACCCTTTATTTGAGAAGGTAAAAGAAAAATTGATTAAAAATGATTCAGATTCTTCAAATATAGGAGAAAATCTGTTTGAAAATAATATAAAATTGATTTCAAAGTTATCTTATAAGATAAATATCTGTGATAAAGAATTCCATATATCCTCTAATTTATTTTTTGAGAGATTTTCGGTACACCAAGAGATATCAATGGAACACATTTATGGGAAATACTATGAAGCAGTAAGTTTAAATGGTGGAAATGACTCTCCCAGAATGAACATGTTTTTAAAAGAGCAGAATTATGTATATGACAGAGGTAAGATCTTCATTTTTCAAATGCAAGAGTAGGTAAGTACTTTTGAATTCTGATTAATTTGCATAGGAGTATTATTTTTCCACACATATTCATTTTCCTCCACACAAATTTGTATGCTCATATGTCACCATATTTTATTCCATTCACCATTCCATAGGTAATTTTCCTGAAATCCACCATTTGCAAAGTAAAGCTTCATCCAGCTTTGAATAGTATTGAATCTAACCCCATTAAAATTTCATATTGAAATGATTGTCCTCATAAGTTATATATATCCTAAAGAGAATTATTATTGGTTTTGAGGACTATATGAATTTATTTTCTATTTCTTCTGAAGCATTTCCATTCGCATTTTATTTTGAAAATTTTGCTGTTTCAAATAAGCTCATTTCAGATATTTGTAACTTTTATTTGAATAACTCCTATGACGAAACAATTTGTCCTGGCTAAATGCTTATGTTAGAAAGGTGCTTTCTGCAAAATCTCAAGTGTCCAGAAGTTCATCTCTTGTGATCCTTTTAACCAGATAAGTATTCTAATTTTCCAGATGTATATTTATTAAATTTGACGAAAGCATTGAAGGTAACATTTAGATTATCTTAACATTTGAAAATCAAATTAGCTTTAAATATATCTTTCTTTTAATATATAATATTTTATAGGAAGATATAGAAAAATGTTTAAATATTACTGTTTTAATTTGAGTGCATTACAAATGATAATGATACTAAAAATAAATGTTATTATCATTTTGATGATTGTGAAAAATTAAATGTTTCTGATATTCTGAATGAGGAGCTCATTTTTATTTAATGTTTTTTCAAACAGAAATTTACGTAAAAAAAAAATGTTTCAAATAGATTGTTTTATTCGAAAATGAGATCAAATATTCTCAACATATGGGCCCAGAGAAAAGTGCATTTTCCTAAGTATAAATATGATTGAAATTGACCCAGATGTTATATGTTCATATGTTTTCCAAGCTTCTTGCATACATTAGTGATAAAGATCCCTTTGTAGAATTTTATAGGAAAAAACTAGCCCGCAGGCTTTTATTTGATAAAAGTGCAAATGATGATCATGAATGGAGTATCTTAACAAAACTTAAGCAACAATGTGGAGGCCAGTTTACTTCAAAGATGGAAGGAATGGTAACTGATTTGTTTGAAGATTATACCCTGGAATTGACTTGGCTGTAACAGTCTTGACTACTGGATTCTGGCCCAGCTACAAGTCATTTGATCTTAATTTGCCTGCTGAGATGGTGAAGTGTGTAGAGGCGGCTGCATTGCTTTTATTCAATTCTTCAGAAAAACTGAGCTACGCAGAAATCAAATCACAGCTGAATTTGACAAATGAAGATTTTTCGAGAGGTAATAGGCATTTACTGAAAACATTCACTGGCGCAAGCCTGTTCACAGCCAACAAATTGGCGACTCTGCGACTCTGAAGGAAATAAATTTGTTTATCTTGGTGTTCAATAAAGATGAATCACGTTTTTCTGTTTATGTGCTGTTTTGAGGTTATTTTTCAGCTCAAAATGAGTTTTTAAATATCTAAAAAGGTTCCGGGACCTTTCTCTATGAATGATGAAGGATATTTTTATATATTTTCATGAGTTTGACTTGCCGGCAGCCTAAAAAATGCCCAGAAATTTGCAAAAACGGCCAGCTGATTTTATAACAGCGAATATTTTATTTAAAATGTACAAAATAACAGCAGAAACTAGTTCTTAAAGGACTGTTAGGATCATGGTGGATGGTTCCTTTACAATGAGAGTGGTGGGCAGGTTTTGCACATGATTTGGGATTTAACATTTGCAGCAAATAACGTTGTTGCTGGTCAAACTATTCCAAGCTTTGATGCTGGAGAGATGGGTTTATTTTCCCATTATGTAATAATGGGAAGCAATGGAAATGGGCAAAGTAAACTTTGTTGTCCCGTTGGAAAACTTAGAACAGAAAATAATAAAGTGGTGTAGAGAAATATTGTTTATGATATTTCTTATGATTGTATTCATAGCGGAAAAGCGGGCTTGTCAAGGCACAAAACTGTCTCATACTAGATCTGTAAGACGATAAATATTATATTATGCCGTATGATTCAGGTTTGTGAAACAATAATATTAATTTTCAAAGATGAACATTCAGGTTAGTGGATTGTATTTGATATTTGACGATTTCAAGGGAAAGATAAGATGTATTTTACGTATGAAGGGGTGGTAGATCGATACTTGTTTGGCAGTGAACTTGGCTCACAGGAACAGATCTGTACATTCATGGAGGACAGATTTGGTATTTAGCAAAGGACATACACTCCCAGATTTTCATAGCGGTAACTAGTTGACATTTCAAATGCAGCATCATTTCCTGATTTGAGAGCAATTGGTTTGAACAAGTTGGCAGGGCCAGGTTGACCGATCTATCATGGTCATCCCCCACTTTTGGCATTTGAAACTTACAATGGGGAGACTTTATTTTCATTTGGCAAACGTCAAACATCATAATCAATCCTAAGAAATTGATTCTGGAAATAGGCTGAAGAAGCTAAGTATCTGGCAATTTTGACAATTTTCTGACAACTCTTCAAAAATTTTCCCAAATGACACTCTGCAGACTCGTATGATAGTGGGTATGCTATGAAACGAAAGTTGCAAAACTCATACGACAGTTGGGTAGCAATGAAATGACAGTTGAAAAACTCATACGACAGTTGGGTAGCAATGAAACGATAGTTGAAAATCTCATATGACAGTTGCAAGATTTTGACTTTGAGAATTTGCTGTCATGGAAACTCGTACGACACTGGGTTCTCAATCATACAATAGATGGGTTGCAATAAAATGACAGTTGAAAATCTCATACGACAGTTGCAAGATTTTGACTTTGAGAATTTGCTGTCATGGAAACTCATACGACACTAGGTTCTCAATCATACGACAGATGGGTTGCAATGAAATGACACTTGATGGAAACTCGTATGATTTTTTGACCTCCCGAGATTACTTTTGACTCCAGAAAAGGATTTTACTTCAGATTTTGCAAATTTTGAGTTTTCAGATTTGAATTGTTTGCAAATTTCAATGTCTAGATTTTGAGGATTGTAACAGATTTGCCCATTTTCAGTAACTAGATAGATAAACAAGCACACAAAACAACAAGTAAGTGATTTCAAGCATGTCTAAAAACAATGAACAAGGGTAAAAGCAACCTTGCGCATGAAAAATCCAGTGACTTATTCGTTCTAATCCTTAGAAGTGCTAATTGTGTATGTTCCAAAATGTTTTGCAATGACGCACATATACCTTAGAAAATAAAAATTTGGCCTCGCTAGGGTTTTTAGTAATGGTTTGACTCTACAACTTTTATGATCCAAAGGGGTGAACTCCAATCCTAGCGCACCAGGGTTTTGACACAATCTGAGAACTTAATCTTCAGGAGCTGCTAGGGAGATCTAACAACCCAACAATGAACCATACCCATGGAGATTTCTTCCACAAGGACATTTATATAGCGGCTATCACTACCACGGTGAAAATGGCTATGACTGCTTGAGGTTCCGTCAACGCAATTTTCCCTATGAAGGGATTGTCTGCTATGGTTAACCCTCTCTAAAGATGACTCATAGTATGATACCACAAGGGGACTTGGCTCTAGATCCAAGGTTTTTGACACCTTTTCACTTTTAACCCAAACAAAGCAAGCAGATTAATCCGACATGCTAAGACAAAGTTTTGCTTCACCAAGGTCTATGATGTCAACTCCACGTGATCTATCAACCTCTCTGGGGAGAGAATGTATCAATCAATAAGAGAAGATGCACTAACCAATTTTGATTCACCAAAGCTTGTGATGTCAACCCCACATGATCTATCAACCTCTCCGGGGAGAGAATGTATCGATCAATAAGAGAAGACATACTAACCAAGTTGAATGTGAAATGCACTTAGTATCCTCTATACCTACAAGGATTCTATCATCAAGAAGGATTTCGCTGGGAATCCAATCTCTCAAGAATCATGAATAGTGTTCATAGGGCCTAATTACTATGTGAGCACAGATATATTCTCAAAAGCAAATCTACCAAAAGTACCCAAAAAGCAAAAAAAGGAACACTTAACGCTTAAAGAAAATATGAGATGAGTCCACAAGGTGGAACACTTAACACCTCACACAAGCTGAAAATGAGTCCCCAATTTAGAAAACAAGTGAGTTCCTAAAAGCACAAAAGGGTTGCCAAGTGGAACACTTAATGCTTCTGTCCTATTAACCCCTCCCCTTTATGGCACTGAGATTGCAACCACGGGGCAGAAATGAGGGGCTGGCAGATTAGCGAGTCCAATAACCCAAGATAGCAATCAAGATCAATCACAAGTATCTAAGACTACTTAATGAATCCTTAAGGGGTCACAACCTAGTATTAATTATGCAAGTGTGTAAAACCAAAGCATGAAAAGAATCACCCAAGCTAGACACACGAGAGATTTATTTTAAGTCCCAAATCGAAATGTCATTAGATGAAGGAGAATACTTAGGATCCTTGCAATGCGCTTAGTAGATTTTACTTAATTTTTAACAATTTTTTGTTGAGCTTTACTATGCAAGCAAGCTACGAACTCTCCAACAAGCCAACAAGCAAACAAGATATGCAAGGTATATTCAACTTATGAAAACTTTAGGGTTAGATCTAAAAATCAATTGTTAGGAGCAATAATAACCAGAAATTAATCCAAATGAAAACTCATATCATGCATTGAATCATATGAAAAATAAGTGCATACCCATCACAAAATTTTAATTTTTTTGCACTGCATTTGACCTAGTCAACAAGATCTAATTTTTTTGATATGATTTTGGCCACAAAAATAGAAATTTAGAATAAAGACCCCTACTAAAAAATAGAGAGCTTTCCAAAAATGCAAAAATTTTAGAAAAATCTCTTCAGTTGTGCCCTAGAGACTTGTTTTATCAAAAGAGACCAATTTTTGTAAATTGACTATTTGAGCTATTATATCATGTCCAAATTTAAAACACAAAGAATGGACCCCCTGTATAATTTAAAGAGCTTTCTAAAAATATACAAATTTCTAAAAAATATAATGATTTACGTTAGATATTAATTTTTTCCAAAATTTTAAGAAAAAATTATTAAAAAGTCAAAACATCTCAAAAATTTTTAAATTGTTTACTGTAGCTTCCCTAACATGTCACCAACCTGAAAAAAAAATTTCAGACCAAAACTCCAAGCCGTTTGGGAGATAAAATTAAATATTTAAAACTTTGGGGTTTTAGCTCCCCAAAAAAATTAAAACCAGCATGCAAAGGTGGGTTGCCCCATGGTGGGTGCCAGAAATGTGTGTGTGAAAATTGTACTTGATCTGTAGACACAACAATTCAGTAAAACATTAGAGGTTAGCTATAATTGAAATCGTGCAAAATTGAAATCTAATTTAACCAAGCGATTTACTGCCTTCTAGTAGGTGCGAGATTAATGTTCTCAGATTGTTATCAAGATCAGTGGCCTAGACGACACCTAAATGAAGGATTTGAATGCAATTGATCTAGATATGAATTGAATGCAATTAATCTATTTTTTTTAATATTTTCTATGTAATAATATGATGAAAACTGATATGAATCTATGCTAATATGAAAATTGATATGCAATGCTAATCTAGAAATGATATGATATGAGAATGAAAATTCTAACAATAATATGAAAGGTATGAATTTGAAATTGATCTCACAAAGCTTCGAATCCTCAAATTTATCTTTCAAGCTCCAATTGTGCAAATTCTTCAAATCTAATATGCTATGATTCCTGTAGAGTAAGTTTGCAATTTGCGAGATGAATTATGAAGAGCTGAGCCTTGTTTTTATAGAAATCCAGGGCTTTGGAGGTGCATGAGAAAAAAACCATAAATCACTCAAATAACTCAGGTTGATTTTTGAGTTATTTTTAAATAAAGATAATTTAATTCACAAAAATATGTAAAAGTAGAGATTAACTCAAAATGGAGTTTAGCTTTAATTGATAATTGATAGTTGTTTGCTTTTGTGATTGTGCATGTTTTATTTATGAATTAATTTAATAATAAAGTGATTTATTCTCAACTTAACTGCTTTTTGAAATAAAATAATTAATTTATGGGTTAATTAACTATTTTATCAAATTTTTATTAAAAACTATATTATTAAATAATGACAACTTGTTTTAATTAATTAAATAAGAACTTAATCAATTATTCATAGGATATTGGATTTATTGTCAAAATTAAATAATACAATTAATAATAGATAGAATTAAATTTAATTACATAATTAATTTGGCAAGATATTAAATTTAATTAATTAAATATGAAAATATTCAATTAGTCAAACTTTAGGATAAATGTGATTTATTGCCAAATAATCATTAAATTAAAGATAATTAAGATAATTAGGAATATTGCTAGGAATATTCCCCGATGCAGAATTTAAGATAATCAATTAGGATTCGATGATGTTTAGATGTGCCTTAGATTAGGACTTCGATGTCGATTTCATTCAAATTATTGATATAGAATGTTAATGAACATATAGCCCATTTTTGGGGTATTATAGTCACTAGTATATTGGAGGTCTCTGTTGCTTTGTCTTGCTTACTAGGTGCATGAGTGATGGGCGCAGAAAGAGGTTTCATGTGTTGTTCTAAGAACACTTTCTCAAAGGCCTTCTCTTTTTCCTTTATTATCAGCTCATAGTCTTTGTTCATAATGTGTAGTCCTTGTCTTTTTCATTAAGTGTGGCTTCACTAAATTTAATATCAGTTCCTTTTCTTCATTAGAACATACTGGAAAAATACCTTCTAATATCTTTTCTCTGATCCTTAAATCCTCTTCATTTGCTTGTCTCTTTTGGAATTCTAAAATATTTCATACTTTATCTAGAATAGTGGTCTTCAATTCAAGAACTATCTTCTTGAACTTGATCATATGCTTGACAATCATACTATGTATTTTTGATTTGTCAATCTCACTATATTATTCATAATGCTCCCCTACTTGATCAATTCTGCCCTCATCCATAATTCTTGTATTCAAAACTTTAAGGCTTGGTCTGAATCCTACCTTGGGAGGTGCTTGAATGTTTTTCTTGCTCCTTGTTGCTCATGAGGATGGATGACTAGTGCTAGCTTCTTTCTTCCTCTTGACTATTGGCTTATACTCCAGAGGAGTGGTAAGGTCAATAGTATCTTTGGGCACAGAAGGAGTATTATCTTCTTTACACTTCTAACTGTCATCTTTTTCAATTTTCATTTTCTTCAACTTAGAATCTTCTTGTTCTGCCTCTGCTGCTATGTTTTTCACTTCTAAGGCAATCTTTTCATCCCTTGCTTTATCAAGGTCTGCTTGAGATACACCATGAATTCTCAAGATCTCAGATGTGACCTTAGCAACCTTTCTTTTAGTTGCTGCACTGTTAAGTTTTGCATCAACTTCTCTGGTCTTTTCTTCATATGTTGCCCATCTAGGTTCATTAGGATCTTTGGAGGCTGATAGAAATACCCGTGCATAAGCTTCAAGAACTTGTTCCTCTACCTCATAGCCAAGAGGATGAATCCACTTAGTTCTTGGCTTAATAGCTTCCATACAAGTTGTATCTATCTCTACCATAAAACAAATTGAATCTTTATATTTTTCCACAATTCTTTCTGGAATCCTGTACCTCATCTACATCTTAGCTCTAAAGGTCTTCAATTCAAATGTGATATAATCTCTTAAAGTACTTTCAATGGATGCTTTGTTGGATATATGTGGCATGGTTGGAATAGTCTTGTCCAAATACAAATTTGATATCTTCCCAACTATATGAAGGTACATATAGATGATTAGAGACCCAAACTTGAATATCTTTGTCTTGTCATGTTTGATAGCCTTGATGTTATTTATCAACTGTGCATGCAAGATCTCACACAAGTTGAACTATCCATCTTCCTTCACAAGTCTGATGGCTGCTAGAATAGTGCCCGTAGACACACTATTCACCCTACTGGTGTGATGAAATCTATAACCTAGTATCATATACATCAATTTGATGTATGCTTGCTCAATAGGATTGATTGTCATGCCGTGCCTATCGCTTCTTGACTTACATGCTTGCTCAACCATTTTCCTGACATCCTTGCCCATAGGAAGGATGACGCCTGTTCTAGATAGGCCTGTCATCTCATGTATCAAGTCCCATGTGATTCTTATCGGCACATCACCAATCCAAAATAGATCATCATGAATTTTTCTTAATAAGATCTTAAGCCATTCTATCTCATAGAATTCATATGCCATAGCATAATCAACAACAGGGTGATCATTCCATTTGACTTATTCATCCATGAATGTTTTGTCAGGTTTCAGCATGGTGTCCATGTGTGCCCTTAGTCTATCTAGACCAACTGGTTCCTTTTTACAGTAAATGTAAGCCCTAATGTCTTCCACATGAATGATGCCCATAGGCATGCAGGAGAAGGCTCCTTCTAAATCATCTAGGGTTGATTTAAATGGGTGCCTCTTGAAAACATATCTTTTCTTCTTAGCGACATCATAAACAATGGGAGCGGCCATGACTTACTTTATAATTGCTTTCCAATTGATCTCTGAGATAATTTGATGACTTCCGAATCAGTGGAATGAACTAGGGTTTTTGCAACTGACCAAATGCATTGCAAATACTAATAAATCAATCTCCAAGTTTCCACAACAACTTCCAAGGCTCAAACTGCTCTTCAATCACTCTGAATTTGAATGCAATGAGTAATGAAACAACTATCTGTGTACTTAAAGTGAGAATTACACCATTAATGCAAGTTGTGTAAACCAGGGTGTCACTTCAAAATTTCAAACTTGAGTTCTGCTAACAATCAGCATGTGCGCTCTTGCACAAAGGTTCCTATACAATCCAAAAGCTTAAGTCCAAAGGCACATACTCTAAGGATGAGTATACCAGCCACATAGGGGTTTAGAGATAAATTAGCTCCCCCTATGACCCTGAGGGCCATTCATGCAGATGTAGAGGGTGCATCCATTGGGGATGCATCCAATACATTCTCATCAGCTTTGTCTTTCTTTCCTTCTGACCAAATCAAGCTCGCATCTTCTGAGGCTTTCACAAAATTGAATTCTCCTTCGGGATCCAATACTAGTTCTTCGACCTTTTTAGGGCTTTCCTGACCTTGCATCCTTGATCTACAGAATCTTGAGATATGTCTAGCCTTGTTACAAGAGTGACAAATGACTGGAGGTCTAATATTCCTTAGTGCATTGACATGAGTCACCATTTTACATGTTTTGACTGAGTGACCATTATAGTTACATATCTGACATGTAACATTCTAAAAACTTCTTTCATTTGTCTGATTCTGATTCCTCTGATTATGTTGAACCCTATTCTTCTTACTAGTCTTGAAATTCATAGCTCTATGACCAAATTTATTGCATGAATAATAGTAACCATTAAAAGGTCTTACCTCTGTATAGTTCCTTGCAATGTGTCCATGTTTGTTACATGCAAAGCAAGTGCATTCTACAAGCTTGTGCTCATTCTTAGGAGGTCCACCATTGTCTTCGGTTTGATCTTTAGTCTTCTTGGTATTAGTAGAGTCTTTTTGTGTCTCCTTTCTTGCTTGCATATTATCAATCTGATTTTGTGCTTCATTGTATCCAATATAGATAGTGTCTCCTTTGACTCTTCTTGCACACAACTGAGATTCTATTAAATCATAACTGGTGTGCAATTTTTCAATGTGATTATTTGCTTCTTTCAATTCAGACTCCAATCTTTCTTTGCAATTCCTTAGCTCCAGGATTTCTAGATTGGCTTCCCTCAATTCCTCATTGAGTTGAAGGTTCTCCTTGACTTGTTCATTGTAGAATTCTTGATTGTTGATCAACTTATCGCCAAATTCTTCAAGTAGTTCTTTCATAGATGCATTGTCTTCATTCAGCTTCTTAACCTTTGCTCCTAGATCACTATTAGAGCATTCATTTAGATCCCTTCTTAGCTTTTTGGTCTTTCAGTTCTTCAATTTCTCTTTCAAATTTGTCCAGGTCTTCAAGAGCGGCTTCAAGATTTTTCTTCAAATGTTTCATTTCTACTTTTTCCATGATCTCCTTAAGTGGTTAAACTTCTGTGTTGAGGACCAGAGCTCTTATACCAATTGTTAGGAATGGGAACATTGAGAGTGGGGGGGGGGGGGGGGGGGGGGGGTGAATCAGTGTTCACTGAACTTTATCTTTTTTACTTTAATCTTTATACTAAAATTTAAATGCTTAAGTACTGAATTAAACATTCATATAAATATGAAACATGAAATCAACACATGACACCAATGTGGTTATGTGGAAACCCAAATAGGTAAAAACCCCGCTGAGAATTGACACCCACTAATATTCTTCACTAATGTTTTGTGATCCTTGTTAGAAGATCCTTTACCCTGTTAGGAGTAGCTTTACAATGCTTTAAGTATAGTAGACCTTTTTAAGGGTTAGACCCTATTAGGATTATTTTACAATGATCCCTATTAGGGGAGTGGATTCACTATCCTAGAGCTCACTGCTCAAATGGTGAAGGCTACAACCTTCTAATTTTAGATACACACTATATCTACAGGTGAACTGTCACTATGACATTACTTGTCTGATCAGTTCCTTTGATGTGTTGATGCTTTAACCTCTTACAAAGACTTAATATATCTCATAGTGTCTTTGCATACATTTTCTCTGCTTAACACATCTCTCTTCCAACTTCCATTCTGAATACAATGGGTGCATCTTATATTTATACGCTCATACAAACTAAACAATTAGGTCAGTCCTATAACTAATTACAAACAATGCTTCCAAATGAATTGGCTTAAGTGTGCTTACAATTATACAAATAAACATGTCAGAAACCTAAATACAATGGGTGCATGGCCTTTACATCATTACATTATCATTGCAAACCAAAATACTAATTGTCGGCTCCATGCTCTGTTCTCTGCTGGCACACACTAGCTGTGTAACTTCAACTGACTGTAACTTTCACATTCTTGCATATATACTTATGCAGTCATAGACTAAGCATAAGTATAGTCTAAAAAAATTAACTTCCAAGGTGCATACCATAATTCATCCATACACACATGCGCTAATGCTCTGAGCTGTAGGAACTCTGTACATTGTCTAGTCTTCAACACTTAGCTAATTTCTGATCTTCTCATCAGGTGTGTTGACTCCAAACTTATATATGACTTTTTTGTCATAATGAAAACACTATATCTAGTCATATACCTCAATATAGACAACTTTCCAACATCAAGGAGGATATCTTGATTTTCCATTTAGGGTCTACAATTCCCTAGTATAATTGAACTCTTTTATGTTAAGGATTTACATCTCATATGTAGCATATTTCACTACAAATAGGTTTGGATACTTTTGAAACCCTAGAGAGAAAGGAAAACCCACACCTTTCTTATGCTTCTGAGTTATCATGGATTGAATTTCCATAATCTCATAGAAAATTCCAATAGAATAATCTTTTCAATATAATTTCTATAAAGAAGGTAACAATTTTTTTTAACCCACTAAGTCAGATGCATGTGGACCTCAAGTTTTGATAAAACCATGATTCCCAAGTCTCCACTAGATCAATTACTTCTTTTGACAATTGGTGTCCTTCATCACCTATGAGCTTGTTGACCACTGCATAAATAAATGCATCGTTAACCCTCTTTAAGGGATTCACTACTTCTCTAATTTTCAATTGATAATAGTGATCCCAAGGTGGCTCATTATAAGCTATCTCACCCATTCTCCCTTTGGTATCCAATCGAGGGTGACACAATCTGATCTTTGTCACTAGCCATATTACATAAGAAGTTATGTAAAACTTCCTAGAATACTTGACTTAATGAATTTCTTCATGAAGGTTATCAGATATGAATTGTGCCTAGTCAAAGTGGTTGTTTCCTATGAGAATGGTAGTGATGTAGAATTACATCTATGGACTATAAAATTTGGAAACTTCCTTCCCAAAAATCTTGATCAAAATTATTATTATATCTTGCACTGTGAATTTAAAGTCTAACATGTGAATCCAATTAGTGAGCCTATTCCTCATTTTCCCTAGGTGGGTCAACCAATTCTTGTTTAGATGATCCTTTTTTTTCTTATATATACATATATTCCTTTAGTGCATTCTCTTCCCCTATTGGAATGATGATATTTAAATCTAGGATTCTAAAGGTCCGACCTACTACATTAGGGGAGAAGTCCACTATCACTGTCCCTTTATCATCAGTGAAATGTTTTGTTATTGGGTTCTAATGGTGAGATATGGTAAATATAATCTCTATATATTGTACTTATTGTGGGAAAATAGCAGCCTCTACGAACCTAAGTTTCCTTACTTAATATAAAACTATGTCCTCACCAGAGTATTTGCAACATTTTTTTTATTACTTCTAAGTCTATGTGACCAAAATTTGTATCAATAATATTTTGTACCATACTTTCCAATTTAGAATCCTTGATTTTTATATGATACATGTACTACATTGTGATAGGGAGTTTATCTTGATGGGATTCATGTTTATACTTCTTTTTGGTTGCATAAATGTTTTCTTGAGCTTCTATGTTTATACCTCTTTTTTTTAGATCTTAGATTTCAATAATAGTCATTTTCAACTTAAAGCTCAAAACTCTAGTACATATCATCCCAACTACCATCCCTAAGAAACAGAAGAATAGGATCCCCAAGAGCATGGATACTGTATAAACTCTCTTTGAAAAAGTGTTAGGTAATAATAATCATCTTTTGTTGGCTTCATATTCTAAATGTGATTGAAGGAAAGATTCTCAGCCTAGTTTGCTTATCATGTTTTCCACCTATTGTAGGAACACTACACAAACATAGGTGTAGACACCTAAAATGTCTTTGCCAAAATAAAAATATTTTATTTTGCAGAAACCCCTGATAAAATTATCATTAATTAATTAATTAATTTTTATACCATCATCCTCTCCTATTTTAATTAAAAAATAATAATTAAGAAACCCTAGCCTAAAGCACTTAGATCAAATTTAAATGATTTTCCTCCTATTTATTGAATCATTATTTGATAAATAATGTCACAAACCTTAAAGAAGTTAAATACTTATTCAAAGCCTAAAACCCTAGAATCTTCTAGAAAATCCTAAACCCTTCTAAACTTTCCTAAACTTGATTAGAGGGTGATTCATAACCCTCTTAGTCTAAACCACCCTCCTTTGACTTTTGGTCAAACCCCCTCATTAATGAGCCTTACAAACTCATTAATGGCCTCTTCTACCATCATTTAGCCTTGTACAGCCTCTTAATGAAGCCCATGTCTTCTCTTTCACCTTGGTTCCCTAGGCACACTTCCCTAGTGTTTCTCACACATGTGTGAGAAATCCTTAACCCTCATCCATCTAACCTTACCACTAACCATACCCCAGACTCTACCCCAAACCGTAACTTTGACCCTAACTCTCCTTCCTAAGCCAAGCTCTTCCTCAAATCCTATAAATACCCTCACTTCGAAGAGAAAACTGCCAATTCACATAATCATAATAATTAGTGTTGTAATGCTAATTTACTCCTAGATCATCATAGCTTAATTCCTAATTGTTAGCGTTCATTTCTAAACTTTTTAACTCACATCCTAGCTTAGTTTAATGGATTAACTTAGTTTATTTCATTTCTTTTCATATCATTTTCATCACATCACATTCATATTTGGATAAAATCAATCTTAGCATAAGCATTCTTAGCTCAATCCACATCTTAACTTCATTGGGCTCTTTGGGGCTCTAGGGGAAAATTAGGTGTTCAATACCTAATTTTGTGCCACTGTGAGGTTCTCATGGTCCCTAATTGATCCTAAACCTTCCTAATTTGCATTAGGGACATGCTCCAATTTTTTTGAGAGCACACCCACATCCCTAAATCGAGAGCAAATCGAACAGTGATAGGGTGCTCCCGTTTAAGCTCTATCTGAGTGTCTTTGCTAATTGTTTTTAATATATGCTGGGAATATGTTGTTAGGCTAATGTTTGAATATCTAAATTTTTTTTGAATAGGTTAGGTTTGATCTGATCACATTTTTACAACCCCCTTATTATTCCATTCTAAGCCCGGGGCATCTTATTTTCTTATCTATGAGGCCACGCCACTTGCGGCATCGCATCAAAGAGGGGCAAAATGTAGACACCTAAAATGCCTTCACCAAAATAAAAATATTTTATTTTGCAAAAACCCCTGATGGCATCATCATTTATTAATTAATTAGTTTCTGTCATTATCCTCTCCTATTTTAATTAAAATATTTAATTAAGAAACCCTAGCCAAAAGCATTTAGATCAAATTTAAATGATTTTCCTCCTATTTATTGAATCATTATTTGATAAATAATGTCACAAACCTTAAATAAATTAAATATTTATTTAAAGCTTAAAACCCTAGAATCTTCTAGAAAACCCTAAACCCTTCTAAAATTTCCTAAACCCTTCCTAAACGTGATTAGAGGGTGATTCCTAACCCTCTTAGTCTAAACCACCCTCCTTTGACTTTTGGTCAAACTCCCAATTTCAATGAGCCTTACAGACTCATTAATGGCCTCTTACACCCTCATTAAGCCTCTTACAACCTCTTAATGAATCTCGTGTCTTCTCTTTCACCTTGGTTCCCTAGGCACACTTCCCTAGTTTTTCTTACACATGTGTGAGCAACCTTTAACCCTCATCCATCTAACCTTACCACTACCGATACCCTAGACTCTACCCCAAACCCTAACTCTGACCCTAACTCTCCTTCCTAAGCCAATCTCTTCCTCAAATCCTATAAATTCCCTCACTTCCAAGAGAAAAATATGAATTCACATAATCATATTAAGTATTGTTGTAATGCTAATTTACTCCTAGATCATCATAGCTTAATTCCTAATTGTTAGAGTTAGTTCATTTCTAAGCTTTTTAACTCACATCCTAGCTTAGTTTAATGTATTAAATTAGTTTATTTCATTTATTTGAATATCATTTCCATCACATCACATTCATATTTTGATAAAATCAATCTTAGCATAAGCATTCTTAGCTCAATCTGCATCTTAGCTTCATTGGGCTCCTTGGGGCTCTAGGGGAAAATCGGGTGTTCTATACCTGATTCTATTCCACTATGGGGATCTCATGGGCCCCAATTGATCCTAAACCTTCCTAATCTGAATTAGGGACATGTTCCAAGTGTTTTGAGAGCACACCCACATCCCTAAATCAAGAGAAAATCAAATGGTGACAGGGTACTCTCATTTAAGCTATATCTGAGTGTCTTTGCGAATTGTTTTTACTATATGCTAGCAATATGTTTTTAGGCTAATGTTTGAAAGTCTACACTTGTTATGAGTAGGTTAGGTTTTCTATAATCACAATAGGAACACATCCATGAAAATGCACACCCAAAAACATTAATTTGTATTATGCTCTAGACTAGTCCTAACCATTCCTAATAGCCCACCTTACTATTGGACAAAAACAAAACACAACTGCAACAATTGAACTTTTATGGACCTAAAAAATTGATAGTTCAAAAATTACAAACCATACATATTAACTTCAAATTTTCAATATATCAAAATATCATGAGGATAAATGTGAAGCATTCTCCATGAGGACTTCAGATAGTCTTGTTTAGGGGTCTTTTGACTTGTTCATTACAATCCAAGTGTTTGCACTCAAATTCACTTAAAGGAGGAATGAAAGGGAATCAAAACCCTCCAAATATCTTTGTTATTAGGTCATGATAGTTTTAGAATGACTAAGTGGACAAGAGGTTATTCATACAAGGGTCATGTTGGGTGTAGGTATGCATATTAAAGGATTTCCTTAATCTAAACTCCGCTTGAAAGAAAATGCAAAAGATAGGATAGGGATGAAAGAACATGAATGATCATACATGAAATTATAATGATATGGAAAGTAAATATAGAATACTAATATTGAAATGAATAAATAAAAGGTACTTACCTCTGAAAAAGAATCTATTGAAAACCTTATTAGACAGTCTCAGAAACTGTTGATTTTTGAAATCTAGAATCAAAACTGTGCGATCTACAAAACCCAGAAATCTTTTCTTTTCTAAGCCAAGTCAACCTTGACCCAGATACAGGGGTAAGATCTTACCCCAAGGCACAATCTTACCCCTTTATGTCAACCTTGACCTGCACTGCTCTGATGAAAATTCTGTTTGCAAATCCTGAAAGTTTTTTGGAAAGGGTATCTAGATCTGCACTGTAATTCATTGTCACGTACCTGTTCCTACAAGAAAAATGATTTTTTTTGTTGGGGGGATGGGTTTTCCTTAGCCAAACCCAAATTTAGGAATTAACCTTAAATTTGAATTGAAATTGCAGTAATAAATAAAGTAAATGGAACAATTCACCTTGCTTATGTTAAAAACTCTTGTGGAGGATTCAAATCCTTGAATCTACAAGTATGGATGCTCCAAATGAATGTAGAATTGGATGTAGGATGTATCAAATCAATTTTATTAGATCTTCAACACCAATATTGAATGAATCTTGGAGTAGGAAGAGGCTTGGATGAATATGGATGGAGAAATCTTCAACAAGAGGGCTCCATAGAGATTGAATGCTTCGATGGCTACCAATGGATCTCCTTGATGAATTGGATCTTCAATGCTTGAAGATGGATGAACGCTTGAAGGATTTCCTTCTCCTTCTTTCTTGCTTCTTGATTGCTTGATTTGACTTTCTTGAGTGCTTGAGAGATTATGAAAATAGATGGATCAAAATGAGAGAGGAAGGCTTCCTTTTATAGTGATCTAGGGAACAAACTTCTAGAGAGGCCTACATAGGAGAATTAAATTAATATTTAAACCTTTACCCTAGAAATGGACCTAAATTAAATATAATTTAAGATTTTACTTTTCCAAAACCTAAAACAGCTGACGCGGAAGTGGGAAATAAAACTTTTTTGAAACCCAACATCTGAAAACTTTTGGATTTTGAAATTTGGACCCTAGGTCAAGGTCGAGGTCGACCTTGACCTAGGTTAGGGTTGACATCGAGCTTGACCTAAAAGGTCAACCCTCACCCTGAGGTCAAGAATATCATAATTTCAATTTAGGATGCTAGAATTATGCAGAAAAGAAGTGGAAAATGGGGCAGAACAGGGGAAAAAGCCAGATCCAAGTCAAAGACCCATTCAAGGCATTTGACATGACCCCAAACCACTTACTCAGAGGGATAAACTAGTCATAAATGGAAGTGCTTCCATTTTCCAACAATACACTAGGATAGAAGGGCAGCCTTTTAATATAGATATACACATTACGTTGTACAACCCAACTTGGGGAAGACCACCTATTGGAGGTGAAAAATTGATGATATGATAGCTATCACATGGTGACCTTATCTGGGGACAAAGCCATGGGGGGATTGGCGAGCACAACAGAGAGAGAGATGTTCATGATACGACCACTAATAGATCATACTTATACTATTTTGGAGCAATTTTTGCATCCCAGGGTGTTGTGTCAGTATGGTCACCAATAGGTGATGTCAGAGAAGTTTACTCCATATGCTCAATTTTTTGATAAGCCCAGATTGGGATGGGGGCCGAGATTGGTACCGACTACCATATTATAGGATTTTTCATTGGTGAGGTGGGCTAGATGGGATTATCTAGAGGTGGTTGTAGATGCAGGCATGGTGCTAGACTATAGGGATAATTTTTTTAGGCATCCTTTTTGTCAGTTTATAGATCCATGAGCTCCTACCCCACATATCGATGATGAGGGAGATGTACCACCACCATCTCCACCACCACAGGTTCAGAGAGATACAGGACAAAGACTGACATGAGGAGATCTGGGAGTGAGCTCTAGTAGAGGGGTACCTCTGTAGCACAAGAGGGAGGGTGAGGGTATTGGTCATATCAGGAGGCCAAAGATGTAGGGTGGCTACAGATAGAGGGAGTCACTTGGAGGAGGAGAGAACCAAGTCAGATAGAGGGTTGTTGATGATGTCAGAGGTGAGGAGGTACCTAGAGGTGGTGATGAGGAGATTTTGAGGCATAGGACTCCACAAGATGTGATTCATTCTCTTCAGGAGCCTATACATGCATTACAGCTTGAGGTTGTCATATCTCAGGCTAGGTTGTCAGAGTGGGATAGGTGAATAGAAGAGATCATAGCATGAAGAGATCAGAGGATAGTCGCAATCACGACAGAGCAGTATCATCATCAACTGATAGAGACACATTAGACAAGTTGAGCTTCATAATATATAGTAGCTTATACTGCAGTTGTTCCAGCTACACAATACGTTATGTCATTTTCACAGTTTATGGCCAGATCTAAGGGTGCACTAATGCCACATTCTAATGAGGTTGTACCTCCTCCACCACCACCTCCACTAGCTCCACATGTCGAGGATGTAGCGGATAGCTAGTTTGTGATTTTGATATTCTATTTTTGTACCTCTATTGTATACGATGACTTGCTCCGATGACTTGTGATATATATTTGTAGCACAATGATATTGTGATGAGATATAGAGATATATGATTTGATGTCATTGTACTTGTGTATCATTAGTTATTATGAGATGTGTTTATTTCCTTTTTGATGGTTTCATGAATGCATTATTTTTGGATGTATGTATGATGTAGATGCTTATTTGACTTTGATGCCATGGATAGATTAGATGAGTATGAAATGATTATGTAATTAATTTTAATATGTAATGAATTTATTATGTATGTAATAGTTGATAAAAATGAATGCGTGATGCCATTTTGATTGATAGTTATATGAATATTCAAACGGATATATGCTTATATGTGTAAAGATTTTTTTGACATCTCTTTAGCAATAAATTATCCATTTGATACATAGGTACTCGATTATATCTCGAATGATGCAGTTGACTGTTCAAGAAGAACATGATAAAATCGATATCAGGCTTCACATCCCATGGAGGAAAGAACATCAGTGAAAGAGTAATGCTGCAAAACTACCATAAAATGCATCCTAGGACCTTTTCATTGGGCCTGATTTGAAAGTTGTCATCATTGAGCGTTTAATGGGACATCGTAGCTGATACAATTTTTACTAGTGCTACTACAACAATGAGAATATGAATATGGTGTATATCAGAGAAATGTGGGAAACTGACACAAGCACCAGGGCATAGAAGCCAAGATGACATGAGCATCATTTCTAGATAATTTTTCAAGTAACCTTAAGCATCAAGGCACAAAAGTCCAGGATGACTTGAATGGTTCTTGCGTAAACAAAAAAAATAACAGTTCTTGCGTAAACAAAAAAAATAACAGACAAGGAGATGGTCTCAAACTCACCTTAGTATCCATATAAAAGAGTCAAGGTATGTGTGGCATTCCAATCGAGATGGAGGCACTTATCACAGACACCCAATTTATTGGATAATTCAGGATCATCGAAACCACACCGACAAGCAGAAGTCAAGATAATGATTATGTCCATGTCTATGTTTCTCTAGTCATTGTTTTAAACATTGTTGAGTTACATATAAAAGGGATAATTAATAAATCAAATAATAAAAAACAACATTATTTATTTAAATCCTCTGGTATACTGTAGGACTCTAGATCAACATCTTCATTAGCTCTGAAAGAATTTTATCTTGTTCTCTTTCAACTTTTATTAGATTAAATACTGAAAGTGACCCAATAAGTTGATCAATGGTATATTGAATCAAATCATTTCTCTCCCTTATTGAACATACCATAGGTACAAAATCCTTCAGTAGGGTTAATAATATCTTCATAATAACATCATTTCCTTCAAGGTGTCTATTAATAGTTCTAATCCAATTAGCCACATCAGTAATTCTATAGATGTAGCTCTCAACAATCTCATCTTTTATTTTTCTTAGGACTTCATACTTTTGTTTGAGATTTATTATTATTGATTTTTTTGGAGCTCAAAAACTCCAGGGTTGATTTTTGAGTCCATATTTCAAAACTTCTCTAAGTGTGGGATTAATGCCTTGAAAGTCTTCAAAATATGCCTAGTTTGAGTGTATAGAAAATGGGGCCTATTAATTTTTATGAGTTGGGCATGGTGTTTATCACCTATCATTTAATATTTGTAATGGGTCTAATGTTTCAGATTTTAGTAATGGCATGTTTAGGGAATAGGCTTTTAAAGAAGTGACCGGAAATATACATTTTATGTCTTTCCAAAATCTTATAAACTGGCCCACTTCGGAAGAGTGTGTCTTATGACTAGTGAATGTTCATTGGATGAGAGTTGTTGCTTCATTTTATAGGCATGGGAGAGAGTATCCATATCCATTTTTAGCCCCCATGTGCTTTATCATGTTTTCCAGAGTCATTCCATTTGCAGATTGTTAAGTTTCATTGAGTGTGCATAGTCCAAATTTCTAAATGGCCTACTTTGAGGTCTCCTAGTTTACACCTAGTTTGAGGTCAAGTATGATTGAGAGTTGTTCTATATTTTAGACCTAGGAGTGACCCTCCGTTAAGATTTTTGGATCTTGAAAAATCCATTTGGTCACTTTCTTAGGCCAATTCTAAATCAGATTTCTGCATATTTCACTGAGTTTGTCAAGAATATTTCTAACAAGTTGACTTTTGTGTTCATTAATAATTCTCCTTATGGTCTTCTGAGAAAGCTAATGATGGATTCATCTACCTTGTATGGGAGTGAATCAACATCCAAGTTTCTGGATTATGAGGTCTTTTTTTTGACAAGTTTTCAAAGCCAGTTTTGAAGTGGTTTTAATGCAAATTAGCAAGTGCAACTAGAATCATTGTTGTGAAGGGCGATGTTTGGTCATTAATAAATTTTAGCTCAAATCTGTTCATGCAATCTCCTTTGGTGGGTGTACTTACATGATGGAAGTGAACTTAACCCTCTATTGATGCATTCTTGTGAGGTTCTTTGGTTAGTTTTTGAGGCTACTTTTGAAGGCCAACTATTGATGTTGGGTGTTTTTTGGAGACAGAGTGAACTTGATGATGTGATTAAAATTTTAATGCACCATGGTTTTGAATTCATCTAGTGATTGCATTATGGTGTAATGAGGAAAATATGAAGTTTTAAAGTGCTTGTCCTCTTAAAGATCCTTCCCAGTTGATGTTCTCATCAAGTGTGAAAGTGTGCACTCTTTTGTTCAACATGATGAGTGTGCTATAGCCTGTGAGGTGTGTATGTCTCCAAGGTGTGTGTAAGTGTAGGAGGTGTGCACACATGTTTCCTCTAAAAGATGATATGCACCTTGTATGAGGGAGGCTGGCATTTGAAATGAAGGCTGAAATTTGTTAAGGATACCACACACTTCTAAAAGGAGTATATCAAGCTAATGGGGACTATCTTGAATTGGAAAAGGCTTCAATGTGACAAAACTCAATGATATTATAAGAGAAGTTGAATCTCAACTATATGTGCCAATTGTCTTCTCCTTTGAACACTAGTTTAATCCAGCCACTAGACATCACTGGTGAGGCCGGGAAAATGAAGAGGCAGTGTGAGTATTAAAAGAGCCAGCATGATAAATAGGATGGAGGCACATTTTTCCATCTGCATGGGATAAACAAAGAAAATAAAAAGTGGGTGGAGTGGTGCGTGAGGTAACCCAACAAATTAAAGCATCAAGCAAAGGATGAGTACACACATTTGATGGAGGGAGGCTTCCAATCAAACCCCTTTGCAACACATAATAAATATTGGAATGGGGTGCATGTCAAATGAAAAAGACAAATTAAAAGGTTGTCCATGAGTGTATGGAGGTGTGTGAGACAACGAAGTTGCAATGATGGGGTGCTTGAAATTTAGATTGTTGCATTCTTAAAGGAGCATGTGCTGGAGGAGCTACCTACAAGCTAAGTGTGGTGCGTGCCAAGCAAGGGTAGTGTACAAGACAATGGAGGCTACCAGTCATATTTTGATTGGTGCATGAAAAATGGAAGGAGTCTTGCCTTTCCATGAGGAAAATACAATGGGGAGCACACCATTGGAAGCAAAGTTGCATGCATTCCTTGTTGGGGTGTTGTGTTGGTCCTTCCTTGGTGTTGCGACAACCAGTATGGTGTTGTGCCAAACTTTATGGAGGTTACCTTGGTCTCCTTATGGTGCACCACACTTGAATAAACAAAGGAAATGAGGAGAAGCTTGCAGGGCAGTACGCCAAGGAGAATTAATGGGAAAGAGCATGCATGGCTGGAGGAAAAATACAAAGGGTGTGCATGTGGGTTTATCCCACATGCACCCTAATTTGGCACTTTTAGTTGTTTAAATACACTAGCGCTCAAATTAGATGTAAGTTGAAGAGAAGAGAGGCTATGTGTGGTAGCCTTTGAGCTTGTGGGCCCATGCCAGCTAGGCATATAAATATAAATCTTAATAAAAAATTCTTAAAATGCTGATGAATTTAGTCCCACATTGGTCGGGATAAGGAGGTTTAGAATGTTTATAAGGAAATCTGCTCACATTATAGTTTGAAGAAGGAGCTGAAGGCTATGCACATGCATGCTCTAGAGCTGCATTGGGACATGTACCAGTAGACTGATGATGACATAATTTTGTAGACATTTGGTAGTGATCAGAGGTGAAGTGGTGACATGTGGCAGATGGTTGCGTATTCTCTAGATGAACCGGTGGTTCAAGCTAACCTCAGGCAACCTAGTGGGTGGTTAGTCACCAAATTGTTGGATCCTATCAGTTAAGTCCTAGGCATTAGGAGAACATGAGATAAGATAGTCACATGTTCTCAAGATCCTTGGCAGTTAGGGACTAGCATCAAGAGAACTAGAGAATTGCTTAGTCGCCAGATCTCATGATCCTGGCAGTTAGTGAAGGAGCATCTGGAGATCAGGAGAATGATTTCAGTCGTGTAATCTCCAAGTATTGACCATGGTTAAAAGGATTATCCAAAAATTTAGAGAATGAGTGCATTCACCCATTCTCTAGATAAACCCAGGTTAAAGAATTCATTTAGAGACTTGGAGAATGAACCATTCGGCCAATCTCCAGATCAAGAGTTCAAAGATAGGGTTAAATTTGAGCATCAAATCAGCTCATGACAAGTGTCAAAATATGGTAGCTTCTAGGTAAAAAGAGTAGGAATATGAGGAAAAGTGTAGAGATCAAAGTTAAAATGCAAATTTAAATGAGTTTCAATTGTCTTTTCCATATTATGAAAGTGCATTTTGTTTTAAAATTCCTAAGAAGTGCATGGGAAGTTTTCTTTTGAAGGCAGAATGTGATAATTTCTTGGAGAGAATGGAATCAAATCAATTGGGAATGATTACAGACATGGTGGGAAGTTGGAGAAGATCAGATGGAAGATCAAAATTGGAGAAGTTAGAGTTATTTTGTGCAAGGAAGTTGACAACTATTAGTTGGTTGTAACTGACTTCATTCTCCTATATCTCTATTTTTCTCTCCATTGTTGAGGATCATGAAAATTTTATAGTAAGGAGAGGCTTTGGCTCCATTGTTGAGTTCTAGGAATTTTTGTTAATCTGGAATGTATTGATATAGTGAAATTCTACTTGAATATATTGGAATTCCCTTGCATATTTTTGTTGTCTTCTTGTCTAAATTCTGAAGCTTTTATGTGTTAAATTTGTAAGGTGATTTTAGTGCATCATTTACAACATATTTGTGAAATTAGTCTCTAGTTCCTTTCAAGGAAAGGGTAAAATCTTAAGGGTAATTTCTGAGAGCTCAGGATTTCTGCAAGAATTTTATGATTGGGTGTGTATAAGAGAGGGTGAATTGTAAGGCACTTCATCTGGGTTCTGGATGTATTTTACTTAGAAGTTTTCTATAAATGTATGCTTTCTTTTTGAATCTCTACCCTGGGATAAGGCACTGGTCTATCCTCAATTTGTAGGCATTTTTTCATCACCAAAAAACTTGAAAGACTATTTACTTTTATGGATGTTTGAAGAGCTGATAAGACTAAGTTTGTATCAAGGATATAAACTATTGTTGTAATTATTTGAAGAATTAAATCTAATAGGTACACCCACCTGTAGCTAAGGGCTCAAAGTGAAGAAGGATTTTATCCTTGTTAATTAGTCTTTTCTTGCTAAAATCGAGAGTTTAGGAATCATAGAGTTCCAATTAATCACTAGGGCTTGTGTTAGGATCTTGCAAGAAAAATTGCTAACAAATTGGCGACTCTGCTAGGGAAGAAGTAAGGTTACCATTAAGAGTATACCAGAGTCTTGCCATATTAAATTTGGGGAAGAGTCTCAAAAGTGTAAAAATCTAAAAATTGTTCTTAGATCTAAAAGTGTATTGTGTGGAATTTGTTGTTGATTAGAAATTAAAAATATATGTGACTCTACTGTGAGGAGTGCCCAAAATCTGGTGATGTTCTAGTAAAAGATCAGTGAGTGAATTTATGTCCTCTGTAAGGAGGTGGTGACTTTGTGTTAGAACGAACCTTAGATGTGAAGCTTTATTTCAAATTTCAGTCGAATATGAAGTGAACAACAACATTCAACAAAGACATTCCAGGTATTCTCCATTCAGTATTTTGTGTGTTTGCATGGTCCTTATCAAATAGTTTTGACATTGAAGAAAGGATAGATGAGTGAAAATTACATACTTCTAGATTAAATTTTGAGTTAAATCATGTATGTGTAAAGTATGTTAGAATAATTAAGTGATAAGAGAAAGTTAATTACAAGTGTATAGATTTCCTGTTACTAGTTTTGAAAAATATCAAGTGTATATGCACAAAGGTTGCAACTGGTAATGGATGTTCATAGGATTTCTTTTATCAAAGGATATGTGCCATTTTGTTATGATGGCATACCTAGTTTTCCTGAAGAGATCCATGATGGAATTAGGAGATATTTGCCAAAATTTGATAGAAACGAGTCCTAGTTAGCAAAAAGGCATGTGCAAGCTTTTGTTGATTTGCTGTATGATTTTGATATCTTCCATGAAGATCTATGGATGAGGTTGTTTGTGCAAACTATGAAAGGAGATGAAAGATATTGGTTCTCATTTTTGCCTGCAGCTTCGATTTCTTCAAGGCATGAGCTAAGTTCATCTTTCATTGAGCAATTTGATGGGTGGGTAGATGTAAAATTAATGTTAGATAGATTGATGGAAGTTCAAATTGAGCAAGGTGAGTTAATTCCAAGGTTTAATAGTAGATTTTCTTGCACATTGATGGATATCCCTAAGAATTGTAGGCCCCGTGATCAGATACATGTTTGATTATTTATTTGGGTGCATTGGGCCAAAAGATGAGTTTCTTGCTAAGGGATAAACAACCATAAAGTCTATATCAGGCTTTTGAAATTGCAATGGATATTGAGTGCAATCTAAAATATGGAGTTATAAGAAGGCATGCTTCTTTTGGTTTGTATTTTCATAATAGAGTGAATGATCAAGAAAAAAGTGAGCACCATCAGTACTTTCATTCCCCTACTAGTTGCATTGATCAATATATTGTATGTGAAAGTAGAAATAATGTTGCAGGAGTGATTCCTTTGTAGGAAAGTTGTAGTCCAGTGGAAAGTAATATTGATGCATAGGAAATTGACATGTTGGTGTGTATTTATATATGCTAGATAAGATCATTTCTGAAAATATAATTAATGAAGAGATGGAATCATTTTCAGCCAATGAAGATATTCACTCTTCTCAGTCTTCTATGTGTCCTAATGGTAATGAAGCTAAATGTAAAGTCTTGAAGACTGAAGACAAATGGTGGAATTCATTGTTTGACACTTGTGAAGATGATATAATTGGTTGTGATACTAATTTTTCATGTGATGATAGCAGAAGTGGTGAGTTATGCTTTGATTTAGATTCTAAATTTTCTTTTTCTATTCAAGATATATATGAGAATTGATGTGATGATATGTCTTGTGAGATTGCTAATGTACTATTTGATGAAGACATTGATTTGAACCAGCTGTATTTTTGTCTAAATGATTATGAGAAACAATTTCATGTAGTTTCTAATCCATTGTTTGAAGAATGTGCCCAAGAAATGGAATTTTTGAGGGTAGCTCATTTTCTAAATTTGATATTTTATTGAGCTTGAACTTCCATCTCCAATGAAGTCAATTGGATGAAAGTTAATGCAAGGTGAGTGTTTTTAATTTGATGATAGTGCATTACATGATGATGGTTTAATTCTTCTACCACCAAGCATTGAGAATAATGAAGATGATTTGATTTATGGTGTGGATTGTGTGAATCATCCTTGTGTGGATAAAAGTGTGATTTATTAAGAGAAGTCAGATTTGATAAATTTAAATGGTTTGATGCATGAGGATGTTTCAGTTTCCTTGGCTGAAATGAATGAATGTGAATATAGTTGCTGTTCTTTTGATATGCAACTGTGCATTGAAGATGAGCTGGATGTTCACAACTAAGAAGAGAATGTATCAGTTGTTTGTCCCCTTTCATATGTTTCAGTTTATGATGATTTTGATGATACATGTTTTCTAAAAAGTGAGTTTTTGGGGGAACATAAAAGGGAAAGCATAGGTGATTTTAAATTTGAAGTTATTCAGGAGCCTATGTTCAATGGTGTTTTCTATCATCATGTATATAATGGTGGTTTCAGATTGCCGGTGGAGTTTGAAAATAGAAACTGAGTTTTTGACAGAGGCAAATGTTAAGGTTTCTTAAGCATATTGAAATTGCTTGTGTATCTTATGTATATTGTGTACAGTGTTGTTGGTGTTTTCAATAAGGAGCCAGTTTTTTGAAAAGTTTGGAATAAGAGTAAGGGAAAGTCAAGTTGATCTTCTTTGGTTGGTCTTCTGTACCAAAAGATTATGAATTATTTGCATGTCCACATGGGGCACACATCCCCAATCAAGGCCACTATTAGAGCTCAAAAAATCTAGGGTTGATTTTTGAGTCCATATTTCAAATCTTCTCTAAGTGTGGGATTAATGCCTTGAAAGTCTTCAAAAGATGCCTAGTTTGAGTGTATAGAAAATGGGGCCTGTTGATTTTTATGAGGAATAAATTTGGTAGGGTGTTTATCAGCTATCATTTGATATTTTTAATGGGTCTAATGTTTCAGATTTTAGTTCTAGCATGTTTAGGGAATAGGCTTTTGAAGAAGTGTCTAGAAATCTGCATTTTGTCTTTCCAAAATCTTATAAACTGGCTCACTTTGGAAGAGTACGTCTTATGACCAGTGAATGTTCATTGCATGAGAGTTGTTGCATCATCTTATAGGCATGGGAGAGAGTATCCATATCCATTTTTAGCTCCCCATGTGCCCGTTTATCCAGTTTTCTAGAGTCATTCCATTTGCAGATTGTTAAGTTTCATTGAGTGTGCATAGTCCATATTTCTAAATGGCCTACTTTGAGGTCTCCTAGTTTGCACCCAGTTCGAGGTCAAGTATGATTGAGAGTTATTATATATTTTAGACCTAGGAGTGACCCTCCCTTAATAATTTTGGAACTTGACCAATCCATTTAGTCACTTTCTTAGGTCAATTCTAAATCAGATTTCTGCATATTTCACTAAGTTTGTCAAGAATATTTCTAACAAGCTGACTTTTGTGTTCATTGATAATTCACCTTTTGGTCTTTTGAGAAAGATAATGATGGATTCATCTACCTTTTATGGGAGTAAATCAACATCCAAGTTTTTAGATTATGAGGTCTTTTTCTCACAAGTTTTCAAAGCCAATTTTGAAGTGGTTTTAATGAAAATTAACAAGTGCAACTAGAATCATTGTTGTGAAGGGCCATGTTTGGTCATTAATAACTTTTAGCTCAAATATGTTCATGTAATCTCCTTTGGTGGGTGTACTTAAATGATGGAAGTAAACTTAACCCTCTATCGGTGCATTCTTGTGAGGTTCTCTGGTTAGTTTTTGAGGTCACTGCTGAAGGCCAGCTGTTGATGTTGGGCATTTTTTGAAGACAGAGTGAACTCAATGATGTGATTAAAATTTTAATGTACCATGGTTTTGAATTCATCTAGTGATTGCATTATGGTGTAAGGAGGAAAATATGAAGTTTTAAAGTGCTTGTCCTCTTAAAGATCCTTCTCGGTTGATGTTCTCATCAAGTGTGAAAGTGTGCACTCTTTTGTTCAGCATGATGAGTGTGCTATATCCTGTGAGGTGTTTATGTCTCCAAGGTGTGTGTAAGTGTAGGAGGTGTGCACACATGTTTCCTCTAAAAGATGATTTTCACCTTGTATGAGGGAGGCTAGCATTCGAAATGAAGGTTGGCATTTGTTAAGGATACCACACGCTTCTAAAAGGAGTATATCAAGCTAATGGGGACTATCTTGACTTGGAAAAGGCTACAATGTGACACAACTCAGTGATATTAGAAGAGAAGTTGAACCTTGTCTGTCTGTGCCAGTTGTCTTCTCCTTTGAACATTGGTTTAATCCAGCCACTAGACATCACTGGTGAGGCTGAGAAAAGGAAGAGATAGTGTGAGTATTAAAAGAGCCAACATGATAAATAGGATGGAGGCACATTTTTCCATCTGTGTGGGATGAAGACAGAAAATACAAAGTGGGTGGAGTGGTGCATGAGGTAACTGAGCATCTGAAAGCATCAAGAAAAGGATGAGTTCATGTGTTTGATTGAGGGAGGCTATAATCAAACCCCTTTGTAGCACACCATGAATATTGAAATGGGGTGCATGTCAAATGCAAAAGACAAATTAATAGGTTGTGCGTGAGTGTATGGAGGTGCGTGAGGTAGCTAAGTTGTAATGATGGGGTGCTTGCAATTTAGATTGTTGTGTTCTTGAAGGAGCACGTGCTAGAGGAGCTTCCTGCAAGCTAATTGTGGTGTGTACCAAGCAAGGGCAGCGTATAAGACAATGGAGGCTGCCAGTCATATTTTGATTGGTGCATGAAAAATAGGAGTCATGCCTTTCCATGAGGAAAATACAATTGGGAGTGCACAATTGGAAGTGAGGTTGCACACATTGCTTGTTGGGGTGTTGTGTTTTCCCTTCCTTGGTGTTGCGACAGCTAGTATGGTGTTGTGCCAAACTTATGGAGGTTACCTTGGTCTCCTTGTGGTGCACCACACCTAAATAAACAAAGGAAATGAGAAGTAGTTAGAATAATTGAGAGGGGGAGTGAATTAGTTAGATTAGTTATCCAATAGTCCCAAATACAAAATGTATATCTTTAAACAAATTTAGCTAACTTTTCCAGCTTGGTAACATAAAATATCAAACTGTTTATACTTTTACCGATTACCAGTTAATAACTCATAGTGATTAATGACCAAATAAAATATGAAACATGTAAAGTATGATAACCAAACAATCATCATAGAAACACATAACACAAAGATTTAACGTGGAAACCCTATAAAGGGAAAAACCACATGGGACTTGTAGACACCTAAATTCATCTTTTTAACATTAATTGAACTTAATTTAATTAATGATCCCAAATAACATTATAGTTAATTTTTTAATTAATTATATTTGTTAAATTCATCTATTTATTTAATTAAATAAATTCACTAATTATAGTATTTTAATTAAATTTAAATACTACCTTTCATAATGTATTAAATTTAATTTAATACATGTTTCTCCATATTTCCCTTTTAAATAAATTTTTAATTTATTTAATTCCCTCACATTCTTTATTTATACTAAGCCATGATTAAATTAAATTTTATTTAATTTAATCTTAAATCCAACCTAGATGCTATCCTACACACATCACTTTCTGTCTAATAAGCCTACTCCACTAATTAACTAAGGTTAATTAGGCTAATTTTTAGATTCCTACATCCATTAGTCCTAATTATTTGCTCACACGTGTGTGAGTAAATTTCTAAAAATGAACTTTTCAAAAATTGCTAAGATTGCACAAACAAGGCTTCTTACATTTTTTATGACACTTCTTACACTTTCTAAAATGGTGAAAATGGACTTTTTCACTTACACATCTCTTACACACACTTACACATGTACTTGAAGTACACATGTACTTGAAGTACACATTGACCTTTCACATCCCAAGTTGCTCACACATGTGTGAGAAAGTCTTGGACGTTGCATGGCTTATGTGTCTCCTTGGTGGACCCTATGTGGATTCCACATAGATGCCACCTCATCCTAGCCATCCAAAATCCTATAAATAGGACCCTTGTCTCAAGCAAAAGAGAGATTCATTGTTGCATTAGAGTTATAATGCTAGTTTAGACTTAGAATTATTCTCATATAGTTTTCACTAACCATTTGATAGTTGCTAAATTTCCATTGTAGATTTAGTTTACTCCATGCTTTTAGCTTCATCTATGCATTTGTCACTTGCATGCCATTGAGCTTGAAGATTTCTTTCATAGCTCTTCCTTGAGCTTCTTTGGCCTCTTGCATTTGAGTGCTTGAGAGTTGCTTCTATAGCTTCTTCTTGAGCATCTCAAATCTTCATTATACTTGCATTTTAGTGGGATCTATACTTGTGTTGGGAGAACACACCCACAAATATCTCTAAGAGCTGAAATCAAGCAAGTCTTGGGTGCACTTGCTTATTGGTCATCGAAAGTTGTGGTGAAAATCAGTGTTTTTTACAAGTTTACGAACATGTTAGAGTAGATTGATTATGCTCTTCATTGTTAAAATTTTCATATTTGAACTTGTTCTTAACAGGTGCATTTTCATCATATACATTTTGGCACACCTAGTGGGACCCACAGTCCCATTTACTAACTATTTCTCTTAATTTTTTGAAGGTTTCCCATGAATTTTCCAGACAGGTGTCTCTATATGACTAGAGGTGTATCCACCTGGAAATAGGCATCTTTGCCTATCAATAGGTGTCTCTGCCTCCAGACAAGCGTCTCCGTGAGAAAGAGTATTTCTCTCATTTTAGTTTGTTTTAATTAGTAAAACTTCTATTTAGGAATCACATTAAGGCTACTGATCATTAGTAAAACACCTAACTGTATCTGAAAATGAAGAAAAATACATGAAGCTAATGAAATCTTTGTTTTTGTGTAGATAGGTGTCTCTGCATACACATAGGTGTTGTTAGCACCTACAAAAAATTTCATGGCTGCATCATTTTCCCCTCTGGTCTCTATGATTTTTCTATGTCTCTGGCTCAAAACCTAGCTCAAAAATTCATATTTATAGCCGTTGCAGTGAGAAACCCTAGTTTGTCTTGGCCAAGTTCTATTCTTGCATTACCTTTTTCGGGCCACTTAAGTCTTTTTTAATGCATGTGCCCTTTTCTTCCCGGTTGGTCGCTTGTTCACTTAATCCTTGGCGGTCACATCCTTTTATTTGGCAAATGAGCAAATACAGTGTTTGCATAATCTCTAAGAGTTTGTTGGTTATGTCTTAACATTAAGTGACCTAGTGAAGCGGCTTATCTTTTCTTCAGTCGCATATTCTCTCAATGGTGGGCCTACTTCATAAATGGTAATACATATGGACTTGTGTCAGTGCGGAGGCTGATGTGTCAGATGATTATTTGTTGAAGAAGAGTGATCTGGATGTGTTGCCAGGCAGGCCCGGTATCTCAGTTAGAAGATTCAAGATCGACGGCTGGCGCATGATCATATGGAATCTTAAAGGCTTATGAGATCATAAGACAACCATCCGATCTTCCAGTGCATTAAGGTCAACAAAAGGTGGGTCCAAATTGCCAATATGACTTGGAGGTTGTCAGTGGGACCTGGTATCCGGCGTGTCTTAGTGGGCTCTGACATTTGTAGAAGATCTATGGTGGGTGTAAGTGCTCATGGGTTGTGTCAGAGCTATGAGATCTTATGCCAGCCGTCGATTCAACCTTTTTCTTAGGCGACAGACAAAGGGTGGGTCCTCTGATAGTTGGTGCTGAAATGCTAAATATTTATTGGGAAAGAGTGATGACGTGGATATGTGTCAGTGGGGCTAGATTCTACAAGCGGCAGAGGGAGAAGATCTACGATCGACATATAATCTCAAAGAATCTTTTGGCTCATGAGGGTTTAAGACTAGCCATTGATTTCGAATCTGATCTCAGTGATGTGGAGCTATTGGTGGGTCCTTTGTCAGTGGTGACCGAGTAGTATGCAGTGAATGATATGTCGACAAGTGGTAGGTTTTTAGGTAGGCCAAAGGTTATCAAATGCATTTGGCAAACTGGCGACTACGTCATTTTTTATGGCCTAAGGTTTAGTGGTTATGATAACATCCTCTATGTTCACTCGTTCATGAAATAGTTTGGCAGGGTTCTTAGTCTTTTGGTGAATATGTGAATGTATGTGTTCACTGAGTCTTGAATTAAGTTAGCAGTGCCCCTAAATCATCTAGCAAACTGGCGATTTGAGAACTTCGTGCATTCATAGAGTATAACCTAGGGTTAAAGAAAACTTTAAGCGATTCAACGAAATGCTTTATTCACTGAATCATTTCACTTGACCACGGTTATGAAAAGAATTAAGTGATTTGGAGATCCCTTTGGTCGCTTATTCACCAAATTGGTAAAGGGTTAAAGGTTAGTCGAGAGGAGTGGGGCCATCTGCCACCGTGTTGCTGATGTGTCATGTTTTGATTTGCTGAGTTGTATGGTGATAAGGATCTTGTTAGTGGGCCCGAAAGTTTTAGGTGGGATGCCAGTATGGATGATCTAACAGATGGTGTAAGATCTCATAGGGTCTGTCAGAGCTATGAGATTATAAGATCACCATCTCATCTAAAAAGCTTATGCGGAGTGGGTCCAACATGCTACGTAGCGCCTGTTCATCGCCGATGTGCTCGATTCTGATTGGTCGAGGGACTAATGAAGTGGTGAAGGATTTTAAAATAGTTTTGTTGACTATTGAAGGGTAATTGTGGGCCACCCAATCTGTTAAGAAATGATAAAATCGAAGGTCACATTTTAAAATTGAGCCTAATAGCCATTTTCTTTCAAATTCAAACCTTTCTATAGGGTTTTTGCTAGGGTTTGAAGCAGAGAGCCATATAAAACAAAAGGTTTGTTTAGAATTAATTTCTCTGGGATGTTTGTAGTTGGAAAATGATGTAGAAGACATGGGTTGCTGCACAAATATGATTTTTCCATCCTGGGGTGCCATGCCGAGTGAATACAAAGGACTGATATTTGACTGTAGGCGGCTAAGGTTTGATGTTTGTCAGAGATTTCCATGACCTGTACACGCAAGATTTTCCATTGTTGGCTCTGGCATTAATTTTTATTTTCTTGTGATAATAAATCAATTCAAGTTGTATCTACAGTTAGCCTAGGTTGATAAAACCGATGCAATTGTACATCAGATTTGATCTAATTTTCCAAGGTTTCAAGGTTTATCTGCATTCTTTATTTCTTGTTGTATTGGTTGTTGCAGACTAATTTTTCCCTAAATGATCCTTTGCTTGTTGCAATCCTTGTTCCTATAAAAGGATTTTCAAGATCATTTAGAAGGGTTCAAGTTTTCTTCTGAGAGCTAGTTCCATGAAGGGTCTTTTTCCTGTAGATATTTTCCTTCTTCTCTGCATATAGGGTTCCCTCTTTCCTTTCTGGTTCTGAGAATAGAATACAAGTTGTAATAGCTTATCTTATGTATGGGAATTCAATATATTTGTATTGTTATCAGATTCTCTCCATTTGAATCCTGAACTTGTTGATTATAACATCAAGGTGTTTAATCTTTCTATTTGCATTTCCCATGTGTTTGCAATAGAGTTGTCTTCATAGGGATAACTGATTTCAAGATTAGTTTTTAGATATGTATGAGTTGGGATATCAAGGGTGTCTCATGCTTGGCTTCTAGTAGGTGTTGGTTAATGTATTTCTTGTTTATAGGTCCCTTCTAAGGGGAGGGTTAAAATCCTTTGAATAGGTGATAACATATCTAGGTACACAAGTGGATTGTTGAAGTGAGGTCTTGTTAATGGTGTATGATTGATGTAAGGCATCAACATATTATAATGTATTGTCTTCTTATTTCATAGCTCTCTATTGCAGTGATGTATTTGACTCTATCGTCCATTGGATAAGGCACTGGTCTATGAGAGACTTAGGGTATCTCAGGGGTCCTTTCAACCCAACATTAAAATCATTCAAGTGAAATACCTTTCCTTTTTATATTGGTAGTCGTAATAGGAAGGTCCTTTCTAGGTTTCAGACGCATTCTATGCAAAGTAGGTTATTGCATAAGACTTGGTTTTATTGGGGTACATGATACCTAAAAGAGTTTGAAAACTATTTCACAATAATCTATCTGTAGGCCTATTGTTTGTCATTAGGTGTCTTGAGTGTGAAGATAAGGCAATACCTGCCTGAGTGATGTGGAGCTCAAAGAAGAAGGAGGATAGTTTCATCCTCATCAATTGGCACTTTTTCCTTGTTAGACTTTGGAGTGAGGACTAACCAATTTGTCACCATAGTTTAAACCTGACACTGTGCGGGAAAAAGTGGGAACCAATAGATTGGCGACCTTGCTGGGGAAAAAGTAAATGACAAAAAGTCTCTTTACTTGGCTAGATCATCCTAGAGTCTTGGTTAAATGATCATAGAGTCAGATAAAAAAAAAATACATTTGTAAAATCTTCTCACTAAGTGTTGAGTGACAACTCTAAGTCTCTATTTGGTCAGTGTTTTATAGCAAAGTGTGATATATTTGTAGTCTTGACAAGCAATTATCCTGTGAGATTATGTTGTGATTGTGGGTTTTGAAGAAGGTTTCAATTTGGAAAAGGTTCTCAGCTGATTCAGATTTGTCCTCTGCAAAGAGGTGGTGACTCTACCAAATTTTGAAACATGGTTTGGAGGAGACTTCAAATCAATATTTTGTAGCCTTCACAACATCTCCAGGTAATCCTATTTTATCAAGCAAGAATAGTCCCTAATTAGGTGAACAAATCATCATTGAAAAGGGAAATTAATTTTAAAGTTTTTAAGCCATATTTCTGGATAGAAGCTTTGGTTGTTGTAAAGAGTATCAGAAATATGTTGAGATTTAATAGAGTTGATGGTTGCATAAATTTGGATAAAAGTGTTGTCATCAGAACAAGTTGCATTGTGTTGTCAGTATATTAAAATGGAGTCTCCAGCCTTGATGAATCAAGATGATGTTTCTAGGTCTGAAAGTTCTCTGTCAGATTTTAGAAATGTATATAGAGAAAGAGGTATTTATTTGATGAGTCAAAAAATCCAGTACACTTGCATAAAGATTTTAAGATGTACAATAGGAGAAAGAAAAGATGAGTCATCCCATTCATATTATAAGAAGTTTCTTATAGCTTGTGATGAACTTCTTGTGGGTATTGAGCTTTAGGATTCCCAATATGCTTAAATGTTTTTAGAACTTTGTATGCCTGAGTCAGTCAGTTGGTTAGCATCCTTTAGGAGTGAAGCATTGGAAAATGTTAAAGGATGGATGGCTTCATTTGTGGATGATGAATCTTGTGATGATGATGTTGATAATGGAACTTGTGGTTATCAAGAGATAGAAGATGAATCTGCAACATATGTAAGTTCCTATAGTGAAAGTTCTTGCAGTGATGACTTTGCACAAGATATTGTGACACAAGAAATTTCAGCCCCTGTCTCAGATGAGGAAGATGTTTGCAACATTTTTAGTGAGACTAATGAGATAGAATGTGAAGTTCAATGCTTACTAAGTAATGAGCAAATTTTAGAGCTCTTGGATGTAGAATTTCAGAGATGCACTCCCAAGTATGTTTCTAGAATCTCATGCCTGGTAGATATTATTTTTGATGAAGAAAAAACAAGTGATGACATGATGTGTGAAACTTCTATTGAGGTCCTTTCTCCCATTTTTGATATGCAAGGGGATGGTACACATCATTGTAGTGAATTTGATAATGTAATGTTTGATGAATATGATGATGTATGTACTGGTGTGGATTTAGTTTTTCAAGAGCTTGATGTCTGTGGTTCTTGTTTATATCTTGATGCTGGAGAATGTGGTAGGTCTGAATGTGTTTCCTCAGACTTACAAATAATCAATGATTTAGTAACTGACAGTGCTTGTTCCTTTCTAGAAGATGCTGATATGAATTTTGATCAGCAAGTTGTTTCCAATTTCATGCAATTAGATTTTTGTCTTGAAAAGTGCTATATTAGTTTGCAAAGCAAGGAGATAGAAGGGGTTTATTCTTCATTGCAAACTAATGATCATCATGCTCATGTGTCCATCCATGAGGTTGAGTTGGAGTGTTTCCTTTTTTAGCATGACAGTGAAAGTGAAGAGTGTGACATTTTGATGTCACAAAGTGATCAATATTTATGGTAGCTTGATGGCCTTATCTTGTTGAGTGATGGTGAGTATGATGATCATTTTTTATATAATATTCTGAATATGGGTCACAATGTTTTTGGCAGGATGGATGAGAGATGTATTTTCAGTTTCCCTTTGCTAAATGGGGATGAAAATTATTTGTTTGATAGAGGTAAAAACTAATCAAAAGTTTTGGGGCCTTGAGCCTTTTTGTAAATATTGTAAGTCCTTGTATAGTTTTTTTCCCTTTCCTGTAGTTTTTCCCTTCTTATTTCCCTGGTTTGGTTGCTAGTTTTTGAGGTCCCTATGTTTTTGTCCCGTAGGTGGTCTTCTCCCCCAGAAATTCTGAATCCTTTCATGGGCACAAGTTACCCATCATCCCTAGACAAAGCCACTGTTAGCACCTGCAAAAAATTTCATGGCTACATCATTTTCCCCTCTGGTCTCTGCAATTTTTCTATGTCTCTGGCTCAAAACCTAGCTCAAAAATTCATATTTATAGTTGTTTTAGTGAGAAACCCTAGTTTGTCTTGGCTAGGTTCTATTCCTACATTACCTTTTTCAGGCCACTTAAGTCTTTTTTAATGCATGTGCAATTTTCTTCCTGGTCGATCGCTTGTTCGCTTAATCCTTGGTGGTCACATCCTTTTATTCAAAAAATGAATGAATACAGTGTTCACATAATCTCTAAGAGTTTGGTGGTTATGTCTTAACATTAAGCGACCCAATGAAGTGGCTTATCTTTTCTTCAGTCGTGTATTTTCTCAATGGTGGGTCTACTTCATAAACGGTAATACATATGGACCTATGTCAATGCGGAGGCTAATGTGTCAGATGGTTATTGGTCGAAGAAGAGTGATCTGGATGTGTTGTTAGGTGGGCCCGATATCTCAATTAGAAGATTCAAGAGTGATGGTTGGTGCATGATCTCATGGAATCTTAAAGGCTTATGAGATCATAAGACAACCGTCTGATCTTCTAGTGCCTTAAGGTCAACAAAAGGTGGGTCCAAATTACCACGTAGTGCTGACATGCTCTTTCCTGATTGGCTGGCATGTATATGACTTGGAGGTTGTCAGTGGGACCTAGTATCCGACATGTCTCAGTGGGCTTTGACATCTATAGAAGATCTATGGTGGGTGTAAGTTCTCATGGGTTGTGTCAGAGCTATGAGATCTTACGCCAGCCATCGATTCAACCTTTTTCTCAGGTGATAAACAAATGGTGGGTCCTTTGACAGTTGGTGCTGACATGCTAAAATTTTATTGGGCAAGAGTGATGATGTGGATATGTGTTAGTGGTGCCAGATTCTACAAGCAGTAGAGTGAGGAGATCTACGACTAGTGTATAATCTCAAAGAATCTTTTGGCTCATGAGGGTTTAAGACTAGCCGCCGATTTCAAATCTGATCTCAGTGACGCAGAGCTATTGGTGGGTCCTTTGTCAATGGTGACTGGGTAGTATGCAGTGAATGATATGTTGATAGGTGGTAAGTTTTCAGGTGGGCCCAAGGTTATCAAATGCATTTGGTGAATTGGCGACTATGTCATTTTTTATGGCCTAAGGTTTAGCAGTTCTGATAAAATCCTTTGTGTTCGCTCATTCACGAAATAGTTTGGCAAGGTTCTAAGTCTTTTGGTGAATACGTGAATGTATGTGTTTACTAAGTCTTGAATTAAGTTAGCAGTGCCCCTAAATCATCTAGCGAACTGGTGATTTGAGAACTTTGTGCATTTGTAGAGTATAACCCAGGGTTAAAGAAAACTTTAAGTGATTTAGCGAAATGCTTTGTTCGTTGAATCATTTGACTTGACCATGGTTATGAAAAGAATTAAGTGATTTGGAGATCCCTTTGGTTTCTTATCCACCAAATTGGTAAAGGGTTAAAGGTTAGCTGAGAGGAGTGGGGCCATCTACCACCGTGTTGCTAATGTGTTGTGTTTTGATTTGCCAAGCTATATGGTGATAAGGATCTTGTCAATGGGCCCAAAAGTTTTAGGTGGGATGCCAGTATGGATGATCTAATGGATGGCGAAAGATCTCATAGGGTCTATCAAAGCTATGAGATTATAAGACCGCTGTCTGATCTAAAAAGCTTATGCAGAGTGGGTCCAACATGCTACGTAGTGCTTGTTCATTGCTGATGTGCTCGATTCTAATTGGTTGAGGGACTAATGAGGTGGAAAAAGATTTTAAAAAGGTTTTTTTGACTATTGAAGGATAATTGCAGGCCACCTGATCTATTGGGAAATAATAAAATTGATGGTCACGTTTTAAAATTGAGCCTGATAGCCATTTTCTTTCAAATTCAAACCTTTTTGTAGGGTTTTTGCCAGGGTTTGAAGCAGAGAGCCATATAAAACAAAAGGGTTATTCAGAATTAATTTCTCTGGGATGTTTGTAGTTGGAAAATGATGTAGAAGACATGGGTTACTACGCAGATCAAATTTTTCTATCCTGGGGTGCCATGCCGAGTGAATACAATGGACTGATATTTGACTGCAGGCGGCTAGGGTTTGATGTTTGTCAGAGATTTCCATGACTTGTAGATGCAAGATTTTCCATTGTTGGCTCTGGCATTAATTTTTGTTTTCTTGCAACAAGAAATCAATTCAAGTTGTATCTACAATTAGCCTATGTTGAAAAAACCGATGCAATTGTACATCAGATTTGATCTAATTTTCCAAGGTTTCAAGGTCTATTTGCATTCTTTATTTCTTGTTGTATTGGTTGTTGCAGACCAATTTTTTCCCTAAATGATCCTTTGCTTGTTGCAATCCTTGTTCCTATAAAAGGATTTTCAAGATCATTTAGAAGGGTTCAAGTTTTCTTCTGAGAGCTAGTTCCATGAAGGGTCTTTTTCCTGTAGATATTTTCCTTCTTCTCTGCATATAGGGTTCCCTCTTTCCTTTCTGGTTCTGAGAATAGAATACAAGTTGTAATATCTTGTCTTAAGTATGGAAATTTAGTATATTTGTATTGTTATCAGACTGTCTCCATTTGAGTCCTGAACTTGTTGATTATAACATCAAGGTGTTTAATCTTTCTATTTGCATTTCCCATGTGTTTGCAATAGAGTTGTCTTCATAGGGATAACTAAGTTCAAGATTAGTTTTTAGATATGTATGAGTTGGGATATCAAGGGTGTCTCATGCTTGTCTTCTAGTAGGTGCTGGTTAATATATTTCTTGTTTATAGGTCTGTTCTAAGGGGAGGGTTAAAATCCTTTGAATAGGTGATAACATATCTGGGTACACAAGTGGATTGTTGAAGTGAGGTCTGGTTAATGGTGTATGATTTATGTAAGACATCAACATATTAGAATGTATTGTCTTCTTGTTTCATAGCTCTCTATTACAGTGATGTATTTGACTTTGTTGGCCATTGGATAAGGCACTGGTCTATGAGAGACTTAGGGTATCTCAGGGGTCCTTTCAACCCAACATTAAAATCATTCAAGTGAAATACCTTTCCCTTTCATGTTGGTAGTAGTAATAGGAAGGTCCTATCTAGGTTTCAGACTTATTCTATGCAAAGCAGGTTATTGTATAAGACTTGGTTTTATTGGGGTACAGGATACCTAAAAGAGTTTGAAAACTATTCCACAATAATCTATCTGTAGGCCTATTGTTTGTCATGAGGTGTCTTGAGTGTGAAGATAAGACAATACCCGCCTGAGTGATGTGGAGCTCAAAGAAGGAGGATAGTTTCATCCTCATCAATTGACACTTTTTCCTTGTCAGACTTTGGAGTGAGGACTAACCAGTTTTTCATCATAGTGTAAACCTGACACTGTGTGGGAAAAAGTGGGAACCAATAGGTGTCTCTACTAGAAGAGGGAGTTTTCCTTTGTGTTGTTTTTTAAGCTGATTAAGTAAATTTTTTTGACATATTAAGGTTAAAAATCACTGTATTTTTGTCATTAGACACCTTTCTATGCATTTAAGACTTAGTGAGAGGATAAAACTTTCAAACATTGGTGTTTAACTTTTGTTTTTGTGTAGATAGGCATCTCTACCTATATACGAGCGTCTCTGCATGTACATAGGCATCTCTTCCTGTACACACATGTCTCTACTTGGAAACATGCATGTCTACCTATACACAAGTGTCTCTACCTATACACAGGCATCTATGATAGAAAGGCGTCTCTGCATGTACACAAGCATCTCTACCTGATTATAACTTATTTTTCATAAAGAGACAACTTCAAAAAAATGTTTATAACTTCCACATACGAGCTCTATTTTGGACGATTCAAAAAGTGCCAAAAAGATGATTCAACACTCTATCCAGATCTAAAAACCTTTTTATAAAATTCATTATAAAAAATTAGGTGCACACGTTCCAAGTTGACCCTTCTTTGCAAACTTCAAACACTCATAACCTGGGCATAAAAAATCATCTTGCAGCAATTTTTTTTTAACAGTCATCAAAAAAATGTAAGGAATCTAATTTGTAATTATTTTTAGCCTTATACAATCTTTTTAAAGTGTTTTCAATAGATTTGCAAATTGGGCTTAAAATAAACCTTTCATATTTGGATTTGGATTTAAAAAGAACAAGTGTCTTTTAAACCTCTATGCCACATACGTATTCTCTCCTCTCGCGCCTTCAAGTGATCTTGAGTGCACAAGAAATACATGGTCTTGTTTTCTTTTTTGGAGGCCTGCTTGGGGATTTGATCACCTCAAGGGATGACCTCAACTCCCATGTTCCGATGGAGTATAAATAGCGGGAGGTGAATCCAAAGACACCTCTCTTGGAAGTAGAACCTTGTCCCTCTTAGCTAAGCCCCAAAGAACTTTATACCTTTGGGAAGTGAAGGTGGAGATTTGGGTTACCATCTCCTCCTAGCTGTCTGACATTATTCTCTTTCATCTATGGATTTGGGCCTCACGTACCTTGTGTATATCGAGGGCATCCCCTAGTTGAGCTTGTAAATCCTAGTTGAAGCCTCAATAGGATTTTTGGTGTGTTTGATGTGCTTGAATGTTTAAAACCTTCCCCATTTGTAGCCAAAAGGGGACACACCATCCAAATTAATCCTTAGCAATCATGCTTGTCTATAATTTCATTTGTTTGCTTTGCATTTTAAAATGAAAAATCCAAAAACAATCATAAAATTTCAAAAATCCAAAAAAAAGCATAAACTTTCAAAAATCCAAAAAATTCAAAATCCAAAAAAAACAAAACTATAAAGTTTGAAAACCCAAAAACATTGCAAAAACTAAAAAAAGAAAAAATCAAAATCAAAATCATTTCAAAAACAACAAAAACATTTTGGTAAGTTAGTTGTCTTTAGTCAAGCTTTCCACATCATTTCCACATCACTTCTTTCATCTATCAAATTCATCACCTTCTTAATCATTCCAAATCATCCCTTCAATTTCCCCTAATCATCCCATTCATTCCTCTCTTCTGATCTTCCTAGTCATTATCTCCTAATCATTCTTCTTCATCATCTCTTAATCATCTTAAGCATCCTAATCAATTCTTCCAAGTCATTCCTCTTCTATTATAAGCATCCTAATCAATTCTTCCAAGTCACTCCTATTCTATTCCTAATCATCCTAATCAATTCTTCCAAGTCATTCCTATCTTCTTCTACTCATTCTAATCACTTCTTCTAATCATCCTAATCACTTCTTTCAAGTCCTTCCTATTCTATTCTAATCCTCCTAATCACTTCTTCTAATTCAACTTTATCATTCTTCTTAATCATTATAATCATTCTTCTAAGTCACATTTCTCTTTTTCTTAATCATTCAATCAAAGTCATAATCTTCATCTTAGTAATCCTTCATAAATCACATCTAATTTCTTAATCCAATTTCACCATTCATTTTCCTTCTAATCTAATCACATCATTACCTTTCTAATATAATCCACTTGTCAACTTCATCCCAATCTAATCCTCATTCAATCCATTTAAATTCCTCCAAATATTCCTCATTTATTTTCTAAATTTCCTTCATTCTTAGTTCCAATCTATATCCACATCATCTTCTCATCCAAATTTTCATAAAATCTTCTACTTTGAACTTAGGAGAAAAATCATCATTTGGACTTTAATCAAATCTTGTCTTGATTGACCTGTATCCAAGCATAATCAAGACTAATCAAATCAAATCTCATCTTTCATTCCTTAATCCATCTCAGGTTGAAAGATATTAATCAAAAGTGTTACATAGACCCTCATCATTAGAAAACACATCTAATCTAATTATTTCTTTGAGAGCATCAGTCAGTCTCAAGTAGCTAATTTCATTAATCCTATCCTATTTTTCTTGGGATCACAAGTCCATCTCCAAGTAGAAGAAGATCATCATCCAAATCAATCCTTTGTTTGCACCATCTAGGGTCTTGTTCCACCTAGGTTTGTCTCAAACCTTAAAATCCAAAAATAAATCAAATCCAATCAATCAAATCCTTAATCCAAATAAAATAAAATCAAAATCCTTGAGGCCCTACCCTCACAATAAATCGAATCCATAATCCAATTAGTCAAATCCTTGAGGCCCTGCACTCACAATCAATCAAATCCAACATAAAATCAAATCAAAGTCCTTGAGGCCCTGCCCTCTCAAATAAAAGACAAAGTCCAAACTTGCTCCTAGTCCTAAGTTCATATTTCATCTATCCTCAATAATCTCACTTCATCTACTCCTAATTCAAGTCTTCATCCACATCTTCTTCTAATCCAAATCCAAACCTTCATTCAAACATCATGGATAAAGATTGGCTTCATACAAATCCAATCACACATTCATCTAACTCACAGATTCACCAAAACAATGCAACTCCCACTTACTGATACAATCTCATATCCCTATCTATTCCACCTCAACATGCCATATCCAATCTCAATACATCTCACATTTCTTCTCCTTCCTCCACCTTTGACAAGGGAAATCCATCTCATCCTCCCACATTTACCCAAATCCATCATCCCCATCTCTCATCCAAAACCATGCTTTTCTTTGCATGGATCGATGAGATAACAGAGAAGTATAGATCCCCACCTCTAAATCAAGCTACCCAATCTCCACAAGACCTGCACTCACCATCATTCCCTCCAAGTCACCACACACCTAAATCTTATAAGTCTCATGATTCTTTCACCCCTCCATTCACTCTAGTTGAAGCTTCCACCTCCTCCATGCCATCAACCTCCCAAGTCAAAACATGTCAAGACCTTGTTCCAAAGTATGCTACTATATATTTTTCTACTCCTCTAGATCTTAGCATCTCTCCATCCCATGCTTCCAATCCATCTCAATATCCATTTATCCCTCTTAATCCACTTCATGATCCAAGTCCTAATCAAGATCAAGACATCCCTATTACCCCATATGTTAATGACTCCCCTCCATCTCATGAACCCATCCCATCTACCCCACCCCATGATCCCCTTCCATCTTGAGCCTTAACATCCACTTATCCTCCACTTCATGAAGATATTCCTTCTCTTCCATCCAATAATACCCCTCCATGTCAAGATAAAATCACTCCATCTCATGATTCACTCTCCTCCATTCCATTGTATGATCCTCTTCCCTCTCAAAATCCCCTTATCCTTTCTATTCCGCAACCTAATCCTCTTCAAATTCAATATCAAAGTACCCTGTTATCTCCCTGTCATGCTCCTCTGCCATCTCAAGATCCTCTTGTCCCTCATAATCCATCTCATGATCCTATCATCTCCCCTAATCCCTCTCATGATTCTAATCCTCCACAAAACCCCATTCCAGCTATCCAATCCATTCATGAACCCCATACACTTGGACTCACATTTTGTGTTACAAATACTAAGCATCCCATTGAAGAACGAATGTCTCAAGATGTTGGTACCTCGTCTACTCCTTCCAAATCCCAAATTTCTCCATCTAAATCTAAACTTCCATATTCCCATCACTCATATTCTAAATCCATTTTGGGCCCTTATGTCAAAACTTCCATCCCCCCACCCTCCAAATCCATTTTGGGTCCCTATGTCCCAAATTCCCTCCCTTCCTCAAACACATCCATTTTGGGTTCTTATGTTCCCAAACCTAATCCTTCATCCCCTCCATCCATTTTAGGTCCTTACATACATCCATCCTCTGTATCCAAGTTCCCCTCACATCCCTAAGAAAGATCCACAAAGGCACACACCCTTGAATTCCTTCCCACATTTATCCTTTGTAATTACCTCCATAAACTCTTTAAACCATTCATCTTGATGCACCCATACCATGGCTAATGGAAGCAAGTTGGATGCCAAAGTCAAAAAACAAAAATAGATGCATCAAGCCAAAAATTCACACAAACAAATAGAAGGATCAACATGTCCCATCTAAATGACATGTTCAAGAAAAGAAAAATATGATCCAAAAGGACAAAAAGTTCAAAAGGCCACAAAGGCCTCAAAATGAAAAATTCAAAAATCATGTGGATTCCCAAGCTACTGAATGAAAAAAATACATCTCAAATAAAAATCCAAATTGGCTTCCAACCTTTCTATCCAAAAGCTTTCTCCTAACTCATCCCTCTAAAAATCCTCTACTTTCCAACTCCATTACCTCCTTCATCTATTTTGGGTCCTTATATCCCAAATCCACCTTTTTTCCTCCATCTCCTCCAAAATCTCCTCCTCCACCTCTCTACCACTCTTCAAGGTGTGTGCCAATGGTGATCTTTTCATCTCTCCCATCCATTTATGTACAAGTCTTCCCTTCTCCCATCCATTATTCCCCAATCCTTCCATACATCCACTCCTTCCATCCAATCTTTTGCATAAGTTCTCATTTTCCTTCCCCTAGTCCATTTCCTCTACCATCTACCCATCCTACCAACATCTATGAGAACATGTCCAAAATGCCTTGGTACAAAACACATAATGTAATATCACACCACTCAATGCTTGAGTCCTTCCCTCCATCTCCCTATCACATATCTATTGTCTTCTAAAGTTCACCTCTTCCATCCATTCACTTATCCTTATCCCCTTGTATCCTACACTCGGGGGCAAGCTCCATCCATCCTATGCTACCATATATGCCTTCTATCTTTCATATCTACTATCCTTCCTCATATCTAAGTCCATCCTCATCCTTTCTTATCTTTGATCTTGACTATCCTATTTATTCCATCATCCATATACACCATCCATTTTCCTTACTTGTTATCCATCTCCTCTTCATTATCCTACATACGTCCATCAAGTTATCCGTATTTGATCTTGAAATCCTATCCATATCCTCCATCTCATAATTCTTGTCATATTCACTTCCTCCATCCTCCATCCATAATCCTATAAAGATTCATCCTCCTTTCCATGCCTTTGATCTTGATTATCCCATGCATTCCCTCAATTCTATTGTATGCTTCTATCCATATCCTCCCTACATTATACATTATCATTTTCCATCCATATCCTCCTTATAATTATCCTCTATCTTATTCATACCCCTCATCCTATCCATCCACCTCCCACTTCATCCCTTTTCCTTCATCAACCTAGACGCGCAAAATCACACACAAACAATAATGATATATGTACATGCTTTGGCACATCCCTTCCTTCATTCCCTCCATGGATATTCATACCCATCCCATTCCTTTTACATATCCTTTTACCACCATCTTTCCATTCCTTCTTCTACCTCTAGTATGGGGCATTTAAATCCTTTTCCATGTCATCCTTGGATCCTCATCTCATTTTTCCCCACCTTTTAATCTCCCATATCCTACCACTATCCATTCCCTCCATCTACCTTCCATCCATAAACTATATTCACCCCCCTTTCCTCTACCATTCCTTGGTTCTCCCTTGTCATTGGTCCTGATCCATTCAATCCCCTTATCCCTCTTCCAACTTACCCCATATCATCCATTTGTCCTTTCCCTCTCATGTCTAATCCTTTTCTCTTTCATCTATTCCATCCACTTCCTTTATCTTCTAATTCTCCCTATCCAATTCCTTTATCTTCTAATTCCACTAAATCAAATTCATATATCTTCTAATCTAATCAATTTCCCTTCTACTATAATCCATTTACCTTCTTCTTATATACTTCAATCAACTTCCTTTATCTTCTCATCAACTAAATCAACTTCATCTATTATTCTCTCTAATTCCTTCCTCCTCCAATTCAATCCTTTCTAATCTATTTATCTTCTAATCATCTCAATTTCCCTTCTTCCTATCATCTTCAATCCAATTCAGTTCTACTCCTATTATATTATCCAAATATTCCATTCTAATTCAAATCATCTTCCCCTCCAAATCTTCCATTCTATCCAATCCACTCATCAATAAATCCATAAAATCACAAAAAAATAAAAAATCCCAAACTAGTCCAATCAAGTGCAATCAATACTAATCCAATCAATCCAATCTTGTAATCTTGTACATCAATCCTTAATTAACCCATCATCGTGACCCAAATCAACTAATAATCTATTGAACCCTTTTAATCAAATCATCATCATGGGATGTATCCTTCCCAAATCCTTTGGATGTGCATTGTTCTTATCGTTAACTTTGCCATCCTCAATCAATCATCATCAATCAATCCATAAATTGGTTTTTAGCTTGACTAGGGCCAAACTGTTGGTTTACATTCAGTTTGTTGTGCATGCTTACATGTTTCTTGTTTGTATTATTTTTTTTTTGCATTTATCATGGTCTTTGCATCTTATTGTCACAAGGGCATCATGATATTCCATATCCTAGTGTCATAGGCATATGGTTTCCTTTGACCTCTTTTATCACATACTAGAAACCTTGTCATCTCAATTCCCCATACCTTGGTGCATAGTGTTAAGTACAATATAAAACTAGGGTGTGCTCTCCAACATGAACACAAGTGATCCCACTAAATCATGTAGCCAAGTTGCATTTTAGTTAGTTCATTTTTTTGCATTTTTGTTTGAGCCAAGGGTTCCACTCATTCACCCTTCCCTCCCCCCTTTTTCATCCAATGCAAACCTCCCATTTTCCTCCTTTCCTTCATCCTTGTTAATCTTGTTCCTAGACAAATCCCCCTTGGCAAATGGGAAACTTCTCCTCACCCTCATTCTTCTAGCAAGCGGAGACGCATGTCTAGCAACCCAAGGCTCCACCAGGAGCTTCATCTTTCTCTATCTCCCCTCCCTCTCTCTCTTTCTTTCTCTCCCTCTTGCTCCCTCTCCCTAAGTGGAGACACCTATCTAGGGATGGACGGCTCTGCCTTGGTAGAGATGCCCATGCGGGGATGGGCGGCTCCATTAGGACAGAGATGCTCGTCGACAAAAAATGATACGTAGTGCTTCATTTTTGCCCGAATATGGTCATGTAATATGTTTTCAAAAATGCTAAGAAACAAGAATTGCAATGGCAATGTTTAGAATTTGATTTGACAAGTTGGGTGAGAGTAGTAATGATTTTTCTATCCAAGAAGCCTATCCATAGGCAGAGATGCTCGTCGACAAATGGGTGACTCCCCCGAGTAGAGATGCCTATCTGATGGCTCCACCTTGAGTGGGGACCCTATCTCTAAATGGGTGGCTCTCCCCTTCTTCATCTCACATCCATTCTTGTCTATAGTTGATGGCTCCACCACCATTGGATGTTTCCCTTCACCCAGTGGCGACACCCATTCCACTATCCCTCTTGTCTGTTAGCCACTGGTCGACCTTCCCCTTTTTCCCAATAATTCATGCAAAGCCTTTTCCCTTCTTTCGTGAAAATTGACCAATTTTTTTTTATTTTTGGCCTATTTTCCCAAGGGGGCACACCCTCCTACTGACTTTTCCTCTATGCACCTCTTAGGTCCCATTTTTCCTCTAGGGCATCTATATTTTCTTTTCTTTGACATGATGTCATTTCTGACACCACTTCAAAGAGGGGCAAAATGTAGACACCTAAATTCATCTTTTTAACAATAATTAAACTTAATTTAATTAATGATCCCAAATAACATTATAGTTAATTTTTTAATTAATTATATTTTTTAAATTCATCTATTTATTTAATTAAATAAATTCGCTAATTATAGTATTTGAAATAAATTTAAATACTACCTTTCATAATGTATTAAATTTAATTTAATACACGTTCCTCCATATTTCCCTTTTAAAGAAATTTTTAATTTATTTAATTCCCTCACATTCTTTATTTATACTAAGCCATGATTAAATTAATTTTTATTTAATTTAATCTTAAATCCAACCTAGATGCTATCCTACACGCATCACTTTCTGTCTAATAAGCCTACTCCACTAATTAACTAAGGTTAATTAGGCTAATTTTTGGATTCCTACATCCATTAGTCCTAATTATTTTCTCACACATGTGTGAGAAAATTTCTAAAAATGACCTTTTCAAAAATTGCTAAGATTGCACAAACAAGGCTTCTTACATTTTTTATGACACTTCTTACACTTTCTAAAATGGTGAAAATGGAATTTTTCACTTACACATCTCTTACACACACTTACACATGTACTTGAAGTATACATTGACCTTTCACATCCCAAGTTGCTCACACATGTGTGAGCAAGTCTTGGACTTTGCATAGCTTATGTGTCTCCTTGGTGGCACCTATGTGGATTCCACATAGATGCCACCTCATCCCAGCCCTCCAAAATCCTATAAATAGAACCCTTGTCTCAAGAAAAAGAGAGATTCATTATTGCATTAGAGTTATAATGCTAGTTTAGACTTAGAATTATTTTCATATAGTTTTCACTAACCATTTGATAGTTGCTAAATTTCCATTGTAGATTTATTTTACTCCATGCTTTTAGCTTCATCTATGCATTTGTCACTTGCATGCCATTGAGCTTGAGGATTTCTTTCATAGCTCCTTCTTGAGCTTCTTTGGCCTCTTGCATTTGAGTGCCTGAGAGTTGTTTCTATAGCTTCTTCTTGAGCATCTCAAATCTTCATTATACTTGCATTTTAGTGGGATCTATACTTGTGTTGGGAGAACACACCCACAAATATCTCTAAGAGCTGAAATCAAGCAAGTCTTGGGTGCAATTGCTTATTGTTCATCAGAGGTTGTGGTGAAAATCAATGTTTTTTTACAAGTTTAGGAACATGTTAGAGTAGATTGATTATGATCTTCATTGGTAACGTTTGCATATTTGAACTTGTTCTTAACAAGTGCATTTTCATCATATACAGGACCGACAACCCAAAATATTATTCACTCTTCTGAAGTGAGCTCGGTGAAGAGCCAACCCTGTTAAAGGTTACAAAACACACTGTAAGGTGTGACCTTGTTAGAGGATTTAAGACTAATAGTTATTGTCCAACCAGCATTCACTATGGGGTTGATGGGATAACAATGTACATTCTATGAATGACATAGGAAATCACAAAGACTTTCAAGTCCACTCGGTTAAGAAATTTATCTATTAAAATGGTTAAACTAAAACAATAGTTGATCTAATTACAATACAACTTCTTTTGCAGATGTTCAAATCTATTCTAAGCCCATACAAATGCTTTGATTAATATATCAATTCAGTTCTTCAATATTTAATAGCTTATTGTCCCTTGGTAATAGCTCTTTGACACTCGGTAATTTCTGCAGTTCAGTTCTGCTTCATCTAGTTTGATCAGGCATGCATGAAGTTGTGTTCACATAAATTATCTGCAGTACTCTTTCTTCTGGCATCGTTTCAACAATGAAACAAATGTTTCTTAAATAGACATGTAAACCATTTTCTTTTCATCCATCAGATTTTTCTGCTTAATCTCCTTTGTTGATTTTTCCGCTTAAACCTTTCTCAGCAGATGTGTTAATAACACATTTTATTTTCATCCTTTAGATCTTCTTCAAATTTTGTTGGGCATGGATCTCATAACAAATATTATCTTCAACCTTGAAATCATACACTTTCCATCTCATCAATTTATGTCGGCTAAACTAAACATTTAGTTTCTTTATCCATGCTCAGTTAATAAAGAAATGCGTCGGTGAAAATAAGCTCGATTGAATCTGTTGCTTGGTATACACTACACTAGCTTGATGTATACCGAAGTGCTTCATTTACCGACCACACTGCTTTGTACAATTTTGCTCTCTTCTTCATCATAGATGAATGCAACATAATCAAGTCAATAACATAAGGTCATAGAATCATCAATAAGTTACCCAAAGTATTCCTTATCCTCATCTATCATATCCATCTTCCTCATGTAGATATATTTGATCTTCATCTCTTTTCTCCCTTCTACAGATGTTTAGGTATTTGTAACTTACAAGATAAGTACTGTCAAAACTAGTTGACATCAATGACAACATATTACTGATTTAATCATCTTACATATCTAATCAGCAACTCAGTCATCTCGAATCACTGATCTTCAAGTCATTTAGATATTCAATCAGTTATAGTTCATCAGAAGCTTGCAGGGCAGTAAGCTAAGGAGAATTAATGGGAAAGAGCGTGCATGGCTAGAGGAAAAATACAGAGGGTGTGCATGTGGGTTTATCCGACATGCACCCTGATTTGGCACTTTTCATTGTTTAAATACATTGGCACTCAGATTAGATGTAAGTTGAAGAGAAGAGAGGCTATGTGTGGTAGCCTTTGAGCTTATGGGCCCATGCTAGCTGGGCATATAAATGTAAGTTTTAATGAAACATTCTTTAAATTATCATGAATTTAGTCCCACATTGGTGGGGATAAGGAGGTTTAGAATGTTTATAAGGAAATTTTCTTGCATTGTAGTTTGAAGAAGCAATTGGAGGCTATGCACACGCGCACTCTAGAGGTTCATTGGGACACATGCCAGTAGACCGATGATGACATAATTTTGTAGATAGTTGGTAGTGTTTGGAGGTGAAGTGGTGACATGTGGTAGATGGTTGTGTATTCTCCAGATGAATCGGTGGTTAAGGCTAACCTCAGGTGACCCGGTGAGTGATTAATCACCAAATTGCTAGATCCTGGTGGTTAAGCCCTAGGTATTCAGAGAATAGGACATAAGCTAGTCATCTTTTCTTGAGATCCCTGGTGGTTAGGGACTAGCATAAAGAGAACTAGAGAATTACTTAGTCACTAGATCTCGTGATCCTGGCAGTTAGTGAAGGAGCATCCAGAGATTAGGAGAATGAGTTTAGTTGTGTAATCTCCAAGTGTTGATCATGGTCAAAAGGTTATCTAGAGATTTAGAGAATGAGTGCATTTTCCCATTCTCTAGATAAACCTAGGGTTAAAGAATTCATTCACAGACTTGGAGAATGAACCATTTGCCCAATCTCTAGATCAAGACTTCAAAGCCAGGGTTAAATTTAAGCATCAAATCAGCTCATGAAAAGTGTCAAAATCTAGTGGCTTATAGGCAAAAAGAGTAGGAATAAGAGGAAAATTGTAGAGATAAAAGTTAAAATGCAAATTTAAATGAGTTTCAATTGTCTTTTCCATAGTTTGAAAGTGCATTTTATTTTAAAATTCCTAACAAGTGCACGGTAAGTTTTCTTTTGAAGGCAGAATGTGATCATTTCTTGGAGAGAATAGAATTAAATCAGTTGGGAATGATTACAGACATGGTGGGAAATTGGAGAAGATCAGATGGAAGATCAAAATTAGAGGAGAAGTTAGAGATATTTTGTGCAAAGAAGTTGGCAACTGTCAGTTGGCTGTAACTGACTTCATTCTCCTATATCATTGTCTTTCTCTCCATTGTTGAGGATGATGAAAATTTTACAGTTGTATCATCTTAAAATGGAAGCACTTCCATGTTAAGAGTGTTTATCCCTCTGAGTAAGTGGTTTGGGGTCATGTTGAATGCCTTGAATTGATCTTTTCTTGGATCTGGCTTTTTCCCCACTTTCCACTTCTTTTCTACACTTGATTCCTTCATTCTAGGTGAAATTAGGGTTAGGATCTTGAGGATTCTCCTTAATTTCCTTGTTCTATGGCTCTATTTTCTAGGTAGGACTTAAAAATAGGTTCTCCTAGACTTCATCATGTTCATCATATGATTTTTTTCCTCTCCCTAGCACTCTACCCTGTTCTTGCATCATTTCTAGGTCTCTAGGCACCCCCGGGACCTCCTGTTTCTCACTCTGACTGACACCCTAAAATTTGTACCCTTAAGGTCAAAATCGACCTAAAGGGGTCAATGTTGACCTAAAGGGGTCAATGTTGACCTAAAGGGGTCAAAGTTGACCTTGACCTTGACCTAGTTAGGATCAAGCTCATCTTTGACCCTGGGTTCAAATTTCAAGGTCCCAGGATCTCCGGTGGTCGGGTTTTAGAAATAATTGTTTTCCCACTTCCGGGTCTACTGTTTTGGTCTCTGAAATGGTAAAATCTTAAATTATATTTAATTTAGGTCCATTCCTAAAGGTTTGAGGCCTAATTTAAATTTAATTCCCCAAGGTGGCCCCTCTAGAGGATTGTGCCCTAGATCACTATAAAAGGAAACCTTCCTCTCTCATTTTCACATCAAGTTTTCATATCTCATTCCTTCATGCATCAAGCACTCTAAAGGAGACATTGGTGATCAAGTTTTGGAAATCAATTTCTCCCTCAAGCAAGATCAAGCAAGAATTAATTCAAGCAAGCATCCATTCAAGCATTCAAGTCCTCTTCTCCATCCAAGTTCTCCATTGAAGATCAAGGATTCAAGCATTCAAGCCATTGAAGGGATTTGGTTCAAGCATTCAAGATTCATCATTCAAACCCTAGTTCTAGCCATCACGATGGTGTGATCTTCCTTCAAGATCCTCTTTTTCATCTTCAAGATCCATTAATTCTTCCCTCAAGGTGGATTCCAAGCATACAATCATGGAGGTTTGATTTACATGCGTTAGTGTTGATTCCAAGCTTTCATATTAACATACTTGATTACATTTCAAATACAATTTGCATATCTATTGAATATCATAGCTTCATTGTTAGATCTACTTCTACTACTTGCTAGCATTCTCCATTTCAATTTCAATATTAAGGTTGATTCCAAACTAGGGTTTGACCAAGGCAAACCCCCCAAACAAATGAACAAAACCATTTTTCTTGCAGGTACAGGTGCAAAATTTCAGATTTGAGAGTAGATTTGGATACCCTTTTCATCAAACTTCTGAGATTTGTGAACAAGGTCAAAATAAACCTTCAAAATAAAAATGTAGCCTTTGACCTTTTATGAGGGTCAAAGACTACCTACTGTCAGAAAGATAAATGATTTTTGGGTTTTCTTTGTCTTGGCATTTCTAGATCTGGGACAGGTTGTAGAATTGCCCTAAACTGTACACAAACACCAGAAAATAGGTATTTTCAAATTACTTTCATCATGAGGTATGTATCTTATTTTATCTGATTTCAAGTATTTCCCTTACAATTCAAATGTATGTGTAAGATATTGGCTTTGGGGTCTCTTTTATGTGCAAACCATTGTTCTAGGACCCCATCCACATTTTTATACTATACATTTTGGTGAACTTGACACGGTTACCCTCCTTTCTTTTGAGGATTTAGATACTCTATTGTGTTAGATCTTCCTTTGTATTCCCTTGTGTGTTCACCTTCACTATACATTTTGGTGAACCCGTGATAGACAACTCTTTCTTTTTGGTGTTAGATTTACATTTTCTATTAGATCTTACAAAAGTAGGTTTATGCTCTTGCATTTATATTTTAAAAATACAAAAAAATTGCAAAATTTCTTTAGAAATGCAAAAACATTTACATTGCTTTGAGGAATTAGATGTCCTATTGTGTGTGTGATTTCCTTTTCATGCTTATAAAGTTCATTTGAATGCATTTGGATATATCTAGATCTATTTGTTATCATGTTTCAGAAGTTGTTTCAAATATTTTCCAAACATTCTTCTATAACTTTTGGGATTACACAACATTCTCCTCTTACCTTACCATTGCATGATGTTACACCTAGAAAGACTTTATCTAGTATGTGTGATGTTTCTTTATCCTCTTTTGAATTTCCTTGTAAGGATATATTAGAGCAAGAAGATGACTTCAATCTATCTCTCCATCATATTTATCTTTATGGAGATGAGTTAAGGATTGATTTTAATTCTTCTCCTAATACATGTCTTTTCTATGAGCCTACTTTAGAAAATAATTTACCTTCTTTCCCCTCTAGGGATCCTAAATTGTGCTTTATTGGTAGGGATGATAATCCTCACATTTGGGATGAACCTTTGGATTTGGATGTTGATTACTCTCTTCCTCATGAAACCATTTTGGATGATCCCTTGGATAATGAAATTGATTTATCCCCTCCTCACAAAGAAGCTTTGATACAAGAGGGTGATATATTCGTACATGATGATAACTCTTTTTCTAAAACACATGTAGACATTTTAGTGAAAGAAGATGACATTATACATGCTTTACCTCCATTTGGGATTCCTTCTAGTGATGAGGCATTAGAAAAGAATGATATGAATTCCCTTAATGCTCTCCCTTTTAGTGATGATCCTATGGAGAATCAAGATCTTACCTCATCTCCTCCTTGGATGTCCTCTTTTCTTCTTTCTTGTGAATCTATTTCTGGTGTTGAGACAACTAAAATGGTTTATCCTAAACCCTTGTTGACTGTCAAAGGTTGTCCTCACATTACTATCAAAGCTAAACCTATGGATTCTTTCAATGATCAAGATTCGATAGCTCACACATATCATACAAGGAATAACCCTCAACCTAATATAGTGGTTTCTACATCATTTCCACCTTCTCAACCTATTCTTCCTCCTCCACCCCATCTTCCTAGCAAGGAGTATGATTTGATTAACCAATTGCAAAATACTCCAACCAAGATTTCTTAATGGGAGCTTCTTCAAACTTCACCTACCTACTATGAAGCCTTACAAAAATCTCTAGCAACTCTTCCCACTTCACCTCCTAATCAAGAGAACATCAATAACTTCTTTCAATGCATACATGCTACCCTGAGTCCTCCTGACATTGTATTTACTCAAAAGGATTTACCTTCTAAAGAAGTTCAAAATTGATATGATGCTCTTATGGTTGTTGTTTCTATCAATAAAAGTATCATTCATAGTACCTTGATTGATAATGGATCTAGGCTTAATGTTTGTAGTATGGACATGCTCAAAGCAATTAACATTGATCTTTCAACTATTCAACCTGACAATGTTCCTATTCATGGCTTTGATAACATTGCGAAGAACACTTTAGGCATCATTACCTTACCTATCAAAGTAGGACCGATCATCCTGAATACTCCTATTCATGTTATGCCTGGACCTCTCAATTATAACCTTCTTTTGGGTAGACCTTGGTTGCATGAGATGCATGCCGTTCCTTCCACCCTTCACCAAAAAGTCAAGTTTATACATAACAATGAGATGTATTTTCTTCATGTGGATGATGCACCTAATCCTTGTCTAAATATTCAAACCCACACTACTCCTACTCCTAATAGTAATCCTTCTTCCTCTAATGCTCTTCCTGGTGATGATTGGGGAACCTTGGATTTTAATCCTACCATTATTGGAGAGTATAAGATTAATGATCTTGATTTTATGAAGAAACAAAGAGAGTTTGAACAATGATTTTTTGCTTCTACTTCTAATACCCTTCATAATAACTTTGTCGCTGCTTATACCCATAATGAATCTGTCAAATCTACTAAGGATGATATTGTGACTACTGAGGTTCCATTGACTCCTTCTGATATGGCTTCTCGTTATGGTCCTGGTTATCATTTCCTTGTTAAAAAAATATTTAATAGTTAAGGATGTGGTAAGCATAAATAGGGAATTCAAATGCCCTTACACACTGGGGGGCATGAGCATTCTTATGGATTGGGATTTTTTCCTCAATAACAAATCAATGTTAACATCTCAAATAACACTTCAAAATATGATGAAACTATGAAGGAATTTGACCAAGAAGTTCTTTTGCCTAAATTCCTTCGTACTAAGATGATTACTAGACATAAACGCAAAAAGAAACATAGTCCATACTTGAAGACTCTTCCTTTTTGTTTATATCATAGATTTCATGATCACTCTACTAATGAATGTCAAGCTTTACATTATAAGATTAGGCAGCTCATTGATAGCAAGGTTATTTATATGTCATGTGATAATGAGTTGTATTTCAATCCTGTTTTCTCTAAATAACATTCGTGTTCCTATTATGGAGCTCCACATTATGTAAACAATGTTAGCCTAATACTTGGGGGCTCATTTTCTTGCATAGTATTGGGAGTGATATAATAGGTCCCCTTTCATCTTTGTTCCTACACTTAGGGGGCAAGGATGTCATCTCCTTCTTTTATGTCTTTCTGGGATTCACCTCTTTCCTTGGTTAAGCAGTATCTATCTATTATGTGATATCCAATTATACATGAACATTTTGGTTTGCATTGAGGATCTTTTTCCTTGATCACAACTAATTTCATTTTTTGACATTGGGTTTCCATGGTTGATATATATCTCACCTTGGAAACTAAACAGTGTGCTATCCTTCACAAGGGTTACTTTTTCACTTCTTGCATGATATCTCTTTGCATTTGTCCCTTCCATGGCCTCATAGGAGCTGTGACCTTCTTGGCTTGGACTGGGTGTTGTTTGTGGATATTGTCTTGATGTTGAAGAAGGCTTTATCCTTGTTATTTTCTTTCCTTAACATGTCAAAATAGTATGTTTTTTCCATATTAAGGAGGGGGGCATATATATGGCCTCCCTTGTTCTATATTATGTATTTTTGTTCTAACCTTTTGTTTTGCAGCATGCTAAATCTCAGAAGGTAATGCACATAAGTTGCTAAATCTTGAAGAGACACACATTTCCAATTTCAAATATGCTAAATCCTCTGAAGGTAATGCACATAAGTTTCTAAATCCTAAAGGGACACACATTTTCAATATGCTAAATCTTCTGAAGGTAATTCACATAAGTTGCTAAATCTTGAGGAGACGCACATTTCATATTCATATTGATACAAGAAGGTGGATCTATGGATATTCCAAAAGCCATCAGAAGACACATTACAATATCAAGGCATAGCTTATGGGTGAACCTATTGGGCTCTCCCTCCAGGGTGATTCATGGTAAGGTGGGCATATTACTGGGTGAGGTAATCACTTTCTAATTTCTCTCTTTTCACTTTCATGCTAGTAGGACGGGATCATGAAGCTATGTTATTTATAGTGTTGCTCTTGTCTTTCTTATGTAATCATTTATTCTTTTATGATATCTTTTCAAAAATGATATTAGTATGAGAAATATTTCTTAGCGAGGTTTCTTATGCAAATTGATTTGGGTTGTTTAGTACTAATCCCTATTCTTTTGGTTTTCTCTTTTCGCACCCTCGTGCATGTATGTTGGAGTTAGAATCCTTAGCCTGGGGGCTTGTTTCCTTAGCTAAGTGTTAATTTATCTTGTTGTGAATCCACTTGGATCTCCTCTTTCTTCTCCTTTACCAAGAGTTTGCATCGAGTCCATACTCTTGCTAAAGTGGGGGCTTAATGTACTGTCTTAAAATGGAAGCACTTCCATGTTAAGATTGTTTAGCCATCTGATTAAGTGGTTTGGAGTCATGTTGAATGCCTTGAATTAATATTTTTTCTTGGATCTGGCTTTTTCCCCACTTTCCACTTCTTTTCTGCACTTGATGCCTTCATTCTAGGTGAAATTAGGGTTAGGATCCCAAGGATTCTCCTTAATTTCCCTCTTCTATGGCTCTATTTTCTAGGTAGGACTTAAAAATAGGTCCTCCTAGACTTCATCATGTTCATCATAGGATTTTGTGCCTCTCCCTGGCACTCTACCCTATTTTGGTATCATTTCTGGGTCTTCGGGCACCCCTGGGACCTCCTATTTCTCACTCTAATTGAGATCCTAAAATTTGTGCCCTTAAGGTCAAAGTTAACCTAAAGGGGTCAAATTCAACCTTGACCTTGAACTATTCAAGATCGAGCTCATGTTTGACCCTAGGTTCAAATTTCAAGGTCCCAGGATCTTCAGTTGTCGGGTTTCAGAAATAATTGTTTTCCCACTTCCAGGTCTACTGTTTTGGTCTCCAAAATGGTAAACTCTTAAATTATATTTAATTTAGGTCCATTCCTAAATGGTTGAGGCCTAATTGGAATTTAATTCCCCAAGGTGGCCCCTCTAGAGGATTGTACCCTAGATCACTATAAAAGGAAGCCTTCCTCTCTCATTTTCACATCAAGTTTTCATATCTCATTCCTTCATGCATCAAGCACTCTAAAGGAGACATTGGTGATCAAGTTTTGGAAATCAATTTCTCCCTCAAGCAAGATCAAGAAAGAATTCATTCAAGAAAGCATCCATTCAAGCATTCAAGTCCTTTGCTCCATCCAAGTTCTCCATTGAAGATCAAGGATTAAAGCATTCAAGCCATTGAAGGGATTTGGTTCAAGCATTCAAGATTCATCATTCAAACCCTAGATCTAGCCATCATGATGGTGTGACCTTCCTTCAAGATCCTCTTGTTCATCTTCAATATCCATTCATTCTTCCCTCAAGGTGGATTCCAAGCATACAATCATGGAGGTTTGATTTACATGTGTTAGTGTTGACTCCAACTTTCATATTAACATACTTGATTACATTTCAAATACAATTTGCATATCTATTGAATATCATAGCTTCATTGTTAGATCTACTTCTACTACATGCTAGCATTCTCCATTTCAATTTCAATATTAAGGTTGATTCCAAATCGGGGTTTGACCAAGGCAAACCCCCCAAACAAACAAACAAAACCATTTTTCTTGCAGGTACAGGTGTGGAATTTTAGATCTGAGAGTAGATTTGGATACCCTTTTCGTCGAACTTCTGAGATCTGCGAACAATGCCAAAATCAATCTTCAAAATAAAAATGTATCCTTTGACCTTTTATGAGGGTCAAAGACTACCTACTGTCAGAAAGATAAAAGATTTCTAGGTTTTCTTCATCTCGACATTTCCAGTCTGGGATCGGTTGCAGAATTGCCCTAAATTGTACACAAACACTAGAAAATAGGTATTTCCAAATTACTTTCATCATGAGGCATGTATCTTATTTTATCTGATTTCAAGTATTTCCCTTACAATTCAAATGTATGTGTAAAATATTGGCTTTGGGGTCTCTTTTATGTGCAAACCATTGTTCTAGGACCCCATCCACATTTTTATACTATACAATAGTAAGGAGAGACTTTGGCTCCATTTTTGAGTTCTAGGAATTTTTTTCAATCTGGAATGTATTGATATAGTAAAATTCTACTTGAATATGGAATTCCCTTGCATATTTTTGTTGTCTTATTGTCTGAATTTTGGAGCTTTTATGTGTTAAATCTTTAAGGCAGTTTTAGTGCATCATTTACAAGGTATTTGTGAAATTAGTCTCTAGTTCCTTTCAAGGAAAGAGTAAAATCTTGAGGGTAATTTCTGAGAGCTCAGGATTTCTGAAAGAATTTGATGATTGGGTGTGTTTAAGAGAAGGTGAATTGTAAGGCACTTCATCTGGGTTTTGGATGTATTTTACTTAAAAAATTTCTGTAAATGTATGCTTTCTTTTTAACTCTCTGCCTTGGGATAAGGCACTAGTCTATCCTCAATTTGTAGGCATTTCATCATCACCAAAAACCTTGAATGATTATTTACTTTTGTGCATGTTTGAAGAGCTGAGAAGACTAAGTTTGTATCAAGGATATAAACTATTGTTGTAATTCTTTGAAGAAGTAAATATGATCGGTACACCCACCTGTATCTAAGGGCTCAAATTGAAGAAGGATTTTATCCTTGTTAAATATTCTTTTTTTGCTAAAATCAGGAGTTTAGGAATCATAGAGTTCCAATTAAGCACTAGGGCTTGTGTTAGGATCCTGCAATAAAAATCACTAATAGATTTATTTTTCTTTATATCGCTTTCACATACTAATACCAGTGTGTCCCATATTTATTTTGCACTTCTCAAGCCTTTCACTTCTCCAAAGGCTATGGCACATAAGCTACAAAGGCTATGTTACATAAGCTACTAAAAAGTATTTTTGTTTCTTTTACATTTACTTATTTTTGTTTCTCTTCTTTACTAATCAAATCTCTTCCAAAAGGAGGCTATAAACAAGATTGAATTACCTCCCAAATACCATTCTATAATTTTTCAAGATAAGCTTCCATCTTATCCTTCCAGTAAGGAACATTAGTGTTGTCAAACACCGTTGCCTAAAAGTGTAAGTTATGCACCATCTTGGATCTTCCTCGGGTGGTTAAGCTTCTTTTTTTGAAACCTTTCTCTAATACCATTGATGAACACCCTTTTGATGTTGGGAGGGGTTGTGGTGGATCATCATAAAACTAAAGACTCTATCAATTAACTTTCGTTACCATCATAAAAAATAGTGTGCAAGACATAACTAAACTAGTAACACAAAACACCAAGATTTATATCTGGAAATATCAAACTAGGAAAACACATAGTGAGAACTTGCCCACAAATATGATTCACTAAAGTATATGATCTGATTATAAAAGATTAAGAGCTCACTTCTCTGGAAAATCAATCAGAGGCTCATTGCCTATAATAAAATGAATATTGTGTGTGGGAAAATGTGACTAAGATACTACACACTTGAATGAATCTTTGTTTGATCTAATCAAGTAAATGAAAGCATATAAAAACTACTCTAGAGAAGATCAAGGCAACTCATTGTGTTCTAATAGACCTATGTTGGGATTTCTCTTAGATCATTGCAAATTAGTGACATAGACCAAATCTAAATGAATGATTTTAATATGCATGTTTGCATGAAATGCATATTCATCCGATTATTAATTAGAGTTCATCCAATTAATGGAAAAACCAAATTTTCCTATGTGATTGTGATGCAATGATAATAAAGAAACTAAACTATTATGTTGCTAACTATGATCAAACTACCATTAATCCATATTAAACATGAAAATGAAATGTTCCTATTAGATGGATGCAATACTAAATCAATTAACTTTTAAATGCAAAATAGCTTAAATTATTGAAAACAAAATAGCAGCATTACTTTAGCCAAAACCAAGATCCTTTGTGAAGGAAATGAAGCCTGCTTATATAGAAATCATTTAGAAATGAACCGATGAGATTGATTGAAGATGAATGGTGGAGATTGTTTCAAAGATTCAGTCTTAATAGAAACTTTCCAAATTACTGGTGAGTTCACCGAACTATTTATGGAAACTTCTAAAAAGATTGATGAGTCAACTGAACTGGTCTTCCTAGTTAACTAAAAGGTTTCCAAAACTAATATTCAGTTGATGACATTAATGCATTTTAAGATTTTAATAATAAATTTAATGTATTTTTATCAAAAGTGATGAAATAATTAATTTAAATTCCTTTTATGATTAATTGACAATTATCTTATTTATTCAATCAAAATTGGGAGTATTAATTAAATAAATGAGAAAGGTTGGATTTAATTACCAATAATGTTTATTGTTTAGGAATTAATTAATTAATGTTGATCAAGTGGAGAGATCAGTATAGGTTATTAACTAGATCAATTTGATGAATTGGATTGCCTTAGGTTAGGACTTAGGAAAAATTGATCGAAATTAGTATTTTATGAAGAATTAATTGAGATTAGGGGCTCATGGTTTAAGTGATCATTTTTAGGTGATTACATTTGCCCCTCTTTGAATTGATGTGTAATCAATGCATTGATTCAAAGAATAGTTAGCGTTGAGACTGATAATAGTTTCTTGTAAGGTGATAACACTGCCCCTAATTTGGTCGATTTGGAAGATGTTGGTTCTGTTCTAGATTTGAACAATGACCAATAGAAAACTAAGATCTTTAGTTTGATGTGATGCAGTAAAACTAAACACCTGTCTGATTTGATGATGAAAACCACCCAACTTGATGTAAAGCAATGAAGTTGATTGATGTCAAACAGATTCTTAAACCATTGGTTTGGTTTGAATGAGTAATCAGTTTGATGTGAAGCGATGAAACCAATTATCATTAAGAGATCGATAGCACCATTGACTTGATTTTATGTGGTGAAGCCAAATAGATTGATGAGGACAATACTAGTTTGATGTGAAGCGGTGAAACTGATGTGCCCTTAGAGATTTTGATGATGAGGAATCTTAGCTTGATGTGATGCGATGAAGTTTAGATGCCCTTAGTGTTTTGACAACTTGGTTCATTTATGTTTTGATTGCTTTGATTAGGGATTCTCAATGTCTTGATGATGTGATCATTGAATTGTTGTTATTAGGGTCATGCCCCCTTAGGAGAGAAATCAAAATATGGTGAGGTGCCCCAGTGATTAGAAGTAATTTTGACTAATAATATGATGCAATGAAAGAGCAAGAAGTTTGACCAAGATTTTGGCATATTAATAATGTGAAGAGAAAGAAATAGTACTGATTGGAAGAAGGAATTGGTTAGACAAGCGGTCAACTGTAAATAAAGTCCAAAAGTCAAACAATGATTTTGACTAATCCAATGATATCAGATTTTGATTTTGATCCTAAAATTGGAATTAGAGTAGTCTAATTAGGTAGGGTGTGACGTCAATCGAAGCAAGTTGAAAAATGGGTCAAAAACCTATATAAAGGCCAAAAGAGTTATTTTCAATTCATTTTGACTTCTTTGAGTTTTGAAACTTGAAAACCCTCTCAGAGAAAAATGGTGATTCTAGTGGCAACTCACTGATTTGAGCATTAGAAGGTGCACAATAGGTCAAGACATAATGGTCCAGTAGTAAGTCCTCAAAAACTAGTTGGATTTGACTGTGATTTATGAGTTTTAGACATGTTTTTGCATGTTTAAATTTTGTGGCCACGTTTACTCATACGAGCTTGTGAGAAGGCTCATACAAGTAAAATAAAAAAGAGTTTGTCTCATATTAACCTCCCATAATACTCATACGAGATCTACCCTTGACTCATATGATTGATCACCATGTAGCCCCTTTGGTCGTATCCCTCTGTGCATATGCTCGTATCAAGGAGTTTACTCATACGGGCCAGTGAGAATTCTTGTACGAGAAAACTCCATTGTTTGTTTTCTCATTAGAATAATAGTGAGCATTTTTGAGAGTGCAGGAGCCAAAATTCAAAGATTATGTCTGTTGATTTTTAATCTATGGTATTTGCTTTAGCTCTAGAATACACTTAGTTGGCACAATACTAATAATTGTTCAGTTTATTCTTGTAGGAGGTGCTTCCAGATATTTAGTTTAGGATCAAATATCCATTGACTGTGAGATTACTGCCACACCTTTTAGAGGATGAGCTTGGTATATTGGCTGAGTGTAGGTTTGGTTGGTTAGGAGGGATTCTAGATATCCATGTTAATCAAATATTTTTGACTTCTCTAGTGGAGATATTTGTCTATTGTATACTTTGTGTTCCTTTTGGTGGTCCTTTAGTAGAGTATGAGTCATCCCGGATGTATGGGGTACTAGCTATCCATAGGATTTTCTAGGATGATGACATCCTAGATAGATGGATAGGGTGGGATATTGTGATGTCTAGGTATAGCTAGGTGTCTCCCTTGGAATGTGTGATGGCTAGGAGCATAGGGTGCTTTCTTATACTAGATAGAGGACAACAAGGATTTTAGAGTGGTTAGGATCCCTTATTAGAGAGCTTAATGAGTATCTTGGTAAAGCTAGGGTGGGGATCGCGCATGTTGGCACACATGTACCATGAGCCCCATGAGATTTTTTTTAGGGGAGTGAGGACCTTAGCTGTAGGGGTCTTGATAATTCAGATTTAGGCTTGGGATCATCTACCCATATGTCGGCCTATGTGCAATGTTGCTAGGATAGCAAGACAACCTTTTATATATAGATACATAGGTTATGTTGTACAACCCCACTTGGGGAAGACCGCCTATTGGAGGTGAAAAATTGATGATATGATAGTTGTCACATGGAGACCTTATCTGGTGATAGAGCCATGGGTGGATTGGAGAGCATAAAAAAGAGAGATGTTCATGATGCGACCACTAATAGGTCATAATTATGCTATTTTGGAGAAATTTTTGTAACTTGGGTGTTGCATTAGTATGGTCACCAACAAGTGATGTGAGAGGATTTAATTGCATGTGCTCAGTTTTTTGATGAGCTTAGATTGGGATGGGGGTTGAGATTAGTACTGACTGCCACATTATAGGATTTAGCATTGGCTAGGTGGGCTAGATGAGGTTATCTAGAGGTAGTTGTAGATGCAAGCATGGTGCGAGACTATAGGGAGCATTTATTTAGGCATCCTTTCCATCGGCTTACAGATCCAGGAGCTCCTAGCCCTCGTATCGATGATGAGGGAGATGTACCACCACCACCTCTATCGCCATAGGTTTGGAGAGATATAGGACATAGAATAACATGAGGAGATCCAAGAGTGAACTCTAGTAGAGGGGTAGCTCAACAACATAGGAGGGAGGGTGAGGGTGTTGGTCATATCAGGAGGCTAGAGATGTAGGGTGGCCAGGGATAGAGGGATCCACTTAGAGGAGGAGGAGAGAGGCAAGTCAAACATAGGGTTTTTGATGATGTTAGAGGTGGTGATGAGGAGATTCTAATGCATAGGAATCCACAAGATGTGATTCATTCTCTTCAGGAGCCTGTACGGGCATTACAGCTTGAGGTTTTTGTATCTCAAACTAGGTTGTTAGATCAGGATAGGCAGATAGCAGAGCTCATAGCATAGCAAGATTATAGGATAGCCACACTCATGATAGAGTAGGATCATCATTAGTGGATAGAGACACATTAGACGATTCAAGCTTCATACTATGTAGTAGCTTATACTGCAGTTGTTCCAGCTGCACAATAGGTTATGCAATTTTCATAGTTGATGGCCAGATCTAAGGGTGCATAGATGCCATGTGTAGATGAGGTTGTACCTCCTCTACCACCACCTCCACCAGCTCCAAATGCTAAGGATATAGTAGATAGCTAGTCTATGATTTTGATATTCTATATTTGTACCTCTATTCTATACAATAACTTTCTCTGATGACTTATGATATATATTTGTATCACAATGATATTGTGATGAGATATAGAGATATATGATTTGATTTCATTGTACATGTGTATCATTAGTTATTATGAGATGTGTTTATTTCCTTTTTGATGGTTTCATGAATGCATTATTTTTGGATGTATGTATGATGCAGATGTTTATTTGACTTTAATGCCATGGATAGATTAGATGAGTATGCAATGATTATGTAATTAATTTTAATATGTAATGAATTTATTATGTATGCAATGGTTGTTGAAAATGAATGCATGATGCAATTGTGATTGATAGCTATATGGATATGCAAATGGATATATGCTTATATGTGTAAAGATTTTTTTGACATCTCTTTAGTAATAAATTATCCATTTGATACACAGGTACTTGATCATATCTCAAATGATACAGTTGACTGTTTGAGAAGAACTTTATAAACTTGATAGCATGCTTCACATCCCATGGAGGAAAGAATGTTGGTGAAAGAGTAATGCTACAGAACTACACTGAAATGCATCCTAGGACCTTGTCACTAGGTCTGCTTTGAAAGTTTTCATCATTGAGCATTTAATGGACATCATAGCTGATAAAATTTTCACTGGCACTACTGCAACCATGAGAATATGAATATGGCATATATCAGAGAAATTTGGGAAATTGACACAAGCACATGGCGTAGAAGCCAAGATGACCTAAGCATCATTTCCAAATAATTTTTCAAGTAACCATAAGAATCAAGGCACAAAAGTCCAGGATGAATTGAATGGTTCTTGCATAAACAAATAGAATAATGGACAAGGAGATAGTCTCAATCTCACCTTAGTATCTATATAAAAAGAGTCAATGTATGCATGGTGTTACAATTAAGATGGAGGCACTTATCATAAACACCCAATTTATTGGATAATTCAGGATCATCAAAACCACACCGACAAGCATAAGACAAGAAAATGATTATGCCCCTATCTATGTTTCTCTAGTCATTGTTTTAGACATCATTGAGTTACATATAAAAGGGATAATCAATAAATTGAATAATAACAAATAGCATACCAATAAAATTCACAAGTTTCATTGTTCTTTTAGTCGGGTAGACATTGTCAAGTCGCAATAGAGATGTGATCATCCACAATTTAGAGAGATATTTATTTGTTTGTTTTGTGTTTTGGCTTTGAGTTCTAGCTTGTGGAGGTGCATAGTGTTAAGAAACACTATTGATTTTCCAAGTATGTCATTCATTTGAATTGTGGGTGGAGCGTATTTGATTAGTGTTAAGAAATATTATTTAGTGATGTCACCATGATGTGGGGTGTTGAGAAAAACTAGTGTATGTCAGTGATTAATCTATCAGTGGTTGTTTGAAAATTGACTTTGATTTATTTGAGAGAATATTCTGACCGAATGTCAGGAAAATATTTTATCCCCTAGCCATACTGAAATGTCCTAGGACCTAGATTCAAACCGATTCCAATCCATGATAGTATAGCGTAGAATAATTAATGTACAAACTGAAGCTAGTAAAGGATGGAAAGATGAGTGTTGATAGATGGAGCATTGAATTACAAGAGGTGTCTGTTTATGGGGTTTTCACCATCTTGGAAGATATTCTTTTTTTGCTACCAAGGTGCCTATTTACTAGGTTTTCACCAAGGCACTTTTTCATTTTCTTTTTTCTTTTTTTTTTTTTTGATTTTTTTTTGATTTTTTTGTATTTTTCATTTAATTTTTTTTGTATTAATGCACCAAAGTGCCTATTTGCTAGGTTTTCACTAAGATGATCATTTTTTTCTAATTTGAATAAAGTGTATGACTTGAAAGATCTGTGATTTGAGATCACTGAGTTGCTAATTAGATATGTATGATGATTAAATCAGTAATATGTTGTCATTGATGTCAACTAGTTTTGACAATACTTATCTTGTAAGTTACCATATCTAAACATCTGTAGAATGAAGAAGAAAAGAGATGAAGAAGATATATATCTACATTGAGGATGATGGATATGATAGATGAGGATAAGGAATACATTGGGTAATCTATGGATGAGTCTATGACCTTATGTTATTGACTTGATTATGTTGCATTCATCTATGATGAAGGATAGAGCAAAATGCACAAAGTAGTGTGGTCAATTAAAGAAGCATTCTAGTATACATCGACAAAGTGTAGTGTATACCAAGCATAGTGTAAACTGAGCTTGTATTCACTGACGCATTTATTTGTTAATCAAGGAAGGAGAAAATAACTAAATGATCAGTTTAGTTGATAAGGATTGATGAGCTGGAAAGTATGAGTTCGAAGATGGAGATAAAGTTTGTTACAAGGATCTACGACTAGCATAATTCGAAGAAGATCTAAGGGATTGAAATAAAATGTGTTATTGACACATTAGCCGAGGAAGGTTTAAGTGGAAAAATCAATGAAGGAGATTAAGTGGCAAAATCTAATGGATGGAATTAAAACGGTTTACTTGTCTATTTAAGAGACTAGAGTTTCATGATGAAAATAATGCCAAAAGAAGGAGACTATAGAGATATTGCATGAACAAGCTTCATGCATGCCTGATCAAATTGGTTAAGGAGAACTAAACTGCAAAGATTACCAAGCGTTAGAAAGCTATAACCAAGAGATAGTAAGTTACAAAACATTGATTGAAATAGAATTGATATATTGATAAGAGGATTTGAATGAGCATAATATAGATCTAATAATCTACAATTGAAGTTGTATTGTAATTAGATCATCTTTTGTTATAGTTTAACCATTATAAACAGATAAATCTCTTAACAGAGTGGACTAGAAAGTCTTGCAATGTCATTCATAGAGTGTACATTTTTTATCATGTCAACCCCATAGTGAATGTTGGTTGGATGATAATGGTTAGTGTTAAATCCTCTAACAAGGTCACACCTCATAGTGTGTATGTAACCTTTAACAGGGTTGGGTCTTCACTGACCTCACTTCAGAAGAGTGAATAATTTTTGGGTTGCCGTTCCCAGGTGGTTTTTCCCTTAACAGGGTTTCCACATTAAATCTCTTGTGTTATGTGTTGACTGTGATGATTGTTTGTTGTCATACTTTACATGTTGCATATTGGATTTGATTGGTAATCACTATATGTTATTAACTAGTAATTGGTAAAAGCACAGACATAATACTATTTTATGTTATCGAGCTGCATAAGTTTTAGTAAATTGTTTTTAGATATACATTTTGTAATTGGGACTATGGATAACTGATTCACCCCCTCTTAATTATTCTAACAATTGGTATCAGAGCGTTGGTTGCTTGGAATAGAGTTTTAAGGACTTCAACACAAAGATCTCAAAATGTATAAGAGGAAGGTGCCAAAGCTAAACAAGGATAACTTCACAATATGGCAAAGTCAAATGAAGTTGCATGTATCTAGAATTGGGAATTTCGCCCATACACTAATGGAGAATGGCTACCTTGCACCGCCCACTGGTCCCTTGACCCTTGATCAACTAAGAGACATGCATGAACATAATGTTACTATGATGGAGACTGTTGTTGCCTATACTGTTGTTGCCTGTACAAATGCTGAATTTGAAGATATCAAGGATTGCTCTACTGCTAAGCAGATGTGGGATAAACTTTCTCAACTCTATAGTGGTGATGTGAATGTCAAAAGAGCTAGAGCTAAAAGCTTAAGGGGAAGATTCGATGACATGAAAATGAAGGAAGGTGAAAATATTGTGCATTACACAAATAGACTAAAAGAGGTAGTTCATGCTATCAGAGGATCTGATGGTGTTATTGATGAAGAAATAGTGGTAAGAAAAGTTCTCAGAACCTTATTGCCGGTTTATGCAATCAGAATATCTATAATTCATGAAACAAGATCTGCATCTGGTAATAACCTTACTCTTGATAATCTGATCGGGAAGCTAACAACCTTTGAACTGAACAACTTTGATAATAGTGTTTTACCATCTATTGAATATGCTTTTATGTCTTCTCTGAAGATTGGTAAGTCTAGTAGCAGAAATAAGAATGATAATAGTGATAGCAATACTGATGATGAGCTTGATGAACTTGAAGCTCTTATGGCCAAAAGGTTACATAAAGGTAAAGGTAGATATAGAGGTAAATTACCTTTAGCATGTTTTAACTATAAAGAGGTTGGTCATATTGCTGCTAGATGTCCACATAGGAAAGATGATGATAGAAACAAGGACTGATCTAGTGAAGGAAGCTATGGGAGAAGAAGAAACATAAGTTACCAACACTACAATAGAGACAACTGAGGCAATAATGATAAAGGAAAGAAGGTGTGCTACATTGCAGAGGAAGATGTCACCGATACCAACACTAGTGCAGATGTGGAGGTAGTATTTGTTGTAATGAAGGAAGATTCAGAGGAAGATGAAAGGTGTGTAGAGAAAACACTTATCTCTAAGGTTAATAAAAATGATACATGGATCATAGATAGTGGCTATACACATCACATGACTAGTGATAAAGAAAAATTTGATCATCTTGAAGAATACAATGGAGGATTTGTGAGAATGGGTAATGATGCACCTTGTATGGTTAGAGGAAAAGGATACCTGATGATAAATGATAGAATAAAATGTGAAAATGCTTATCGGGTAAAAGGACTAAAATATATTTTTCTAAGTGTGGCACAACTGAACAATTCAAGCCACTGAGTTTCTTTTGAGAGCAAGAAAGTGAAGATATTTGATGATGGAGGAAGACTTGTTGGAAGTGGAACACAATCAAGAGGTATTTTATTTTATCTTGATAATGATCAGTCTTCTTGTTTAATGATGAAAGATGAAGATGCATGATTGTGGCATAAAAGTTTATGTCATGTGAATTTTGATAACATGATTAAGATCAATAAAAAGAAAAAACTTAGAGGTCTACTTAACTTATCGGAGCCTGATCATGTTATGTGTCATGAATTTTAGAAAGGTAAAATGACAAAATCTAGTTTCAAAAGCAAAGATTATTCAACAAAGAAAATACTTGAGTTAGTGCATATCGACCTATGTGGTCCCTTGAGAACTCAAAGTTACTATGGAGACATATATTTCATTCTTTTTGTTGATGATTATACTAGATTAATGATACTCATGTTCTTGAAAGAAAAATTAGAGGCATTTAAGATGTTCAAATGGTATAAAGCAAAAGTTGACAAAGAGACTGGTAAAGAGTTGAAATGCTTAAGATCTGATAGAGGAGGTGAATTTATTTCTGATAAATTTACTAAATTTTGTAATGAGCATGGTATTAAAAGATAGGTTTTTGCATTGAGGACACCTCAACAAAATGGAATTGCTGAAAGGAGGAATAGGTCAATTATTGACTGCACAAGGACACTGATGTTATAAAAGAATGTTTCTTAGACATACTAGAGAGAAGCAGTTAGCACAACTATTTATGTTCTGAACCGAGTAAAACTAAAGAAGGACACTAATAAGACACCCTATGAGTTATGGTTTGGCCACAAACCCACTATAAGTTATTTCAAAGTTTTTGGAAGTAAATGCTTTATTCTAAAAGATGAAAGAAATGGGAATTTTGACTCAAAAGGTGATGAAGGGATATTTCTGGGATATTCCACTAACAGTAAAGCATACAAGTGTCTTAACAAAGTAACTAATAAAATGATTGAAAGTACTAATGTTTGAGTTGATGAGTTTGATGATAAGAATGCAGAGGGAACCACAAAGGAACTAAAAGACTATGGTAGATTCACTTACATTGAACAACCAAAGGTTTTACCGACGTCGCAGACAGTGACAATCAGTCAACATGAAAATAATACTAATGGATAGGAAAGAGATACCGATGAACATGAAGGACCTACCGAGAAAGAAAATGAACCTACACAAGATGAACAAGAAAGAAGAGATTGGATACTAGCAAGATTTGTCAGAAGACATCATCCTAAGACACAAATCATTGGAGACAGACAAGCTGACATGCAAACAAGGGGTAAAGAAAGACAAGATGCATGTCTAGTTTGTGAATATGAACCAAAGAATGTAAAATTTGCATTAGAAAATGCTGAATGGGTTAATGCAATGAAAGAGGAAATATAACATATAGAGAAGAACAAAACTTGGAGTTTAGTAGCTAGACCTAAGGACAAGAATGTTATCGGTACTAAGTGGATAATCAGAAACAAGCTTAATGAGAATGGAGAGGTAACAAGAAACAAAGCTAGATTAGTATGCAAGGGATATGCACAAGAGGAAGGAATAGATTATGGTGAGACATTTGTACCTATTGCTATATTAGGAGTCAGAATGTTACTTGTATATGCTACACAAAAGAAGTTTAAAGTTTACCAAATGGATGTAAAATCATCTTTTCTGAATGGAATACTTGAAGAGGAAGTATACATAGAACAATCTGAAGGGTTTGTTGATCCAGGCAACAAAGATATGGTATTTATATTATATAAAGCTTTATATAGTTTAAAGCAAGCACCGAGAGCCTGGTATGAGAGGCTACATAACTAGTTGTTGAGTATTGGATTTGTTAGAACTAGTGAAAATAGCAATTTGTACATGAAAGGAAATTCTGATGATACTATCTTGATTGCTAAGATATTTGTGGATGACATAATATTTGGAGGACAAGATCACATCTATAAGTCATTTGCTGATGAAATGAGAAGTGAATTTGAAATGTCTATGTTTGGAGAGATTAAGTTCTTTCTAGGCTTACAAGTGAATCAATAGAATAATGGTATATTCATCACACAATCTAAATATATAAAGGAAGTATTGAAGACATTTGGCATGGAAGATGCTAAACCTGTGGGAACACTGATGGCTACTAGATGTAAACTGACTATAGAAGATGGAACTACTGAGGCAAACTAGAAATTGTACCGATCCATGATTGGTAAGTTAATGTATGTAGTTCACAGTAGGCTTGATATAGCACATGTTGTTGGAATAGTTGCTAGATTTTCTGCAAACCCTAGAGAATCACACATGGTTTCTACAAAGAGAATCTTAAGATACCTAAAGAAAACTAAAGATTATGGACTATGGTATCCTAAGGAAGGCAAGTTTGAACTTAAGGTATACATTGATGTTGATTGGGTTGGAAATGTGGATGATAGAAAGAGTACCACTAGAGGAGCATTCTGCTTTGGTGAAAGACTCGTTACATGGACAAGTAGGAAACAGTCTTGCATTTCCCAGTCTATAGCTAAAGCAGAGTATGTTGCTGCTACTACTAACTATTCAAATATTGCTTATATCAAGAAAGTTTTGGAATGTATTAATGAGGTAATCACTAAGTTGGTGATTATATATTGTGACAACACCAGTGCTATTAATATTTCAAAGAATTGAGTGGTGCACTCTAAAATAAAGGACATATCTATTAAGTATCACTACTTAAGAGAACAAGTATAGGAGAAGCAAGTGAAGCTAGAATTTGTTACATCAAAAGAATAACTTGCTGACATATTTACAAAGCCTCTACCGAAGGATACATATGAATACTTGAGGACTAGACTTGGGGTCCATCCCCTGTCTACCAGTCACTAAGGTTATCTGGAGGTTGCATCAGCATAATCTTATCAGAAGATCATGCATGTTGATGCAATAGAGTTCACACTTTGGATTGTTTGTCTTAAGGTTGTGAAAGATTAAAGAACTAGAACAGATTTGCACATCAATATATCAAGATACAGAGAATGCACCGAGCAACAGAGAGTTACATGGCTACTACAGAGTTGTATGTTTCTATTCCTCTTTGGCATTGTTGTCAAAGGGAGAGAAATTTCAATATGAACTACAGTGGAGAAAGATATGAAACAAAATGAAAAGGAGAGAATGTCATAGGGAGAGAGATCAAAGAGACAAGAAGTGCATTGAAGATCAATTACAGAAGACTTGAGAGCTGACAAGATCATATCTGTAGAAGATAGTCTGTACTTGTAAATGCTTTTATGTAACATAGTGATTAAACATATTAAGCTAGGGAGAGCTTGTTACAACATTTGTTGATAGAGTTGTAGAATACATGTTTGGCATATTTCATATTGCTTGTATTTCCATCAATGCCAAAGGGATAGATTGATGCACTACAACTAATTTGAATAAATTGTATGACTTGAAAGATCTATGATTTGAGATCACTGAGTTGCTAATTAGATATGTAAGATGATTAAATCAGTAATATGTTGTCATTGATGTCAACTAGTTTTGACAATACTTATCTTGTAAGTTACCATACCTAAACATCTGTAGAAAGAAGAAGAAAAGAGATGAAGAACAGATATATCTACATTGAGGAAGATGGATATGATAGATGAGGATAAAGAATACATTGGGTAATCTATGGATGAGTCTATGACCTTATGTTATTGACTTGATTATGTTGCATTCATCTATGATGAAGGATAGAGAAAAATGCACAAAGCAGTGTGGTTGGTTAAAGAAGCATTCTAGTATACACCAAAAAAGTGTAGTGTATATCGAGAACAGTGTAAACTGAGCTTGTGTTCACCGGTGCATTTCTTTGTTAATTGAGGAAGGAGAAAAGAACTAAATGATAAGTTTAGCCGATAAGGATTGATGAGCTAGAAAGTGTATGAGTTCAAGCATGGAGATAAAGTTTTTTATGAAGATCTACAGCTAGCATAACTCAATGAAGATCTAAGGGATTGAAATAAAATGTGTTATGGACACATCAGCCAAGGAAGGTTTAAGCGACAAAATCAATGAAGGAGATTAAGCAGCAAAATCTAATGGATGGTGTTGGTGCTCAAAAATGCTGGACCATTTTGAGGCCAACTGATAGGCACAAAACAAGTGCCTCTGCAATTCTGGCTTGATTTAGCCAAGGCTAGTAGGCCTGAATCAAATATGCTTTCTAACTGTACAAATACGTGCATAACAAAAGCAAATATTTCCAAAGGGGTTAACAATACTTTGGAGGAAAATAAACCTAATATCCTAATTGTCAGATAGCTTGAAATCTAAACCAAGGCTAGAAAGTAATGCTAAACCTAATTGGATGCTTTGTAAAGAAGATAACAGATAGGATATGTAAACCATAGAAAGAATAAAATGACAATTTCAAATGAATGAATAGGCCAGTGCCTGATGCCAAATTGGGAATAGAGTCAGATACATTCAATCCTACATATAAACAGAGATGGTTTTAAGATAACTCACTCTTGTAAAGTGAGACCATCACCCTACAAGCTTCTACTGAAACAAAATTTAAAACAACTTATACAATAGGTCCTATGGTTTTTAACCCAACTTAAGAGCCCGAAAGGAAACAATAATAGGTTCTTAGACCATGCTACTATTATTCAAATTGTACGAATTAGTCATAAATGAATTCATCAAATAGAAAAACATAGTAGGATACCCTGGTTCACAGAGTAATCTAAGAAATTGATTGAACATAAAAAAACTATATTAACATTAAGGTACAAACACTTATATGATATTCATACATGAGATTTTGAGCACTAAATTCAAATTCATGAGTTTGGGAGACTTTCCAATTTTGTTCATGATTGATTGTCATCTTTTTCTTACATTTGAATGAATATAAGTATAAATCCCAATGGTTCCTTGTGAAAGGACATGCCCTTTAATAGGACCTAATTATACAACTACCCCCAAAATATACAAAATTGTTAAAATAATAACAAAATATAGAGAGATAGGAAATTTTTTAATGCAATGAACAAGGAGTAAGAAGATTTACCATGAATAATCACAAAACTAGGAGCATTCACCAAAGAGAAAAGCAATAAAGGAGATAATATTTTGAAGGGGGAAAAGCATAAAAAAACCCCTGTGATATAATGAATATGGAAAAAATGCCTAAGAATGAGAGAGAGAGAGAGAGAGAGAGAGAGATTGAGCACTTAGCTCATACAATAGTGTTCAAGAAGAAGAAGTATCTCATGTGAACAGAGAAGGAGAGCCATCTCTTTTAATAGAGATGTGAGAAAGGAGTTACATTGTAACTCCCATTTCTATGAATGCCACATTTCACTAGTGTGTGAGACAAGTGTAGGATTCCTCATAAGGAGGAATATCTATTTTCCTTGGGTAAAAGCACAAAGCTGTGTCGTGTTTCAGGACAACGTATCAGCATAGCTGAATTTGAGTATTTCTAACTAAAATAATTTTTTGTCAAACATATGGTCTAGCTAGATTCATTCTAGCTAAGTTGGATAAGTTCTTCACCTTTTCCAATTGGAAATATCTATTAAATGCATGTTTTATAACAATTACTAAAGAAATAAAATTATTTCAGAAAAGCGACGTTTCAATAACTCTTACTCTTTTTAATGATATTTTTTTACAAATATAAAAATACCCTTTTTTAGAGCACAGAGTCAAGATTATCATCATATAATTTTTATAGTATTTTAATTAGATCTAATATATTATAATTTCAAAATACTACAAGTAGGTATTTTAACATTCAAGAACAAGATGCTTCAAAAATAGAAAAAAATAGTAAAGCTTATAAAAAAAAATGAAAATTTATATTTAACACTAGCGGAGAGAGTTATCTTCAAAAGTGTGTAATTTATTTTCTGAATGGTGTAGATTTGATAGGGGAAATTTGACGCGAGATGAAAATTGTCGATTTTAGGTATGTTCGACTTTGAGTAGTTATAATAGAGAAAATACACATTGAAAACTAATTTTTCTTCTTTTTTGCACTAGCTATACATTTTATCTATGACATATTTTGAAATCAAAGAAAAAAGAGATTATTTGCATATACCTTTTTGGTGCGGACAAGACCCTCATTTTTCAGCATTTTTCAGCAAGTAAAAAATGGACTTAAAAATTTTTAAAACCATGTGAATTCTTGTTAAAAAAAAATTAAAAAATTATAGCCATAAACTTCATCCACTTTTACACATTTCATTAGTTTACATCATCTCCAAATTTTAAACATAAATGCCATTTTTATGTCATTAAAGTTAAAATTTTTGTGTGTTGTTGACCTTTTCCTTTATAAAAGTGTGACACAGCTTTGTACTTTTACCCCCTTAATAAAGGAATTACAAATATGACATGTCCTCCCACTTGGACTAGAGGACAAATACAATAGGATACCTTGGTTTATCCTTACATATTTTACCAAGGAAAGATTAAATTCTAACACCCCCATTTAATCTTTACTTGGGGTAATTACATCAAGGGGTATCAAACCCAAATTGTTACAATGAAATTCAAATTTCTCTCTAAAAAGAGGTTTTGTCAAAATATCTGCAACTTGATCTTCAACTTTGCAATGGATGAGGGAAGCTTTCTTTTCTGCAATGTGCTCTCTAATGAAGTGGTGGTGGAGAGAAATGTGCTTTGACTTTGCATGGTAATCTGGATTCTTTGCCAAGGCTATTGCACTTTGATTGTCACAATACAATGGTGTAGGTTCTTGTTGAGGTAGACCCAAATCTCCAAGTATTCTTCTAAGCCATAGAGCTTCTTTAGAGGCATGAGTACAACTTTTATATTCAGCTTCGGTAGAACATAGAGACACAAATTTTTCTTTTTTTATTTTTCCAAGATATAGAATTTGAACCAAGAGAAAAACAATACCCTAAAGTAGATTTCCCATCATTAGGGTGTCCACCTAGATCTGAATCAGTAAAACCTTTTAAAGAAAAATCAGAATTTGCATCATAAAATAATCCTAAGTTAATAGTACCTTTAATGTAATGTAATATTCTTTTAACAATTTTGAAGTGAGTTTTTTGAGGTTTGGACATGAATCTTGAAACTAAACCAACACTAAAAGATAAATCAGGTCTAGTGAGGGTTAGATAAATTAAACTACCTACAAGTTCTCTATAAGGAGTAGCATCTATGAAAGGAGATTGCATATCTATCATTAACTTAGTTCCTAAATCACATGGAATTGAAACAGGATTAGCATCATTCATATAAAATCTATCTAGAAGATCTTTAGCATATTTACTTTGAGAGATAAAAATACCCTTAGAGGTTTGCCAAATTTGCATTCCTAAGAAATAATGTAAAAAACCTATATCTATCATTTGAAATTTTTGGTTGAGTTGGAACTTAATATAAAAAATTAAATGGTTAGAACTAGAAGTAAGAATCAAATCATCAACATACAGAATGATAATAATAATGTCATCTTCACTATGCTTGATATACAAGTTAGGATCATTTTTACCTCTTTCAAAACCTTGAGAAATAAAGGAAGCATTAATTTTGGAATACCACTCTCTAGGAGATTGTTTTAAACCATAAATAGACTTCTTGAGTTTACATACTAAATGTTCATTACCTTGTTGAATAAAACCAGGAGGTTGAGACATGTATATTTCTTCATGCAAATCGCCATTCAAAAAAGCACTTTTAACATCCATTTGGTGAATAGGCCAATTCATTTTTACAGCTAAAGCAAGAAAAAATTTAATGGTAGGCATTTTAGCAACAGGAAACTAGATTTTTACCATGAGGTAAAGGAACAAGATCCCAAGTGTTATTAGAAATCAAAGAGTCATATTCTTCTTGCATAGCAGTTTTCCAATGAGGTTGATTTTTAGCTTGAGAAAAAGTTTGACTATCATTAGAATTAGAGAGAGAAGTCATAAGAGCATAATTGCAGTAGTTTATCCTTCTAGGTTTAAGTCCACCCATTCTAGAAATGTAATCATCACCTTCATTAAGTAAATATTTAAACCATTTAAGATTTCTTCTAGAACTAACAGAAATATTACTAGGAGGAGTAGACAGATTATTGCCATCATCATCATCATCATCATTGCTACTACTAGAAGGAACAAAATCATTAGAAGGAGTATCATTACTATCTATATGTTCATCATTATCCTTTTGAAGAGTATTAGTATTATCCTTAGTATTAGGAGTAGAAACAGAAGGAACATAAACATTAGGGGCAGAAATGTGAGGAATAGGGTTGAGAGACGGAGGTTGGTCCTCCACAAGAACTATGTTGCTGTGACTAAAATCAGAATCTAAAATTTGAGAATAGTCATGGACACCATTTTTAGCAATGAAAACATCTGTAGCTATTTGAACTTTATTAGTAATAGGATCATAAAATTTATAACCTTTAGTGTTCTCAAAATAGCCAACAAATATATGAGGTGAGGATTTAGGCTCTAACTTTTTATTTTTCTGTTTAGGTGTGTGAACATAAGCAGTGGAGCCAAAAATCCATAAATGAGACAAATTGGGTTTTCTTCCTGACCAAGCTTCTTCAGGAGTTTTATTTGGTAGGGCCTTAGTAGGAGTTCTATTAAGAATATAGGTGGCACATGCCATGGCTTTAGCCCAAAATTTATAATCTATATTTCTAGCATGTAAAAAACATCTAGCCATTTCTACTATGGTTCTATGCTTTCGTTCTGCCACACCATTTTGTTCTGGTGTATAAGGAACGATGAGCTCGTGTTTGATACCAAAAGATCTTAAGTAAGAATGGAAAGCATGATTAACATATCCAGTACCATTATCTGTCCTAAGAATCTAAATTTTACAACCACTTTGTCTTTCCACAAAAACATGAAATTCAACAAAAATATCAAGGACTTGATCTTTACTGTGTAAGAAATAAATCCAAGTTCTACGAGAATAATCATCAAAAAAAGTTAAAGCATATTTAGAGCCTGAAATAGAAGTATTTTCCATAGGACCTAAAAGATCACTATGAATCAGAACTAACTTATTATTAGCTCTCCAAGATGATTTATGAGGAAAAGATTCTCTATGCATTTTACCACTCATACATCCATTGCAATCAAACTTAGAAGGAGTAAACTTAGGTAGCCCATCTACCATATTTTCTTTTTGCATTAATGAGATATAATCAGAATTTAAATGCCCTAGCGTTTCATGTCAGATGTGAAAATCAACAGTAGTGAGTAATGAATATCTAGGAGAGGCAAATTGATAAAATTTAAAGAGATTATCATCATCCAATTTAGCATCAACAACTATCTGATCAGTATTGGGATCAATGATATGACAATTATTTTTATGAAACTCAACCTTATAATCTTGACATAATTGAGGAACAGAAATAAGGTTAGCTTTCAAATCAAGAACATAAAGCACATCATGTAATTTACCATTTGGAATAGAAACATTACCAGTTCCTTCAACTTGACAGCAATAATTATCATCTAAAGAAATAGGAATATTCATAGAATCAGGTCGCAAAGAATCAAAGACTTCTTTATGAGATGTAACATGTTGAGATGCACCACTATCAATAATCCATTCAAGTGGTTTAGAAGCATTAAAACAAATAGTAAAAGCAGAACAAGATTAATTTTTATTAGATTTTCCATTTGATTAGTTTTGAGAATTATGTTGATCATCCTTTTGTTTCTTAAAATAGTTATGTATTAAGTGACCATCTTTTCCACAATAGGTGCAATGTGGCCTATTTGAATGATTACTATTATGATAGTTATTGGAAGGCCTAGAGTTATTATTTGAATTATTAGTATTGTTAGATCTTTGATAATTTTGGTTATTTTGATTAGTGTTAGAAAATCTATTGTTATTGTGACTTTGAGAGACATATGCATGTTCGTGAGTTTTAAGTATGCCAAATTGAATCAATTTTGCTTCCTCTTGACGAAACATATTTTGAAAGATGACATAAGTTAATTGAGATGCTAAAGAAGGAATAGCTAACTGAGAGGAAATATTTGTAATAAGCTGTTGGAATTGCCTAGGCAAACATTTATGAATAATTATGTGGATTATCCTTAAATCAGAGAGAGGAACTTGTAAACCAGTTAGTAAAAATTTAATTGAATCAAACTTGAGCAAGAAATCATCAACAAAGTTGAAATTGGTATACCTGAGGTCTTCAAGTTGGTCTTGAAGATGGATTTTTTGAGTCTTGTCTGCACTGTCATAGGTATTTTTTAGGATGTCCCAAGCTTGATGGGCTTTTGTACAAGTAGAAATTAAGACATACAATTCAAGACTTAAGGAGATCCTGATTAAACCAAGTGCTTCCTCATTTTTAGTCTGCCAAGCAGTTTGGTCAGCTTGAGGAGCTTGAGGAGCAGAGGCTACTGGTTTTGAACTGGCATTAGTTGCAATATCTAAAATATGTCTGAATCTAAAGATGAAGGTCATGTGCATTTTCCATGCATGATAATTTACACTCATTAACTTTATTTATGGCATCAAGGTGGTCATCATTAAATACAAAGATCTAAACAAGAGATAAATAAATGAAAACCCTTAACAGAACCAAAAAAACTTTTAAAGAAAGAGCACAGTGAGAGAAGCCAAAAAAACTAGGCATGCAAATCAAACATATGCAAAGAAACTATATACACTTGCATGCAACAACATAAAGCTATATTAGCTTACACCAAGGAGGCATGCAAGGAAGATCCAACTACATGAGGTAAAACTAAAACCAAGAACACTAAGAATTAATAGATCTTTGTTAAGTTGTTATTGATTAATAGATAATGATAATAATCTCTTGCATGCAAAGAGAAAACTATGTACTTAAGCATGCAAAGAGGAATAAACTAAATAAACCTGTTAACAATGAAAGGCAATACGTTAACCCTTGCATAAATTGTAAAACCTCAACCTAGGTCAACTCTGTACTCTACAAAATAGATAGATATGTAAATAGACAAGTAGATGTAGTTGATCCAAAGTATAATCCCTAAATGTTAATAATAACTTAATCAATTCTACATCTAAATTAAGAATTAAAAATACAGTTAAAATATATGATAATAAATTGAAGATACAAAATATCCCTGTTAGAATCTTCAAGCCCTAAAGATGCCCTTCGTTCAAAGATGAGATGAACAACAAGAAAAGATACACAAAAAATGAGTCTTCTATACAATACTCGAATGCCTTAACAAAGTCACAAATAACCTAAAGATTCCTTGCTTTGGAAATGACTTGCTTCCTATTCTATGGAGCAAGGAAACACAAGCCAGCTGATTTAATGTCTTACTTGTTAATATGATTTAGAACAATAGAGAGGGGGGTGAATTAGTTGTTCTCAGGTCCTGATGTATAAAATAACCTCAAAATTTTTTCCTTAAATCAGATCAAGCAACCAAAACAAACTTAGTCATCACTAATTCAATAATAGAAACATATAAAAATGCAGTCCACTACCCAGCTGTAACTAACTTGTAAAACGCAGAAATGTTCAAACCAAAACATTCACACAAGTATTGACACCAGGATTTATAGTGGAAACCCAATATGGGAAAAACCACTTTGTAACATGCTACTATTATTTTCACTCTTCTAAAGTAAGCTCAATTAAAAGCCAACCCTGTCAAAGGTTACAATACACACTATCAAGTGTGACCCGGTTAAAGGATTTCAATCACCCTGTTAAAAGTGAGCCTGGTCAAAGGACTTACATACACTCTATTAGAATGCAACCTTGTTCAAAGGATTTAACATATGACTATTAGGTCAACCTCTATTAAAAGGATTTTGACTGTTACAATGGTTAGAAAGTAGCAGTAGTATTGATTTGAAAACATACAACTCACTTTGCAAATATCAGATCCAATTCTATAAACAAATGCTAGTTTACTGACTTTGAAACTTTTCCATCTCCATCTCTGATCTGCTCGAAACTTTCCTTCAAGCAATCACTGCACTTTTCCTTCAGCCTTTTCGCTTATATAGTTAATAAAAATTTATTGTTCTTCCAACATCTGCTTCACCCATGCATACACATACCTAATGCTTCAGTTCCCTTAATACTTTCCTCTGTTAGGTTCACTTTTCTTTTGCCGCTTAATCTCCTTTGTAGATCTTAGGGTTAGGTTAGATTCATTGAATCTACCCGCTTCATGTTCTTCATCTCCTCTTCTAGAATCATCTCAAATCTCATAAAGATTTACAATAAAATGTTTTACAAAGCATTTAATGCTTCCATACAATCAATAAATAAAGTCAACACATTTTACATAGTCCAAGAATTCAACAATGTCGGCTCCAAATCTGAATTCTCTTCAAATATAAAATTGCTGATGCTCAATCAATACTGTGATCATCCACTCGGTCTTCATGTAAAACACTCGGTCACTACTAAAATTGTTTCCTCAGCAAACACTATCTTCCTCGGCAATTTACTATTACTTGGTCGACACTAGATTTTTGCTTGACATTCACTAACTTGGTTGACTCTGTCATAACTTGGCTTAAGCATGATTTCTCCATTTTTACTTAGTTAAGCCCACCAGTTTAGTCTTCAATCATACTAAGATAAACAATACATTGTCTCATCATTCTACAACATAGTCAAGTACACTTTGTAGTATCAAGATAACTCAACCTCTCCCTAGGTGCTATTGTTACCATCCTTGTTCCAATCCTTCACAAAAATTCAGTAGATATAGTACTTTCCTAAGTAGCAATAGTCTTACCAGTTAAGGTTTGACATCAATGACAATACAAAAATTGTTTCAATTGTAGTTTCTAACAATCTCCCTCTTTGGCATTGATGGCAACACCATATGATATCATCTTAATAAGACATGGATTACCAACCAATCCAAAAAACTTATTTGTCCATCAGAGAAAATTTATAATATCCTTAGCTTCATTCTAATTCAGAATCTATAAATCTCACTTCTGTGACCATCAGAAGTATCTGGATCTCCCTCTATCCTAATCTTTCATTTTAGTTCATCATCACCTTTCTTTCAATGTCATGTTTTATAGTATCATTTTAGTTCAATCTCCCTCTTTGACAAAAATGCCAAAGCAACAACTCAAACTTACATCCAATAGATGTAGATATATCTGTTCAGCACAATGTTTCTCCATCTGTCATCTTGCTTATGACTGATTTGTTATCTTTGCTTCTTCTTCACAGCTCTAGGATAGTACTAAAGTGGGACAATCTTTTGCATCAATGTGTCAAATGTTTCGCTGTAGCATATTTGATGCAGCGCTCCTAGCTTGTCTAGGCAACCTCAGTTAGGGGAATAACCCCTAATTGACTTCTCAAATACTCATGAGCTTCTTTAGGTAAAGCTTTAGTGAATATGTTTTCCAATTGTTATTTTGTATTCACATATTCCATTCAGACTTCCTTGTCTTGTACCAATTCCCTCAAATAGTGATACTTGATTGCTATGTGCTTGGTCTTAGTGTACATCACTGGATTCTTAGAAATATTGATAGCACTTGTGTTGTCATAGAAAATAACAATTGTTTTATCCATATCAAATTTGAACAGTTTACTACAACAACAACATACTCGGCCTCAGCAGTAGATTGGGAAATACAATTTTGTTTCTTGCTTGTCTAGGAGACTAATCTCTATCTAAGAAAGAAAGCTCCACCACTAGTGCTCTTTCTATCATCTACATTTCCTACCCAATCAGCATCATTATATACTCTAAGTTCAAATTTTTCATTCTTATTGTAGTATAACCCATAGTCAACAGTCCCTTTCAAGTATCTCATAATTCTTTTCACCGCCATCATGTGTGTTTCCTTAGGATTAGTAGAGAATCTTGCCACAATCCCAATAGCTAATGCAATATTTGGTCTACTATGTACAACATACTACGGTTTTCTAATCATGGATTTGTACAAAGTCTGGTTCACTTCTGCAACATCATCATTCTTAGATAACTTTTGTCTAGTAACCATAGGAGTGCCCACCGGTCTAGCATCTTCCATTCCAAAAGTTATCAGTATTTCATTAACATACTTAGACTGTGTAATGAAAATACCTTTCTTCATCTGATATACTTGTAAACCAACAAAGAATTTGATCTCACCAAACATACTCATCTCAAATTTAGTTTGCATTTCATTTGAAAAACTTTTACACAATGCATCTTGTCCACCAAAAATAATGTCATCAACAAAAATTTTGGCCAACAAAATACCTTTACCTTTTTCATTTTTCATATACAGATTGCTTGTGTCATTTGTCTTGGAAAATCCAATCTATATTAGATAGTTATGCAACTACTCATACCATGCTCTAGGAGCTTGTTTCAATCCATATAAAGCTTTGTTCAGTTTGCATACCATGTGTCTTCTGTTTGGATCAATAAAACATTCTGGCTGTTCTATGTAAACTTCTTCTTCCAGTACACCATTTAAGAATGCAGACTTGACATCCATTTGATATACCTTGAAATCTTTATAAGCAGCATATGCAAGCAAAGTTATGACTCCTTCCAATCTAGCTATAGAGGAAAATGTCTCCCCATAATCAATTCCTTCTTCTTGTGCGTAGCCTTTGCATAACAACCTAGCTTTGTTCCTAGTGATTTCACCTTTTTCATTCAACTTGTTCCGAAATACCCACTTTGTTCCTATAACATTCTTATCTCATTCTGGTCAATCTCTTCATTCATTACTTGTATCCAGTCTTCATTTTCTAATGCCTCTTTAGTTGTCTTAGTTTCAAACTCATATAGTAAGCATGTTGGATCCTTGGTCTTGCTTTTGGTCTGAATTCCAGTGTCTTTATCTCCAATTATCTATTTAGGCTTGTGATGTCTTCTTACATATTTTGACAAAATAGGTTCAACATTTTTCTCTTCTATTTCATCAAGTTCCCCAACAAGATTGTCAGATTCAGCTTCTGAATGCTCGACAACCTCTTCCTGATACTCAGTAGCATTATCTTGTAGCTCGACATGTTCTTGTTCTCTCTCAGCACTATTTTCCTAACGCTTGGCATCATCTATTTGTCACTTGACATTGCTTGCCTGAGACTCAACATCAGGTGCAGATCTATTAGTTGCCTCTTCTATTTCCTCAATGTACATAAAAGATCTATAATCTTCTGGTTCTCTTTCACTATCAGCTTCATTTCTTTCTGCATACTCATCAATTTTTACATTCACACTTTCCACAATTTTGTTAGTGTTAGAGTTCAAACACTTGTAAGCTTTACTTTTTGTGGAGTAGCCTAGGAATATGCTTTCATCACTTTTAGCATCAAACTTTCTATTAGCATCTGCAAAAAATTTCATGACTGCACCAATTTTTCTCTGATCTCTGCAAGCTTTTCCTTTGTTTCTGGTTCAAACCCTAGGTTGTATTTCATATTTTATAGTCGTTACATGGGAAAGCCCCAGTTTTCCCTGGCCTTGTTCTATTTCATTGTTACTTTTTTAGGCCACTTAAATTCCTCTCCACATGTGGTCATTTCCCCTCTTGGTCTTCACTGAATCACTTAAAAAATGTTTCATGTCTCTTATCATTCAGTGAACTGGCAAACACATGTTTGTTGCTAGTTCTCCAAGTTCCCAAGTGGTTATCTTTCCTATTTGGCGATTGCCTGACTATGTGTTCACGTAATCTCTTATTTCCTGACAATTTTTGGTTAACTTTTAGCAACCTAGTGAGCGGCTTATATCTTTTCTTCAGTCACGTATTTGCGAGATGGTGGACCCTATTCATAAAAGATGATACATGTGGACCTGATGTCAGATAGTTGCTAAGGTGGCAGATGGTTATTGGTCAAGAATAGTGAGTTGGATATGCTATTAGCAGGGCTCAGTTTTTAGCTTCCTATTGATCTAACGGTTGGCGCATGATCTCATGGAATCTTTCCAAGCTATGAGATCATGTGCTGATCGTATGATCTTCTAGCATGTTTGACTATGTGGGTGGGTCCTCAATTCAATCACATGTATGTTTCTCGTTGGTTGAAATAAAGACAACGCGGTGGCTGACAGGACTTTGTTCTTAAAGGAGAATTCAAAAAGGGGCTTGCTCTATGCAATGTGGTTGTATTTGATTTGACAAAATGGCTGATACAATAGGGTGGGGTCAAGGTTTTGGTGATGTCAGCAATAGATTCAAGATCTACGGCAAGTGCATAAGCGCATGGAATCTTCTGAGCTTATGAGATCATGCGTCGGCCATCTGATCTTCCAGGTGTTCAAGAAGACCGTAAGTGGGACCACTGATAGGTGTTTCAAATGGAAATTTTTCATTGGTTGTTGAGAGGTGACTTGGTAGTTGTTAGTGGGACTAGGGTTTTCAACGTGTCTTTGAGAGCTTTGAAATTTGTAGAGGATCTACGGTTGGCGTATGTTCTCATGGGTTCTATCAGTGTTATGAGATCTTATGCTAGCCATCGATCTTACCTTTTTTCTAAGTTGATAAAAGAAGGTGGGTCTATGTTGTCAGAGGATGTTGAGATGCTCGCTCCTAATTGGTTGAGGAATGTGATGTGGTAGAGTGTTGGTGGGCCCAAGGTTATAAAGTGATTCAATGATTAAGCGATTGAAGGCAGTCACGCATTCTCAAGATGTAACCCTAGTTAAGAAAAGGATTTGATGACTTAGCGAAAGCCTTCATTTGCATAATCTTTAGACTAGACCATGGTTAAGCAGGATGTCTCGATGACTTGGAGATTGCCTTCAGTCGCGTGTTCATTGAATGGCTAAAGGTTAGTAAAGCTTGCTGAGAGATGTGGGTCCAGACTGCCAGGTATTGCTGATGTGCATGATTCTCATTCATCGAGAGACTGATGATGAGGCCAGAGACTTTTCAAAGCTTGTTGACTATTATAAAGACTATTGAGGAGCACCCGATGTGCCAGGAAGAAATAAGATCAATGGTCACATTTTAAAATTGTCATGTAGCCATTTCATTTCAAATTCAAACCTTTTTGTAGGGTTTTTGCCAGGGTTTGAAGTGGTAGCCATATGAGACAAAGGGGTGGTTTAGATTTGATTGCACCAAGACATTTACATTTGGAGAATGATGTTGAAGATGTGGGTTGCTACATCTATCAAATTTTTCCATCCTGGGGTGCCATGCCGAGTAAATGCAAAGGGCTGATATTTGACATAGGTGGCTAGGGTTTGATGTTTGTCAGAGATTTCCATGACCTGTACGTGAAGATTTTCTATTTGCTAGCTCTGGCATTAAATTTTGTTCTATCTGCTACAAGAAATTGGTAGAATTTGTATCTGCAGTTATCCTAGAATACAAAACTGAATATTTGTACATAATATTTTATTTGATTTTCCTAGATTTCTAGGTTTTTCTTGCATTCTTTCATTTCTTGATTAGAGTGGTTTTTGTAGACCTAATTTTTCCCTAAATGATCCTTTTCTTGTTGCAATCCTTGTTCCTATAAAAGGATTTTCAAGATCATTTAGAAGGGTTCCGGTTGTTCTCTGGTTCCATGAATGTTCTACCTGGTAGATACTTCCTTCTTCTCTGCATATAGGGTGTTCCCTCTTTCCTTTTTGGCTTGGAGAATATAAAGAAGTTGTAATAGTCTACTTTATGTATAAGATTTCAATATATTTGTACTGCTATCAGGTTATCTCCATTTGAGTTTTAGGCTTATTGATTGAAGCATCAAGGGTGTTTTAGTCTTTCTATTTGCATTTCCTATGTATCTGCAATAGAGTTGTTTTTCGCAGAAGCAACTAAGTTTAGGACTAGTTTTTCAGATGTGTATGAGCTGAGGTATCAAGGATATTTCATGCTTGTCTGGATGCTGATCAATGTATTTCTTGATTCCTAGGTCTCTTCTAAGGGGAGGGTTAAAATCCTTTGAATGGGTGATAGCATATTTGGGTACACAGGAGGATTTTTGAAGTGGGATCTAATCAGTGGTGTATGATTGATGTAAGGCATCAACATATGAGAATGTATTGTCTTCTTGTTTCATAGCTCTCTATTGCAGTGAGGTATTTGACTCTATTTCCCATTGGATAAGGCATTGGTCTATGAGAGACTAAGGGTATTTCAAGGGTCCATTCAACCCAACATCAATCATTCAAATGAAGTACCTTTCCCTTTCATGTTGGTAGTAGTGGTAGGAGGTCCATTCTAGTTTTTCAATTCATTTTGTGAAAATAGGGCTATTGCATAAGATTTGGTTTCATTGGTGATGTAGGAGCATCTTGGGTCTTTGACAATCTTGCATCAACCAAAAACATTTCCTGATTTCTGTACCTATTTGCTGTTGTTTTCTTTATAATATTTGCATTTTATGGTTTCATGGTATGTGAGGCTTACATTATGTTGAGGACCTATTTGGGAACCTTCTTCTATGAGCACATAAATTTTGGATGGACTGTTTCAAAGTTACAACTATTTTCCTTGTCGTTGGAGCAGTGTTTTCTTGCAGTTTTGGTGCTGATTGTTCATGTTTTCGACCTTGATCCATAAGGAATTTTATTTTTCACACTTAAGGAATTGAAGAGAACCTAAATTAATACCATTTCCAAAGATAAAATCTCCTAATTAATTATGAGTCAAAAGTTATGGCCTTTTTGGCACAGGACCTATTTTCTGCCAGTTTTTGGGTCCGAGCCGTTCTTGCAGTTTTGGTGCTGATTGTTCTTGTTGGTGACCTTGATCCATAAGGAGTTTTCTTTTGAAAACTTAAGGAATTATAGTGGACCTAAATTAATATCATTTTAAAAGAGCACAAACTCCAATTCATCATGAGTAAAAAGTTATGCTCATTTTTCCTCAAGACCTATTTTCTGGCATTTTTCTGGTGAAACATGTGGTGTTTCTTCTTGCGACATTCCGTGTGATCAAATTGGACCTTGTGAAATTAAAAGAATATTATTGGGTCATTTTAGGACCTAATTCCAAAGGTGCATCAATTTATATTCATTCTATCATTAGTTTTGGTTTAAATCTTGAGACTGGACCTATATAGTAATTAAATGCCTGACTGTCTAACCTGTGGCTTAGCTGGCTATATAAGGGGTCTAGATTGTTGTAGTAGGGCATCAAGAGTTGATTAAGGAGATCATAAAGAGGTAGATATAGAGAGGAATTTCAAGATATATTATTGGAGACAAACATAGGATGCGAGTTGTAATTCTGAATTCATAATTCTCATTGTATAAGGCCGAAACTCGGAAGGCCTCACAGCTGGGCATGTTGAAAGAAATAATATAATTCTCTATTGTTTCTACAAGTTGATTGTCTCATATCCATTGTAATTTCATTTCTTTCATGTGATTTCATATTACTTCCATTATGTAACTCTGAGTAGGGCTTGTTGTTGATTCAAGTGGACTCAATTCTGCTTGATTCTGCTTGTATCTACCCTGCCTCTACGTCAATTGGGGTACAAGATACCCATAGGGATCTGAAAGCTATTCCACAGTAATCTATTTATAGGCCTATTATTTTTCATGAGGTGTCTTGAGTGTGCAGATAAGGCAATACCGACCGGAGTGATGTGGAGCTAAAAGAAGAAGGAGGATTCCTTTCAATCCTCATCAATTGGACTCTTCCTTGTCAAACTTAAGTGCACAATTTGAGAATCAAGCCCATATATTTATTCAAGTTTGGTCCTACAAGGAAAAGCTCCAACACTTTCCATTCCTATTGTCTTTCAATATGTAACACTTGCTTCCAAAGATTCTAAAGTATTTAAGACTCGGTGCATGTCCATACCATAATTCATAGGGTGTCAGATTTGTACCTTTCTTGATTTGTACCTGGTTAAGAGTGTAAATAGCTATACTTATAGCTTCTTTCTAGTATTTCTATGCCACATTATTTTCAATCAATAATGTCCTTGCATAGTCCAAAATAGATTTGTTCCTCCTTTCTGCTATACCATTCTGTGGAGGTGTCCTAGGTGCAGACATCTATCTTCTGATTCCTCTATCATTGCAAAATAGATTAAATTCATTTGATGTAAATTCTCCACCATGGTCAAATCTAAGACATTTTAGGTTCGTACCTATCTCCTTCTCAACCTTAGCCAAATACCACTTAAAGAATTGAAAAGCATTAGATTTTTCTTTTAGAAACATTACATGCATCATCCTGGTATGATCATCAACAAACAAGATAAAATATCTAGCACCACAATAACTTTGTACACCCATAGGTCCACAAAGGTCAGTATGAACCAAATCTAAAATGTGTTTAGAAGTAAAGGATTTGCTCTTGAAACTTGACTTAGTCATTTTTCCTAACTGGCATTCTTTGCACATCATATTCTCAGGTTTCTTCAATCTAGGTAGGCCTCTTACTTTCTTCTTTTTACTTAGCTCTACTAGATTGTCAAAGTTAACATGACATAGCCTCTTATGCCATAACCAAATGTCATCAAGTTGTGCAATCATACAAATTTCTTCAGATAGGTCAAGATAGAACAAATTACCTCTAGTTTGCTCACCACTTCTAATCAGTTCACTAGTAGCATCAAATATCTTAGCTTTCTTGTGATGAAATTCCACTAGATAACTAGTTCTATTAAGCTGAGCAACACTTAACGCATTATAATTCAATCCTTCAACCCAATAAGCATTTTCACAAGAGATCTTATCAGTCAGTTTAATCAATCCTTTTCCTCTAACAAGACATGGTGCATCATTACCAAATGTTACACTTTTACCTTTATAATGATGTAAGGTCTCAAACTTACTCTTATCACCAGTCATGTGATGTGAACATCCACTATCTATAATCCATTTGTCATTCTTGTTCACATAGGAAATCAATGCAGTTTTCTCATCCTCATCAGATTCATCTTTCATTACAACATAGACTACCTCAATTTCAAAATCATCACTATCAGTGTCAATCCCTTCTTCAGCAATGTAACAGGATTTCTTACCTTTTCCTTTGTAGTCTTTGTACCTTCAGTAACCTTTGTCATCTCTTCATTCTTTTTATTTTCTATTTCTTTCTTCATCTTTATCCTTCCTATCAGGACATCTAGTAGCTATATGACCGACCTTGTTACATGCAAAACATATAATAGGGAGTTTACCTTTATATCTTCCTTTTCATCTCCTCAGTCTTCTAGCCATAAGAGCTTCTAGATCTTCAAGATCTTCATTAGAAGTGTCACTGTCATCTTAATTTTCACTTTTGCATCTTTCCTTTTCCTTCTTAGGCTTGTTCAAAACTAACTGTGACTTAAAAGTAGTTTCAACATTTCCAAGATTACCAACAGTGAAATTATCATAATTAGATAGTTCAAAAGCAGTCAGTTTGCCAATCAAACCTTCCAAAGTAAGCACATTTGTAGAGTTACATCTAGATTCTTGAATAGCTAAGATCTTAATAGCATATATAGGACACAGAGTTATTAGAACTTTTCCAATTATGGTCTCATCATCAATAGTTCCATTTTCTCCTCTAATAGCATTCACAACTTCTTTTATTCTACCACAATATTGTGCAATGTTTTCATCTTCATTCATTCTCATTTCATCAAAATTACCTCTGAGACTCTCGACTTTAGCCTTCAGTACATATAGATCACCACCATAGATCTTTGCAAGAGTGTCCCACATATATTTAGCAATTGTGCAGTCCTTAACATCCTCAAATTCTGGATAGCTTAGGGCAGATGCAATTTCCAGCATTGCCCGATTGTGTTCTTGCTTAGCTTTCATTTCCTCAGTAGTCAAAGGTGCAACATGTGTGAAATAGTCATGTTCAATGTAGTACTTTGCAGAATCAACAATCCCAGCCAGATGCAACTTCATCAAGCTTTTCCATGTAGGGAAGTTCTCCTTATTCAGCTTTGGTACCTCCTTCTTATACATCTTGATCATTTGCTTCAAGTCACTTTAAACTTGTTTTCTGTAAACACCAATAAGAAACTTGGCTCTGATACCAATTGTTAATATGATTTAGAACAAAAGAGAGGGGGGGTGAATTAGTTGTTCTTAGGTCTTGATGTATAAAATAACCTCAAAATTTTTTCCTTAAATCAGATCAAGCAACCAACACAAACTCGGTCATCACTGATTCAATAATAGAAACATATAACAATGTAGTCCACTACCTAGTTGTAACTAACTTGTAAAACACAAAAATGTTCAAACCAAAACATTCACACAAGTATTGAAACCACGATTTATAGTGGAAACCCAATATGGGAAAAACCACTTTGTAACATGCTACTATTATTTTCACTCTTCTGAAGTGAGCTCGGTTAAAAGCCAAACCTATCAAAGGTTACAATACACACTGTCAAGTGTGACCCGGTTAAAGGATTTCAATCACCCTGTTAAAAGTGAGCCTGGTCAAAGGACTTACATACACTCCATTAGAATGCAACCTTGTTCAAAGGATTTAACATATGACTGTTAGGTCAACCTCTGTTAAAAGGATTTTGACTGTTACAATGGTTAGAAAGTAGCAGTAGTATTGATCTGAAAATATACAACTCACTTTGCAAATATCAGATCCAATTCCATACACAAATGCTGGTTTACTAACTTTGAAACTTTGCCATCTCCATCTTTGATCTGCTCAAAACTTTCCTTCAAGCAATCACCACACTTTTCCTTTAGCCTTTTCACTCATACAGTCAATAAAAATTTACCATTCTTCCAGCATCTACTTCACCCATGCATACACATACCTAATGCTTTAGTTCCCTTAATAATTTCCTCTGTTAGGTTAACTTTTCTTTTGCTGCTTAATTTCCTTCATAGATCTTAGGATTAGGTCAGATTCATTGAATCTACCCACTTCATGTTCTTCATCTCCTCTTCTAGAATCATCTCAAATCTCATAATGATTTACAATAAAATGTTTTACAAAGCATTTAATGCTTCCATACAATCAATAAATAAAGTTAACACATTTTACATAATCCAAGAATTCAACAATGTCGGCTCCAAATCTGAATTCTCTTCAAATATCGGTCAATACTATGATCATCCACTTAGTCTTCATGTAAAACACTCGGTCACTACTAAAAATATTTCCTCGGCAAACACTGTCTTCCTCGATAATTTATTGATACTCGGTCGACACTAGATTTTTTCTCGACATTCACTAACTTGGTCGACTCTGTCATAACTCAGCTTAAACATGATTTCTCCATTTTTTCTTGGTTAAGCCTACCAGTTTAGTCTTCAATCATACCAAGATAAACAATACATTGTCTCATCATTCTACAACATAGTCAAGTACACTTTGTAGTATCAAGATAACTCAACTTCTCCCTAGGTGCTATTGTTACCATCCTTGTCCCAATTCTTCACAACAATTCAATAGATATAGTACTTTCCTAAGTAGCAATAGTCTTACCAGTTAAGGTTTGACATCAATGACAATACAACAATTGTTTCAATTGTAGTTTCCAACATTACTAAAGCAATGAAAGTAGATCCTTATAAAATAACAATATCCTTATACAATCAATATTTAAAGAATCTAATTAGCAAAGAAATAAGGGAGATTGCAAATATTGAATCTAATCAGCAAAATTGCAGAGAGCGCAAATCCACCAATTTAAAACGGCTTGAAATTAGAAGCAAAAGAAATATGAACGATATATGATTCACGAAATATGAAATGTTGTAGTAAAGGGGATGCACGAAATATGTTTCACAAAAATGGAGGTGGAGGATGCGGGGCTTTTCCTAGCCGCCAAGCTCTTAAGCTAATCTTCAGGGCCGCTGGGCTAGGGTTAGGTATCACATCCACTTCATTAACCAAGTGACAATCTATACATTAACCATAGTAACCTATGCGTTTAAGCAGATACACCACATAGATACAAATCACCACAAACACGGTCAGAATATTTCAAAAAAACACTAAATAACACTCTATTCTCAAGCAATGTGCTCTCAAATTGCATGAAACTTCATCTACAACTCTATTCTAAAAAACAACGCATGCATTAACACATGGAGCAGAATAAAAAGGATTAGAACATAAATAAGATGGAAGCAAAGATGTTAGAAATGCGATGAAAATAGCAACTATAATGCTATTGGAAAAAAAACACATGCATGCAAAGTTACAAAGTAATGATAAAAAAAAGTAAATTTAGAAACAAAATAATGAGTAATGATAAGGCAATCAGAGATAGAGGGAAAATAAAAATGCACTATCATTCATATAATGAGTAATGAACTATCATTCATATAATAAGATTAAAATGAAATATTTGAACTTCTAGGGTTAAAATTTCATGACGGAATGAATGAAAATTAGAAGATATTGATATAAAATTTAAAAAAAAATAATTATAAATTTAAATTACTGAGAATGATATATTCTAAAGAGTCTTAACTAAGGAGAAGAGATTCAATACTCTCTAAACAATGTCTCCGAATTTGGAGTGCACCAAGATATGGTAGCTTCTTTACCTACACACTCAAAACATGATTAAACCAACTTGCTCTAATACCATGTTAAAATAATAACAAAATATAGAGAGACAAAAAATTGTTTAATGCAATGAGCAAGGAGTTAGAAGATTTACCATGAATAATCACAAAACTAGGAGCATTCACCAAAGAGAAAAGCAACAAAGGAGACAATATTTTGAAGGGGGAAAAGCATTAAAAAACCCCTGTGATATAATGAATGTGGAAAAAATGCCTAAGAATGAGAGAGAGAGAGAGAGAGAGAGAGAGAGACAGAGAGAGAGAGAGAGAGAGAGCTTAGCTCATACAATAGTGTTCAAGAAGAAGAAGTATCTCATGTGAAGAGAGAAGGAGATCCATGTCTTTTAATAGAGATGTGAGAAAGGAGTTACATTGTAACTTCCATTTCTATGAATGCCATATTTCACTAGTGTGTGAGACAAGTGCAGGATTCCTCATAAGGAGGAATATCTATTTTCCTTAATAAAAAAATTACAAATATGACATGTCCTCCCACTTGGACGAGAGGACAAATACAATAGGATACCTTGGTTTATCCTTACATATTTTACCAAGGAAAGATTAAATTCTAACAAAAACAAACCATAACAATGGTTGTTAGGAAAATATTTCTCATAAATTCAACTTGATTATCTCGCTTTAGGTATTTCCATGCATAATAATCCACATTTAAGTTCCTGCACAAAACACCTATTGTCAGTTAATATTAAAAATAAAAATAAAAATCATTACATTCATACTATATAAATATGATCTTTAAAAATATTTAATTATTAATTTATGATATAACAAATAAACATTAATAAAATCATAATATAATTCATACAAATGCCTTTTGATAAATAAATAAAAATAATGCCAATGGTTAAATAAATAAATAAATATTTAATCATAGATAATTACTTTATTTATCAATACATAATGAAAATTAATACACATGAATATAATGATTGAAATTAAACTCATTTTAACATAATAATCATAACGCATTCATTTCAAACAATAATACAAAAATGCCACATAAAAACATTTTAAAAGCATTAGGGTAAAAAGTTTCACAATCCACCCTAAAAAGAGGAAGATACTCACCCTAAAAATAAATCAAATCATTTCACTTAGGGTTAATCTTTGATTTTTTCAAAATAACCATCTTAATATTTTAGAAAATTTCTAATGTAAGATAATATTATCACCATATAAAAACACATATAAGTTTAAAGAACTAAAACTCACTTTCTAAAAAGAAACTCCAAAATATACACATTAATAAATTAACCAATTCATGAATGAAAAGTCAAATTAAAGTAGGGTTAAACTATTAATGCTCATTGTACCCTAAAATTAAAATAAAAGAAATAAGGTAAAAAGTTACTTTTAGGGATTTGCAACCAAATATTAAATATCCATAAATTACTATTCTAACCCTAAATATATATGAAATAATAACACGAAAGCCTTTTTACCTTATTAGATAAATACATTGTTAGGAATGAATGCTGAAGCCTTTGGCAGTCATTCTGTAGCAGTGGTTGTTGCATTCATGACTTGGATTGTCATTGATGTCAACACAGTGTTATTATGGAGTTTAGCAGAGAAGCAGGCACAATTTTGTTTTGCACACATGTTATATTGTAGATTGAGTTATGCGCAATTGATGGTAGTTTCAAGTATTAATGACCCTTGTAAATATATTTCCTAATAATATGTTTTCCATTAAAATGTAAATAATAAAAGTATAGGAAAAGAACAATAATATTTGAAATACCAAAATAATGAAAGAACATACTTACCTCAAATGTATTTACCTTTTGTTCTGTAGATGATTTTAGGGTTAGGGTTGTTGCTCTTGAATTTGAACGCTAAGCTTAGTTGCGCAAAAGACATGTTGAATCCAACTCTGTCAATTTCTTAGCTTGTTCAAAATAGCATGCAACTACATGCCTATATTGAGGGGGATTAGATGGTCACATATGAACCATTTCATCAAGTGAGTGACAATAATGCTTCAAAAAAAAATCACGCCAACAAAAACATGTATCATTGATCTAATTTCCAACTACTTCCACATCGTATTGGATTTCTAACATCCGTTGACATGAATTTTTGCCTCTCCTCCAATGGAACCTCAAAATATTCAGATGACACCTTCAACATCTCCCCCACAACCATTTTAGAGATCCCATGGTTAACAAGTTGAAAGAAATCCCTTGTGTGTAGCTGCATTTCCTATGGCCTTCACAACCTCTGATCTCTGAGCACAAATCTTATTCAACTTTGGACGTTGTGATGGAGGAAGAATATACTTGTTGAGCAACCTTTCAATCTTCTGCTCTAACAAAGATTTCACACTATGCCAACAATTCTCTTCACTTTCTTTTTCAACACTAATTATCCTCTGACAATTTTCGGAACCCATATGACTGTATTGAAATTTCGTCATCCAACACTCTGAAATATATTTAGTACAACCCAAATGAAATAAATTGGTTACGACCCAAATTCAAGCAATATATTTTCATACAGATATGTCTAAATCTTTAATTATTTTCCTTCAACGGCACAAAAACATTTGGCATATGGAATGTATGATATGCTAAGTTTTGGATAGTAAATTTTTAGGGCATAAAGTCATCTGACATGCTCTTACAATGGGTTTCAAACACACATGTAAAAACACATAGTGTAGGCGTGAGCTTTCTACATTAATACTGGTAGCACCCACTCTCCTATTTGAAAGGTCTTGTAATAAGAGATGATTCACATCATCCAAGCTTGCAACATATTCCTTTGTTAAGTTTTTCACATACACGCCACATTTTGTGTCTTCCCTTATCTAAAGATTTCTTTGACTGGGCTTCAAAAAATTTGGAGGATTTATGGAAACACACAATACATATAGCATTTCCTTCGATGGAACACACTTCAACTCTTGAATGCAACTCTGTATAATTGCATTGCTTCAATAAAAAAGTGCAATCCATTGTAATGTATGCAATTCTTCAATACCTGATATGCTATGCACCTTCGCATGATCCAATCTCAATCTCTTCCAAGTAGCTCAGTCTGGCTAAACTGCGCAACTCCTCAATCTCTGGACAATTTTTGATAATCAGCTATGTAAGCTTTGGAAGATCGTCAGGTCCTGCACTGACACACTTTTCAATTTTTTAGAACCACTCAATTGAAGATATTCTAACTCCCCACATCCTTCAATTATAATCCTCTCGAGGCAACTTGAACTTATTAAATTTGGAATGACATTAAGCTTCGGATAGTCACAAATCGTTAATTCTACAAGCTTCTTCCTCTGTTATGTTTATTTTCTTGAGCTCCCATTATGATCCAGCCATACAAGGATTATCAATTAAGCATGAGATGAATTCTAACATTCAATATTTCTCAATTGCATCTCTAATTGGACACTTTAAGCTAAATTATGGTTTATGAGATATTTGACATGTTGAGCTTTAAATCTACTTGCTTCACATGGATGATCCACATCTAAGAATACCAAAGAGGATGAGCCATTAGAATTCACTCAAAAGAATTTGATCCTTTCATTGCTACAAAATCATTTTCAATATAATTCTTGTAATATCAAATGACACTTGTTTGAGCTACCCGATGTGCTTCTTCAAGATCCTTCAGGAATTTTTTCTTTTTTTTGAATTAAGTATATTTGAACCTCCAAGAATAATGCAAGTTCCTGAGTTAGCTGCATTCTATAGAGCTATTTTTTGTGCTTCCTCATATGTTGTTCCCCCAACAATAAAAATGATAACATCCTATGGCCTGCCTTGCTAAAAATGGCTCCCAATGAATGGATAATCAATATCTCTTAGGCGTCCCTTTACTATACTTTCAATTATATTATACAAGAGTGGTTGGTGCTGGGTATAAACATTTTCAACACCCTTGAGCCCACGAGCCATGTTGCGATCTCTGTAAAAAAAAATCTCTATTGCCATATAAATCGCCAGTTCTCTTCTCGACACCAGCTTGTTTTAACAAAAAAATGAACAAGCCCAGGCTTGTATCTGGTTGGTCTCAATGATAATTTGTGCACCAGCTATTCTAGTTGAATTGGACTCTCCTTCTCATACCGCAATGCATAAAACATTACCAAATGTAAACGATCTAGATCTGAAACATTTTCATCGTTCAAATGATTCATAACTGCCCTCAAAAGTGAGCTTGGTTCACTCTAGCATATTTTTAGAAGAAGCGATAAAGCAAATTTTCTGCAAACCATATTGCATTTTGTACATTAATGATATAATATATACATAAATCACAATGTAAAAAATATCAAGCTAAATAGATGCATATTCGTGATGACATTACTTTCCTCTATCAAATATTTGATTATGATCCTTTAGCAACAAGATTATTCTGAATGTATCATTATTGGTTAGATTACTATTTTTATCCACCTATTCATAATATCCTTCATGGTCAAAACCTGCCTGCGTCATTTGAGCTGGGAATAAATTGTTATAACTTCCTTTATGTCTCATTTGAAGATTACCAATTCCACCAATATTTTCCCAGTATATCCTCTGCTCATCTAAGATTTTATCATTCCTTATTGCCTCTGAAGAATACTTTAAATTACTTCTTACATCATACAGAGGCTGCATCATATTACATATTTCATAATTTCCTTCATTGTATAATTTATTTTCTACAGATGCCACATTCTTTGGAGAAAATATCTTTGGTAAATTTTCATTATTCATTTTTAAAACATCTATCTTATTTTTACAGTAACCATCTATATATGAATCCATTATAGATTCAGTTTCTTCCACACTCTCTTCCCTAATGGATGCACCCAAAAGTAAATGTTTAATTATCTTAGGTATGAAACTAGGGGTAGAGTTATTATTTTCTTCACATGTCTGGTAGGTATTTTCTTCTTCATATGCATCTTGGGGAACCATAAGATGATCATCCTCCATAGTGTAATTTTGATTTCTTTCTTCATTTTGCAACATATTTTTCCGATTTTGCAAAAAATTGATTGAGTCATTCCTATAATCAATTCCTTGTAGAGTTTTTATACCCTCTATCATAGTATCCAAATCAAGCTCAATCAAAAAATTATCACCATTTGTTTCAAGAAAAATTTCTTCATCTTTTTCAAAACCATTCATAAACATATTTCCTTCATCAAATGTTTCATCTCTTTGAGATTTTATTGTATCAAATATAACCTGATCATGCCCATCTTGTTGATTACAGGAAAAATTTAAACCATTCTTTTGAACATACTTATGATATTCAACATCCAACAAATCTGAAATTTGTTCTGTGCTGAGGAGATTTTCTTCCTCACCATCATGGCCATTTATACCTGTCTCTATACAAATCTTACCATGTACAGATTCTTCTTCAACCTGATTTGAATTCTCTTGTTCATTTGAATTTAGAGTATCATTAGGTTTTTGTGCCCCTTTTGTAACTTTATCATTTTCTTCCATTACATCTTCTTGTGCAATTTCAAGAATAAAATTTAGTCGCTCACGAGTTACTCCTAAACTATATATTTTGTTTGAAAAACTTGGCCTGATATCAAAAGGTATTTTATGAAAAATATCCATCATCCTCATAAACAAACTCACCACATTTTCATTATCATACCGTTCTAAAGTAATAAATGCATCCAAGGGAGACATACATGATTCATCCCTATCATGGAATACATCAAGGAACCATTGTTCAAACTGCATCCATGATGAAATGCATTGTGCATGTAATGATTCATATTTTTCCCTTGCATTATTCTTTAGTGACCATGCAAACAACTTCATGGCATCATCTTTTGTATGGATCTCATAATTATCAAGGAATATATGAAACACATCCAAATGATCAAGAGATGGTTCATCATAATCTCCATAAAATTTAGGAACCCTCTGTGAAAGTTGTGAAAATAATTCATTAGAACTGCAATGAAACCTTCTAAGATCCAAAGGCTTGGTATCAACGGGAATCAAAAACCTTTCAAAAATTTCCTTAAAAGGAAAATTTATCATCCCTTCTAGGCTATCTTCCTATCTCCTTCCGAGTTTTCTCCCTCAGTAGAGTCACTGACTGAAATTCTTTGTTCAATAGAGTTGCCACCTTCTTCATAAGAAGGATAAATTCATATAACTAATTCTGAGTTTTGTTTCCAGTAGAGTCTCACAACTGTAACCAAAGATTCTACAAATATCTTTCACTGATAGCGTCCCTAGTAGAGTCGCCAATTTGTTGCTGCTCAAAAATGCTGAACCATTTTGAGGCCAATCGACAAGCACAAAACAAGTGCCTCTGCAATTCTAGCTTGATTTAGCCAAGGTTGGTAGGCCTAAATCAAATATGCTTTCTAACTATACAAATACATGCACAATAAAATAAAATCTTTCCAAAGTGGGTTAACAATCCTTTGGAGGAAAATAAACCTAATATCCTAATTGTCAGATAGCTTGAAATCTAAACTAAGGCTAGAAAGTAATGCTAAACCTAATTGGATGCTTTGTAAAGAAGATAACAGATAGGATATGTAAACCACAGAAAGAATAAAATGACAATTTCAAATGAACGAATAGACCAGTGCCTGATGCCAAATTGGGAATAGAGTCAGATACATTCAATCCTACGTATAAATAGAGACGATTTTAAGATAACTCGCTCATGTAAAGCGAGACCATCACCCTACAAGCTTCTACTGAAACAAAATTTAAAACAACTTATACAATAGGTCCTATGGTTTTTAACCCTACTTAAGAGCTCGAAAGGAAACAGTAACAGGTTCTCAGACCATGCTACCATTATTCAAATTGTACAAATTAGTCATAAATGAATGCATAAAATAGAAAAACATAGTAGGATACCCTGGTTCATAGAGTAATTTGAGAAATTGATTGAACATAAAAAACTATATTAACATTAAGGTACAAACACTTATCTGATATTTGTACATGAGATTTTGAGCACTAAATTCAAATCCGCGAGTTTGGGAGACTTTCAAATTTTTATCATGATTGATTGTCATCTTTTTCTTACATTTGAATGAATATAAGTATAAATCCAATGGTTCCTTGTGAAAGGACATGCCCTTTCACATGACCTAATTATACAACTACCCCCAAAATATACAAAACAAACCATAACAATGGTTGTTAGGGAAATATTTCTATAAATTCAACTTGATTATCTCACTTTAGGTATTTTCGTGCATAATAATCCACATTTAAGTTCCTGCACAAAACACCTATTGTCAGTTAATATTAAAAATAAAAATAAAATTCATTACATTCATACTATATAAATATGATCTTTAGAAATATTTAATTATTAATTTATGATATAACAAATAAACATTAATAAAATCATAATATAATTCATACAAATGCCTTTTGATAAATAAATAAAAATAATGCCAATGGTTAAATAAATAAATAAATATTTAATCATAGATAATTACTTTATTTATGAATACATAATGAAAATTAATACACATGAATATAATGATTGAAATTAAACTCATTTTAACATAATAATTATAATGCATTCATTTTAAACAATAATATAAAAATACCACATAAAAACATTTTAAAAGCATTAGGGTAAAACGTTTCACAATCCACCCTAAAAAGAGGAAGATACTCACCCTAAAAAAAATCAAATCATTTTTCTTAGGGTTAATCTTTGATTTTTTCAAAATAACCATCTTAATGTTTTAGAAAATTTTTACTATAAGATAATATTATCACCGTATAAAAACACATATAAGTTTAAAGAACTAAAACTCACTTTCTAAAAAGAAACTCCAAAATATACACATTAATAAATTAACCAATTCATGAATGAAAAGTCAAATTAAAGTAGAGTTAAACTATTAATGCTCATTGTACCCTAAAATTAAAATAAAAGAAATATGGTAAAAAGTTACTTTTAGGAATTTGCAACCAAAGATTAAATATCCATAAATTACTATTCAAACCCTAAATATATATGAAATAATAACACTAAAGCCTTTTTACCTTATTAGATAAATACATTAATTTTAAAAATATAATAAGGTAAAAATACCAGATTAAATGTAGGGATATGAAAAATAGAAATTAATATCAACATATAACAAAACCCTAAATAAGTTAACATTCACCAAATTATACCTTTACCTTATCATATATTTTTATCTTTTAGGGTTATAGGAGTAAAAAATAAATTAAAATTTAAAACAATCATTAATGATCATAAATTTCTATCTCATAAACAATATTCATTTTAATAATTTATATCAAAGGAGATAAGATTATCTTTAATTTATACATTTATTTGCACAAACATTATGTAACGCCCTGCCAGGGAACCTAAGAGAAATTAACCTAAACATGCTACTAAGTTTGGTGAACATTTTTTTCTTCTAAAGTTAACATACAAGATAAACCATAGTGTGGAAGCAATTACCATTAACTCACATTGAAACAACATCCAACACATATTACAAGACTCAAGGGTTCCATGACGTAGAGTTACTTAAGAACAAAACACAACTAAAGAACTAACATCAACAAAAGATTCCATAACATAGATATTACAATTACATGATATAAATATAAATACAATTCTTATGGACATCCATGATATCCAAATAAACTAACATCCACTGCACATGTTGCAGGGTATGTAGTAATCAATCTAACTAAAAATATACAATGTCCAAATTAGGTATCACATGCGATACACTAATACAGGATTACAAATAATGAAAATATGAAAAGAAACATCAATGAGGCATCATAAGGAATCCATCTACAACATCACCATCAAGCATCACCACTAGGACATCGAATCTCAAATGGAAAAGAATCACTACCACCCGTCTGTGTAGAACCACAAAGGCCTACCCCACCATGCTAAGGAGATAACCACAAATCCCAATAGGATAACCAATACAAAACAAGGATAGAACTCTAAGCAGAAAGATCCTTAAAGCACTCTAACTCAAGATAAACATAATAAAGATAAAGGTACAACTCACTAAACCAGAGACAACTGACACATGTATAATAACCAGACTATGCATAGGAAGGTGTCATCATGTACGTCTAACCCTTGAGTTTTGTCCTGGTAATCTCTCTGGATCTCGGGACCCAAGTGACCATACACGACATCAATGATCTCTCATACTAACGAAGTCATCAACTATGCCAAATCATCCCTTAAAAGGGGGCTAGTCATCTTCTCAACACCATCTCAGTTTGTACTAGCACTCAAGCATGGGTGAGGACTCGTATCTTATTAGGTTCAATTAAATACCCCTTAATTATATTAGGTTATCACTTGATTACTGATACTTACAATAAGTGATCCTGGCAGCCACTTGTGGGCCTCGACGTTTATTGCAAGCCACCCCCTAACACATGTCTAGGTAAACTACCCTAGGCTCATAGATCTCTCCTAGATCAAAACATAGATAAAATCAAATAGTCACACATCCAGAATCATCATAGAAAACATGATTGACTACACAGATATAATCACTGAACACATAGTACATCATGAGCCTATAAGGTCAAATGGAATATAAACAGAAGACACTCACGCCAAACATAAGAAATAGCATGAACATAGAAGACAATTCCCAAGCCTCTGTCTTTCCTAGGTCATCTAGCACCCATAAAACTGATAAACCCAACAACCAGGAAAGATAAAATCATATTGTATAAAACAACCAATTTCAATATACATAAGTGCATATCCATATAAAAGATAGACCACACATTTCAATATTATGCCCATGTCTAAATACACATATTATTGAAAGCACACTTATGATTAAATTATACATCTTATACATCTAATCTAGGCTAGTTTTAAGTGATTATCCCAAAATCAATCGATTTATCTAATGCCAATCTAGATTGACTATTTAGTACTAAAACCCATTTAATATAAATAATTCACCCTAGAGTTCCATAAAGTAAACCATGCCAAGAATAAATTAAGATTTTGATTCCAAATTCAACGAATAATTTAAAACCAATTTTAATTTTAATATCAACTTCAAAATACAAGACATAATTGAAACTCTAAATTAAGCTTTGAATTATACATAATTCCAAATAATAATAATAATAATAATCGAATTATATTACTATTATTCATGACACTATTAAACAATGTCTATCCAATATATAATAAAGCAATAAATAAATTTTTATTTAAAACCTTAGTAATAAAACAAAATTTACTAGAGTTAATAATTAAATATTATATTATCAAACAACTATACATTAAAATAAAAAGATTATTGGAATTTATATTTACTAATTTAAGTTTATTATAAATATTAAATAAAATATAAATGAAACATCTTTATTTTAAAAGAAAATAATAAAATAAAAGAATAAATTATGTTTGAAGAAAATATAATTCATTAACATAAAAAAAAACATATATCATATAGCGAAATTTAAAAAGCAAGTGGGGGAGGCACATGGGCCTGCTCCCCATTGCCCACCACGTCTACCACCATAGCCCATGCGTAGGCCTGGTACTGTGCATGGGTACCGTGGATAGTGCCCAATCTAGCACGGTCTCCCGTGCATCCTTGCATAAAGTGCCCATCACATGGGAAACATAGAGGGTAGGGGAAAGGTATTGGTGGCCCCCACCCAATTTTAATATATACATATTTATTTATTTTTTTACCCTTTTCAATCCATTCAACTTGCAATAAAATATAGTGTATATATTTATTTTACAATGCTAATCTAATTTTTATCAACAATAAGTAATATAAATATAAGTTTTAACAAGAAGCTTTTTTCTTAATAAATATGATATTTTCGAAAACAGAAATTAAAGGTCCTGTAGAATTTTTTTCCAGAAAAGGAAAGAGGCAACTTTTACATACTTTACAAGGCAATTTTGTCTTCTCTCTTATTTTGTTTTCTTCTCTATTATTTTCAAACATATCTTCTATTTGATAGTGTAATTTTCCTTTCATTTGCAAACAACTAATTTACTGTGGTAATATATTTTTTCTTTTACTGTCATTTTTAACAGAGGATGGTTTTCTTTTCCAGAATGTAATTTTTCAAGCCAAATTGGATTTTTGACAACCCATTTATGTAATTTAGCCAAACTATAGTACTAACTATATCAAGATTAATTTTTTGTTTTCTAGGAGTTCTAGGATGTATTTTCTCTCCAAATTTCAACATCATAACCCTACTATGCCAAGTATACATAAAAATATGGAATAACAAATCTATGAGTTTACTAAACCCCCAAAATTGAAAGCATAACTAATAACAGATCTAAACTATAAATCAAATCAAACATAGTAATTTACTGAAAGTTCTACAGATGAAATCACAGGAAAGTTCCTTCAAACCCCTACCTCAATTCCAATGCTAGAAACTGAAATAGATTGCCTATAGAATGCTGAAACCCCTAGATCTAACAATAGAAAAGCTTAATCCTACAAATCTGAATCACAGTGCATGCAAACAATCTTCACCCAGAAACTCAAGCACACACACAAAAGCTCAAGAACACAAAGAAGTCTCAAAATCTCCAAAAGCTCTCTCCAAAAATCTTCAATAACCTGATTGAAATCAAATGAATGCTAATTCCCCCTATTAGGGATTCAACTCCACCATTCATGCAAAACCCTAGATGACTCACAAAAGAACTCCTAATCAAACTCTCCCACTTTTGTTGAGAGAAAATACTAATTATTAATTAAAAATAAATCTAATTGTGCACAACTCAACTTAGTCTCCTAAAGACAAGTTGTCACATTTTTCAAACAAATCACTTTCAAACTCAATAAAGCACATGTTAATAATAAAATCTATTATTAAATAATTTAATATTTCAACATCATTAAATCATGCAATTTAACATCTAATGGACAATATTAAATTATATTTTCACGTAATTAATTAATTAAAACCAAATATCCTAATATTTGATTTTTAATTAATTAATAATCATACAATAACATAGGAAATAAATTTAATATTATTTTCCAAACACTCAAATAATTAGCTTTAATTTAATTTCCTCAATTAATCATAGGAGCATATTTAATCATTAAATTCAACTATGCACCTAACATTGATAATCACATAAAATAATCTATATAAACATAAATTGACTATAATCAATAAATGAATAATCACTCACAAAACCACAAATCAACTGAAACCAAACAAACATAGGAGAAGGGATCCACGAACTCATGCCAACTAGATGAATTCAGGTAGGGAAGTCAAATTGACACTTGTCCAATCCTAGGACAATTAGGCTTAGGTTAGGGTTTGGGTTTGTGTATTATCTCCCCTGTTTACCATTGAGATGAATGTTTATGGGAACTCTCACTCCTGCTAATTCAGGGAAGATGATGCCCTGTACCTGTGAACCTGCAACCACAAGATGAAGCATGTACATACAATAATATATAACAAACAATGATAGAGTATGGTCAGTCATGTGGATCTCAACTATGAAAGTAACTACGCCTCCGTCCTCTACCAAACAAACACATCAAATAGATGCAAACACAAGATAACCATACACATGCCAGTATGGGATCAGTACCATAAATCAATATAAAACATAAACATAACATCAAATGATATCAACATCTAATCTATGCAATAACCTGATACACATTCAATGAACAGAAATCCATAATCATCATTTATTAACATAATAATCAATCACATCAAAAGTGACCTTAAATAATTTGGTCAAACACTAAAACATAAAGAAACCTAAAAGAAAACTATGGGTGGGGTACTACACATTATCAAGGAAAAATATAGAGTAATTGGTAAGGGGGGTAGAGTCAGGTAGTTAGGTAGGAAAAGGAATGGGTTGAAAGGTCGAGTGTTCAACTCCCTCTCACTGCCTTTTTTGCTCAACTTATCTTAATTTTTATTTTTAGAATTATTATTTATTCAAAACCAATATGCAAAAATAATTTACAACCTAATACATGAAAATAGAAAATAACAAAGATACCTTCCTTTTATCCATTTTAGTTATTTATCATAGGAAAATTATAAAATATGAAAAATATATATTATACTTCCCTGACGTTTTGTTCCTTTAGGACCTGAAATTTTCAGTGTCAACAGATGGAATTAAAATGATTTACTTGTCTATTTAAGAGACTAGAGTTTCATGATGAAACTAATGCTAGAAGAAGGAGACTGCAGAGATATCATGTGAACAAGCTTCATGCATGCCTGATCAAACTGGTTAAGGAGAACCGAACTACAGAGATTACTGAGCATTAGAAAGCTATAACCAAGAGACAATAAGTTACAAAACATTGATTGAAATAGAATTGATATATTGATCAGAGGATTTGAATGAGCATAATATAGATCTGATAATCTACAATTGAATTTGTATTGTAATCGGATCATCTATTGTTATGATGAAGGGTGCTCCCCTTAATACCACAAACACATAACAAAAATAGAGAAACAACAACAATATGCAAGAACAAAAAATGGGCTTCTTATTATCTCCACAAATGTGGAATTAAAAACTTTTAGAATTACAATATGCAAAGCCACATGGGCATTCCCTTACAATATTCTATAGGACAAAGCCTCGAATTATTACCCAGATCTACCCAGAACTGCTCCCCAACTGCCTAAGACAACACTACGGGCCTTCTTTATATAGGCAATTTCCATCGCCCGAGAAGGTTCCAAAAATTTAGCGCTTAGGGCCGACCAAACTTAGAATTATTTTAGTTTTCAATTTATTACATCAAAGTTAGCTCAAAATAACATTTGAAACCTGAATAGAAATTTTGAAGGAAAATTATTTTTGGCCATTTTAGGTGGTCTGATTTTCGAAGACCATAAGTCATCGCCAATTGACCCGGTCGACTATTATGACCCCATTCCAGAAAGGCCACGAAACACTCTACAGGCCTGACTCACGTAAGCACCTGTCACCCAAATTCTTGACCTCATCCGGGACCTTTATAGCCTTCAAAACTAAGTTCAAAGTTTTTGTACCCTACTGCCAATACCGAAAATCTTCAATATCTCCAAAGTTAGACTTGATCTGTCAATGAACTTTACTGGCAGGCTGATATGACTGAGATGAACCTCCACAGGTGAAATCAGAACATTCTGAGATCATATGACCAACTTACTAAAAATAGAAAGTTTCCATAAATAGTAGCTCTACACAAGATAGCCCTTATTGAATACAAAAAAAAAATATTTTTTGGTGATGAAAGATTTCTCTTACACCTAGGATGCTCCTGCATCATGTTACAGTTTAACCATTGTAAATAGATAAATCTCTTAATAGAGTGGACTAGAAAGTCTTGCAATGTCATTCATAGAGTGTACATTTGTTATCCTATCAACCCCATAGTGAATACTGGTTGGACGATAACTGTTAGTGTTAAATCCTCTAACAAGGTCACACCTCACAGTGTGTTTATAACCTTTAATAGGGTTGGGTCTTCACCGAACTCACTTTAGAGGAGTGAACAATTTTTGGGTTGCTGGTCCCAGGTGGTTTTTCCCTTAACAAGGTTTCCATGTTAAATCTCTTGTGTTATGTGTTGACTATGATGATTGTTTGTTGTCATACTTTACATGTTGCATATTGGATTTGATCGGTAATAACTATATGTTATTAACTGGTAATCAGTAAAAGCATAGACAAAATACTATTTTATGTTACCAAGCTGCAGAAGTTTTAGTAAATTTTTTTTGGATATACATTTTGTAATTGGGACTGTGGATAACTGATTCACCCCCCTCTCAATTATTCTAACAACCATGATGTGGGGTGTTGAGAAACACCAGTGTATGTCAGTCATTAACCTATCAGTGGTTGTTTGAAAATTGAATTTGATTTATTTGAGAGAATATTCTGACCGAATGTCAAGAAAATATATTATCCCCTAGGCATACTGAAATGTCCTAGGACCTAGATTCAGACTGATTCCAATCCATGATAGTATAGTGTAGAATAACTAATGTACAAACTGAAGCTAGTAAAGGATGGAAAGATGCATGTTGATAGATGGAGCATTGAATTACAAGAAGTGTCTATTTATGAGGTTTTCACCATCTTGGCAGATATTCTTTTTTTTCTACCAAGGTGCCTGTTTACCAGGTTTTCACCAAGGCACTTTTTCATTTTCCTTTTTCTTTTTTTAATTTCTCATTTTTAAATTTTTTTTTGTATTTTTCATTTAATTTTTTTTTTGTATTGATGCACCAAAGTGCCTGTTTGGCAGGTTTTCAGTAAGATGATCATTTTTTTCAGGACCTTTTTCTAAATTTGAGATTTTCTTGAGGACTTTTTCTGTATGTACATGCTGCTAGATGCAGAGAATATTAGGAATAGAAGTCCACCAATACAACTGAGAGGGGGGGTGAATCAATTGTATGACATATTATTAAGCTTTAAACTTTGAATAGAAACAATATCAAATCCAATGAACACAATGAATTCCAACACAATAACATAATATTTTGTTGTTGAGGAAACCTTGTTAAAGGTAAAACCTTGGTGGGAATTAACACCCACTAATGATGTACTTAGAGTATAGTATCCTTGTTAGAAGATCTATCCCTACTAGGAGATGATTAAAAAATTACAGTACATAATCCTTGTTAGAGGAAAGATCCTATTAAGAGTTAAGAAACATAAGGTAGACTCACTTCCCAAAGAAATTTATGTCCACCTTCAGAACTCATTGTTCGTAACATAAGTGTATATGAAGAAATACACAATCTTTTGAACTATTTGATAGAAAATGTCTTTTCTTGATCAGTTCTAATGAAGTATATAATTATTCTCTTCTCTACATCTAGTAGATACAAGCTTGCATCTTCCACAATCCTCTTTTACATCACATACATTCTCTCTATTATATCTTTTCAAAAGAAAAGATCTTACATATATACCCTATTACAAAATACATAATCAGGTCAGCCAATTAGGCTTTCCTAATATACAAATAATTACATAACTCCTTGCTAAGATAAACACGGTATATAAAACAAGTATACAATAATTACAATTCACTAATCAAGGACCGACATCCATAATTCATGCTCTCCATTCATGATACATGCTACAACTCTGAAGTCGGCTTCCAAATAAATCATCTCTAGAACACACGCCACAACTGACATCATCCAACTTTCCATACCATGCGGAGATCAATGAACATTATTCAATACCCTATTTATCATCCCTTAAGCTCACATACACTGAATCTTCATCACCTGTAAGATATACCCAGAACTCAAAGACTCACTCTGTCAACTTCCATTGTCACTGTCCACTAACTAGTCTTCACCAAATCTTTTAAAACTCAACCAATATGCAATATTACATCATGTGATCTTAGATATAAGATCACAACACCTTCTTATACATACAAATGACTTTTCTCATTCTAAAACATCCGTATAGTATCCATAAATTATCATAACCAGCATGTTCTCTTCACAGAAACATATGTTGACATCAATGACAAAACATGAATGACAACAACAGTAACTCCAACATCACTCAATGTAGTGATTAAACATATTAAATGCATCCAAAAATATCCCCAATGCATTAAAAATATCCAACAATCTCCCCCTTTGGCATTGATGGCAACATATGGGAAAATTCATCAACCCAAAAGTATTCTCTTAGTACCTTTACCACATAGGCTCTTTCCCCAATACATAGTCTCTTTCCCCCTTTGAGAACAATGGAAAAGGATTCCATAAGTCATCAAGTGTATTCCACAATTGACTTTAATGATCACTCCCCCTAAGGAGTAGATCCACACATCAAGTCCAAAATATGATAAGGCTCTAGAATGTTTTGGATTGATGCATCCCTGCATCATTTAATTCTGATGATACCTCTGGGATACTCAAAGGTATCTTTTGTAAATTCCTTTGTAATGATGTTTTCTATATGTTCCTTTGTGCTAATGTATTCCAATCTTATTTCCTTCTCTTCCACATTGTCTCTCAAGAAGTGATACTTAATAGAAATATGCTTAGTTTTTGAATGAATCACATGATTCTTTGACATTTTTACCGTACTGGTGTTATCACAATGGATAACCATTGGTTCATCAAAATTCATCCCAATATCTTTCAGCATTTGTTTCATCCAATAACTTATTCCCAATATTTTTACTTAGCCATGAAACTAACTTTTTCCCAAGGAAAAATGCACCTCCACTAGTACTCTTCCTATCATTAATATTCCCTACCCAATCAGCATTAGTATAAGCATGAAGTTAAAAGTCATCATTTCTATCATACCATAATCCATATTCAATTGTCCCTTTCAAATATCTAAATATCCTTTTCACAACAGCTAGGTGTGTCTCTTTAGGTTTTGCCTGATATCTAGCCACAATTCTAATAACATTAGCAATATCTGGTCTGGTGTGAGTCAAATATTCTAGTCCTCCAACCATTGATCTGTACTTGGTCTGAAAAACACACTTTGTCTCATCATTATTTGATAGTTTATGACTAGTCACCATGGGTGTACCAATTGGTTTACAATATTCCATTCCAAACTTTTTCAACATTTCTTTAAGATACTTAGTCTGAGAAATAAAGATCCCATTCTTATTCTGATTTATTTGCAGTCCAAGAAAGAAATAATTTCACCTATCATAGACATCTCAAATTCATTTTCCATCTCTTTAGAAAATTTATTTCATAATTCATCATTGCCTCCAAAGATAATATCATCAACAAAAATTTCTATTATCAGAATTCCATCTTCACTAGTTCTTAAATACAAGTTATTGTCAGCATTACCTTTTCTGAACTCAAGGAAAAGTAAGTATTTGTCTAACCTTGCATACCAAGCCCTTGGAGATTGCTTCAGTCCATATAGTGCCTTCTTCAACTTGCATATCATGTCTTCATCTTCACATGGAGGAAAACCATCAGGTTGTTCTACATAAACTTCTTCTTCAAGATCCTCATTCAAGAATGCAGAGTTTACATCCATTTAATATACCTTGAAGTCCTTATGTGTAGCACATGCTAGGAATAGTCCCAAGAGATAACTAAGAGGGGGGGGGGTGAATTAGTTATCTACAAGATTTAATTATTTATCCAATTAAGTATAGAAGAACATTTAAGCATAAACACAATATGAGAACATTTAACACAACACCAAAATTTTGGTTATGGGGAAACCCTAATAGGTAAAAACCCTACTGGGAATTAGCACCCACTATGAACTGCACTAGAGTATAATGATCCCTGTTAGAAGATCTTAGAACCCTGTTAGGAATTGATCTTTATAATGCATTAAGTACATTGACTTGGTTAAAGGTCAGACCCTATTAGGAGTCTATTGCAATTAACCTTGTTAGGGATGAGGACACACTATTTGAGAGCTCACAACTCAAATGGTTTGTTGGTTCTTGAAAATATTTTACACTCCATGAGGCACCAATATACCTAAGACTGATTTTGAGGAGGGGTTAGTTCCAAATAAGGAGAAATTTGTAGGTAACTGGACCAACTATAGGGACAAGACTTCCCTCTTCACTTCTGGCTCTACAGAATGAAGGTGGGTGCACCAAATCTAGTGATCATATAACACTTTTACCACTTTAAACTGGATTCAATAAAGTAGATAATGATAAGAAAATACCAAATGGAAACCACTCATCTTTTGATTATCGATTATCATGAAATAACTAAGGCCTAACTACATAAAACTAAAAGGATTGAAAGGATTTGATTTGATTTCTTGCAGAATGTAAACAACCATGCCAAACTTGCATCAATATAGGAAATACTAATTTCTAGTTAGTGCCTTATCCATTGGGCAATACATCTAAAGCAGATACATAACACAACAACAAAGATTCCAAGCCATAAACATAGTAAACCAAACTTATACACTACTTACAAAACATCCTTCATGTTGAACCAAAAGAATCTATGCTTTACTCAGAGACTTTTAACTTGATCCTAGATCAAGGCTTAGAAATAAAACACATACACAGATAAACTCTAAGCAATGAATTAGAAAACCCAAAACTCATCAAGAACAACAAAAGGAGAGATTTGAAACTGGAAAACTATATTAAGTATGAAGATTCAAATTCTTGTATTACAATATACTTCAGAATACACCACTTAGACAATATGCAAAAGACTTCGAAGGTTTTTCCCCTCTACTGATACAACTAACATAGTATATTATAATATGGACTGAGAATATACACTCAGATTTTCAGCTTCCTGTGTCAAGAATTTTCTAGCCAGCCCCTTCTAAATGATCATAAAAACCCTTTTATAGGAACAAGGATGCAACAAGAAAAAGATCATTTAGGTCAAAAACCCTAAATCTAACCAACAATCCCAAGGCCTGTAGGAGAATGAAGTCTGATGTGATTGTACCTCTATAGAACATTCTCGGGAACAAGCTACCTCATTTTCTGAGAAAATCAGATCAATAGTTAATGCACTTGAAAATAATCAACAAATCTGATTTCATCCATGAATCAAAGAAAAATATCTGCAAGGTAACCAAGTTGCAAGAAATCAGATTCTTCCCCCCTTTGTTGGATCTGCAAATCAATCTTGTCTGGATTGAAAAATCTTCACCAAACTCTGATCTTGGATTATAAATCATTACTGCTCTTACCAACCTAATCAAATTTGAAAATAACCACCGCCATTGTATTCCCCATCTTCTTTCATTTCCATTGATATATTATATGCCTATATTTGGGCAAAAAATGAAGTCTGCAGGCATCTTTTCATTTTTGCAAGCAAGTGCAACCTTCTCAAATTCAAAATTATTATATAGTTCAACTTTACCATTTGTTTTAATTCATTTATATAGATGCTTAAATCTAAAGTAGGACCCATGTGCCACATGGCACCATGCGATTGGCTCGTTGACTGATCTTATTGCTCGATTGGACTGTCTACACATCATCTTGGCCACTTGTCACTCTCTAATTCACTCATCACTCTGGCTGGGCATCCAACCTTATCATCCTCACCACCTCACAACCTTGCCACATGGCAGCATGTTGTTGTCCTACAAAGATAGCCATCATGCATCTTTCTTCCTACGGAGTAACGACCACCATTGGATTGACATGCATCCCAAGGTAGTCAGTTGTCTATCCATCCAACCTGATTTGTCATCGCCCTTCACCACATGTCATGTTCTCATTTTCTTGGTGATCCACTTGGCACCTTACTGCATCCTAATTGCCACACCATTAGATTACCACATGTCATCATGTCGCAGTCCTGTAATGGTTAATATCTGGGCATCTTCATCTCTGAGGGATTGCGATGACTGTTGGATCTGGGCATGCATCCCAACATATCTAACAAGCACATGTATACTCTATCAAAATTTACTTACTTGCATGTGGGACCCGTTGTCCACATCATCATCCACCTATCTGCCAACCGAGCACCTCAATTTCTATGCTCACGTGAGAGGCCTCCAATCTTGCCTCCATATTTGGACACCTTCATATTGTGTGCTCTACCTTTTAAATGGCATGTGTCCTACTACAATGGCAATGTGGGACTAAAGTCTCTAATTTTATAATGTATTACCTTTCATAAATTACCTTTTTAGTACATGCTAGTTGGGTGGGCCCACATAAGTATGAGAGGCCCACATAACCCTTCCTCTTTCCTTCTTTACTATCAACCCAAGTGTTGTTTCTTATAAACATTTGCTAATACAAAAAATTGGTGCATGTGGGATAAATCCCCAAACACACAGTCCACTATTTTGGCCACTCCCTCAAACCTGGCTTGCATGTGTTTTTACTACCATATTGGTCATGCATCTTTCCTTGGTCTCCTCCTCATAGCCTGCAAGTTTTAGTGCATGGAAAACACCGTTACCTTGGTGTGTATACCTCATGGTGTGCCTAAATTTTTTAATATGTGTGAAGCCCCCTTAAGGTAAGTGCACACAAGAAAGTAGAAGGTGTGTGCAAAACCAAATGGTGTTCACAACACAACTTCAAAAGCATGTGATGCCCCCTTTCTTTCCTTGCATGATGTCATGCTTATGCGCTGCAAGGCAGAGGCTTTGGTAATCTCCATAGCTGGCATGTACTCCCTTAGCAATGGTATGTGCGAGCCTTTGAATAGTGTGCCCATTCTTTACAAAGAAAACCATATAAAATGGTGTATTCTACACCATTAGAAAAAACTTGTAGCCTCTATTTAGTATTTGCAACCAAAGATACATGGAAGTCACATGCAGCCCTGGAAGATGAGTGCCAGAAATAAAAGGAAATACACATGTGCACAATTCTATTTAGGCATATCAACAAAAAGAAAGCATTCTTGGCAACAAAGAAACCACACATACACCAAGCTGAAAAGAACTCACCAATAGCGCAAAGATAGACAACATGCTTTTTAATTATAGACAGAAGAAAATAGAGTAATTCCACTGCACAAAATTCTGGAAGCCTGGAGCCATGAAAACTTCCAAAAGTTTAAGATAATTTGAATAATCAACCGGGTCAACTTCGGATTTCAAGTAACCCACAAGCTTTTAGTACTTCCATTGTAAAATGGCCTTTTCTGGCCTGTTCGGTAAATGCAAAATAATCACTGGGAACCACCTCTTAAAAGGATGTAATAAAATATCAAATGAAAAGTTGAGGTCGAACCATTGATGATGAAAGAAGATTCATCTACAAATATTACAACAAAATTACCCTCAACTCAAAACAAGCATCTAACAAAAAGTTTTGAATTTTAGAAAATGGGTACTTTGCAAAGTTTATTCTATCCACACTTTTCATCAGCATAAAACACTTTTTTCCTGACCTTGCAAACCTGTCAAATGAAAACCTCATAGCATGAAACCTTGGATGAATGATCTCTCTCATGCATGGAAAACAAGGTTATAATCAAATTTTTGGAATGATAAATCGATTATCCATAAATAAACTTCAAAGTCAGCCACTTAGAAAATCCTGAATTGAAAGGTAGTGAAACATTATAAATCGGGTTTAGAACTGACCAGGGAAAGGGGTCAAATGGATTGATCATAATCTAAAACTCATATGGGAGACTCATTTCCATGTCTACAATATAATGCAATATTCCTTTCATCATAAATATCATCTGGGTGTTAGATAGAAACCTCTAAAGTAGGCTATTCAGTTAAAATTAGACAGGATGCAAAGTGCAAATATGAGCACAGGCCTCCAAATGGGTACCTTCAAAACTTACCAGAATTGGATCTGGGAGTTGTGACCAATTGCACATGCTATGTGAAAGGTGAGGAACACATATCCTAAGTGCCATCTTATGACAATCAACAGGCCTATCTTTATATGCACTTGAACTTAGGTCTTTTCACAATGGTCTTTTGAAGTACTGAACTTTGCCTTAGGAGAATTTTTTGATTATGGGCTCAAGACTATCTGGATTTTTAAGAGTACCAACATGGTGAAGGCTACAACCTTCTGCATAACAGATACACACTATATCTAGATCTAGGTGAACTGTGAGTTAGACCTATTGTCTTGATCAGTTCTAATGAATAGCATACACTCTCTTCTTTGTCACATACACCTTCTACTGATGGCTCAATACTTCACACCTTCTACTCTCCTCTTCTCTTTCAACTATCTTCCATACTCAGTGATCACAACTGACCTACTATAAGTATCTTTCTCCAAATGATATAATCAAGTTTTCCTATTAGAACTTCTTTGAAATTATATTAGAGAAATAATATAACTCTCCAAAAACATCTCCAATGGCTATACTAAGCACGCAATACAAATTAGGACCGCACAACTCCATATGAGTAGACGCATCGCTTCACATTGTCAGCTACACTAAATTAATTGACAATTTCTTCTCATGCTGAAATATGTTATGCACTCTTAACCAAACATTCTTAACTCTTCTCCAAACATGAATCCAAACACACATATCAAAATGATAGGTGCAACTACTCAAACAATATAAACAATGTCGGCTCCATTAGATAAACTCAGGAAACTATAACTGGCAACTGGAAACATCATAACTCAACCTGTACTACACAAATGACCTTGCGTCCATGAACATAGCATCATACACATGTATTCTACAAAATATAAACATACAAGGCTTCACCATAGCCATGCTGAAAATCACATACAAAACTCTTTCTAGGCCCTGTTAGGAACCCTACTGATATAAACAACTATATTACTGTCTTCACTCTAAATCAACCTCTACGTATATGATATCATGCTGATAACATATCTAAGAACTATATTCTTAAGGCTCTCTCCATCAAGCTTCCATGCACGCTGCTTACCATATGTTGTCATCAATGACAAACATACAGTCAACACTGGCTTGTTGGAAAATCTCCAACAATCTCCCCTTTGGCATTGATGGCAACATATGGAATGAAAAACACCACCAATCTAAATGTACAATTATTTTATAACATTCTCCATTTCCTCGACAAAACTCCCCCAAGGATGAATCATGTTGGTTAAAATCTTTATTTTTTATTTTTGCCCCAAAAGATAGGATGTTTTTGGAAAATTTTGCAGTCTTTAGGGTTTTCTAGGTCTAAGTGTTTTTGAAAATCAGAAAAAGCCCTAGTTTGAGTTGTTGGCCTTCTATTTCTCTGTTACTTTATTAGATCACTTAAGCATCAAAATAAGCATGTGCACTTTAAATTTCCTCTCTCAGTCGCTTAGTCTCCCAAAGAAGTAAGAATATTCCCTCATATTTAGCAATTGCCTGAAACCCTTTGTCACCCGATCTCATAAGCACTTTGGAATATTCCTTATTATCAAACAAATTTTATAAGAAAAGAACTATAGTCATGTGGTCTCTAGATGGAAATTAACTTTGGTCAAGAGATCTCAGAATGATTTATTAAAGTGATGTTTCATTCAGCGATTATGATTTTTCTCTTTGGTCGCTAAGTCTCTAAATGGAGGTGCGGTCTTCTATTGCAATTGTCTCCAAGTCTCCAGGTCTTCATGCAGTTAGACATTTTATGCAGTGACTTGGATTTTCAATGGTCACATTATCTCCAAAAGGTGGCAGTTATCTTCTATGCGGTCAGCGATCAAGCGGCACGGTTGTCTCCAGATCTCCAGATGTAGCGGTTAAGTGATATAGGATTGTTAGACTTAGTATGAACCATTGATGAAATTTTTCGTGTGGATGGCCCCGAGTCTCTAGATCTAACTCAAGGTGAAGAAATGTTTCTATGACTTGGAAGTTCCTTTTTGTCACATGATCTCCAAACCAAACCCCAGTTAAGGAATTTGACTGGTGACTAAAGATTGCTGTTAGTCGCTAGATCTCATAATGGTGGGCCCTTCTTCGTAAAAGTGATTGAGATGGACCTGGTATCAGAAGGAGTTGAGGTGTCAAGTTTCTATTTGATGCAGAAAGAATGATGTGGTAGGGATGTCAGCATGCTCAGAGGTTATAAAGTTTTTCAGCGATTTGGTGACTTAGGGTTGTCTTGCTTTCTCAAGGTTTAACCCTAGTTGCAGAAAAGATTGTGAGACTCAGCGAATCACTTTGTCGCGTAGTCTCCAGATTTGCCCAAGGTTGAGTTAAAGTTAATATAATGGTTAAGCCCAATGGTTATATGTTTAATTAGCAATACAATGACTGTATAGTCTTAGAGTCTCATGTTCTTGATGGTCAAAGGCTAAACCTCCAGCGATTCAGCAACATGATTATCTCTTGGTCACTGAATCAGATAGTTAAGTAAGAAAGTTTCTCACAACTTAACATGGATTGTAGGATGAAATAAGGAGGGAGATGACGATGGTCGTGAGATCTCACAAAGAAGTTTGAAAAGTTAACCATGTTCTGTGACTTAGAGTTTGCCTGTTGTCACCAAGTCTCATAATAGATTGAAAGTGATTTTAGGCACGTGATCTTGAAAAGAGAAATATTTCACCCGCGACTAAGAAATAGAATATAGTCAGGTGATATCCAAATGTAAAAAATTAAAGAGAGACTAGAGAGGTTGACTATAGTCACTAAGTCTCTAGATCAAAAATTTGTGTGATTGCTAAATCTCGTAATGAATTTATAAAGTGAGAAATCTTTCCACGACTACGAGAAGCTCTCTTAGTCGCCAGGTCTCAAAAGAAATTGAAGGCATCAATGTTATAAAGCAATTGCAGGACTTTTTCTTCAGTCGCCAGGTCTCTGAATATTTAAATTTAAAGTTTTTTGAGCTACGGCTAGTAAATTGAAGCCCTGTTCATGCCGAAGTAATGGTGGAGGTGACATCTTTGGTGTCAGAAATGGTGACGCATTCAATTCTATAGAATAAAATAGTTAGAGGTTACTCATTTGAAAGTTATGGAGCATATCAAAGAGTACAGAGCATCAAGTTTTTAGAGCTTTCTAGATTTACAGTGTGACCAATGATTTTTGCAAAGAATTTTTAGAATTTCAGTCAGGATGAGTCAAGCAATAGCAAGCGGAACCTCTACCAGTCGAGGGTCAAAGAAAAAAGTAAAGAAAAGTTTTTTAGATGAGTTCCTCACCCTCTTGCCTAGTTCATCTTAGAACAAAAAGGTCAGTGAAAATTATTTTATGGATGAATTGGCTTACTGTAGAGATGCCAAGACTCCTGAACTTACAAGCATGTGTTTACTTAGTTATTTTTATAAGAACCGTGATAGTGTGGTCCCAGTCTCAAACCCTTGGACATCAGGGTTGGCCAAGCTAATTGTTCTAAAAGTTTTTCTAGACGTAGATGCATTACTTATGCTATCTCAATGTTATTATCCACTGTTAAAAACCATTAGAAAGGAGGATGGTTCACCCTTGGTAAACCTAGATAGAAATTCCTTCATGAAGGTATTCAGAATTCAGATTCCAATGGCCACAAAGATTGACTTAAAGGCTTAAGAAAATAGATATGTTAGATTGGAATATATTCATACAAAATAACAAATTGCAGATATCTTCACCAAGCCACTACCTAAGGATGCATTCTTGTATCTAAAAGGCAAGTTAGGGATCACTCCCCTGTCCGAGGTTCACTAAATAAAGTTTTAGTGATGCATCAACCAGAACATGTTGAAGATCAATCAGTTGATGCAGCATAGTTAGGGAATCATTGCATATGAATCAGTACATTAGGTACATTAATATTTATCAAAACTGTGTAAGTTGTCTTTGGCATGTGTTGTCAAAGAGGGAGAGTTTGCTGTCATTTCAAGAAATTTCTAAGAAGAAGAATTTGAGAAGTTAAGAGGGAGAGTTCTCAGTCAGAGAAAGAAGTTTAAAGATGATGGGAATTAGAAGGAAGCTAAGGATATGTTTCTTACTCTTGGTTTCTCTGTGAAATTTCATTGTGCTATGACATGTTGTGTTGCCATCAATGCCAAAGAGGGAGATTGTTGGATACAATTGTCTGAAGGACATTGTTGGATTAACTATGTGTTGTCTTTGATGTCACACAAATGTCATATCAATTATCATTCTCAATATCTACCAAGTTCAGTCGGTCATCTAAGCGGTTCTCAGTATCTACCAAGTTTAGTCGGTCAGCTAAGCGGTTCTCAGTATCTACCGAACTCAGTCGGTCAGCTAGGTGGTTTTTAGTGTCTACCGAGTTCCCTTAGGTGTCTAAAGGAAACATGACAGGGTAACAGTGTTAATAGAGCCTACTCAGTTATCGAAGGAAAATTAGTGGTTACCGAGCTCTCTCGGTCTCCAAAGGATGTTGCAAAATTCACTGTGGTTACTGAGTTCTCTCGGTCACCAAAGCAAATCTTTTCAGGATTAATGTTTACCGAGCAAGGTTGGCCCTTTCAAAGAATTTTGTTATTACAGTTTGTTTATCCCAACCGACTGTTATAATAATTATTAGTCCCGACTTGACAATCTAAATGATTATGAAATGGCATATATATATAGAAGGTCAAGTGATGAATAAAAGATATACAACATGTAGAAATCATTTTGAAGAAAGGTGTGTGCGAATTTTGAAGGATGGTCAGATATCCTTGAGGAGCAGCAAAGATTTAATCGATCAGTAAGGATCTAGTGAAACAGAACAGAGATCTATATTCAACAATTCAGTTGCAAGTCATTTCATTGTTACTCTCTAGCAATTTTAGCAGTGATATCAAAATCTCTTAACCGAGTTGGTTTAACAACCATTTTGTAAATCCTCTAACAAGGTAATAGTTCTATTGAATTGTTTCAAGACCTCTTGCAAGGCCACTCCTAGCAGGGTGATTAAATCCTCTAACAAGGTCACACCTAACAGTGTGTTTTGTAACCTTTTACCAAGTTGGCTTCTAACCGGGCATCACTTCAGAAGAGTGAAAAATAGTAACTAGTTACATTGGTGGTTTTTCCCATATTGGGTTTCCATGGTAAATCTGGTGTCTTTGGTGTTCATGTTATTTTCTTTATTCATGTAAGTTAATCAGTGATGAATGCTTAAGAACAGTTTAATTTTTACACACTTCAAGGATCAAGTTTTCAGCATTTCTCTGTATATTTACCGAGTGGCACAGTAAATAATTTGTTAAGATATTTAAGGGATCAGTGGTAAAAATTTTGTGGTTAACTGATTCACCCCCCCTCTCAGTTACTGCATCTATATTTCCAATAGGTTCACCCTTGGTAACCCTAGATAGAAATTCCTTCATGAAGGCATTCAGAATTCAGATTCCAATGGCCACAGAGATTGACTTAAAGGCTTAAGAAAATAGATATGTCAGAGAAGTTGTGTTAGTTTCTGAGATTAAGAGCCATATGCCAAAAGAAAATAGAAATTATGTTGCAGCTATGGTTGGGTCGGTTCCATATCAGTACAAGGACCTAAAATTTTATATGAAATATATTGCATATGGGATATGCTAGGTCTTGGGAGTTGATGCAGGGCCAGAGAGGATCACCTCAGATATTTTGATGCTGGTAATAGATTCACAAAACCATCTGGTGAACAAAGGTTATGATTTTATTGGTTATATAATAAACAGAATGCATGAGGGTTTATTGTCTTTAAAGACCTTTGCATCTAGTTCTATGCCTAGATTCGTGCATTATTCCTTGTTGATGCACCTTATTGTGTATCACAATTATGATCTCATCAACTTACAGGATCTCAAGCCACAAATGACATGGAATGGAGAGCCTAACCCTGTGCAATTTTGGTTAGGAATCTGGAGTCCTTCCTATCCTAGGCGTGATTTTGGTGCCTTTGAAAACTATATTGTGTATCCAATTCTCTAAAGTCTGGGAGTGAACTACACAAGATTATCCACCAAAGTTCTACAATTGGTGAGGCCCCAACAATTTATTGATAAGTGGACCAAGGGCCACAATTGGGGAGATATTTATTATGAGAAGGGTTACACAATGATTAGGGTTTGTGGATGCCCTCAGCCTCCTCATCTACTTCCATTTGATGTTCCACCAAGAGTTGCATTTTTAGAGTTTATCTGGAAATTGATGTGGATAGATAAAGAACATCTAGCTCCCCACAGGAAAGGGACTTTCACTCCTCGGCACTTTAGGGTGCATTATCTTAGAATTGGAAAGGGAGCTCTCAGCAGGATTAATGTCTGGTTGGAGGGTTTCCACATGTTTGCATCACCATACAGATATGTTGATACAGAGGGATTCATAGTTTTTTCTAGACAATATTACACTCCTAACATTCCCTTCAATAAACAACATGAGGAGTATCCTGAGGAAGATGTCATAAGAAACATCATTGAAGATAATGAGGTGGAGAAGAGAGTTCACCAATTGAGTACATTGTATAATGTTGAAAAGCAATTGAAAAGTAAAGGATTGGTATTTGGGGGTTTCTTTCCCACTTTGCCTTACCTACAAAGACTTGAGCAAATGATGGCTCAATTTAACACTCTGATGAGGTCCATGGAGGATCAAATTGATAAGACTAATCAAGGCAAAAAGGCTCATTTTGATTTTGAATGTGATGATGATAGTGATGGTGGCTATCCAGTATATAGTCCACCCACTATAGAACAACCATTGGTCGAAGGGCCTGGAGGAGAAAAAGAAACTGTTGACCTTAGTGAACTGCCTAGTTTTGAGGATACTGCTGAGCCCCAAAAGAAAAAGAAATTTTTTTTGACTGGTGAACCTTCAAAGAAGAAGAAGGATAGAGTGAGTGCCCTCTATACAGGGACTAGTGAGCATCATCACCAAATTAGAAAGAAGGTGAGGGAGGAGGAAAGAAATAGAAAACTCAAAGTTGAAAATGTTGAGTTGCCCTTGGACCTTGGCCAAGATGAGAGAATAATTGAGCAGGATGCTTTCCTAAATGATGACAATTTTGTCAATTTAGATGAATTTAAAAGTTTCTTAATATGGCATAAGCAGCAACAAGTTGCATCAAGTGTGCAGATAATAGAGGAGGGTTAGGTGCTAGATGAGGCATTACAACAATTAAAAGAATATGACACAGAAGATGAGACCTTGACTCTAGATGAGGCCAGGAAATTGGTAAGACATAGTAAGATGCTACTGGTGCTTGGGTGGAGTTTGTATTCTGATTTTATAATAGATCAAATAAAGAGACAAGAAGATGTCATTCTGTCTTTAGAAACCCAAGTAGGGGATATAATAAAAGGATTTGGGTATAGCCCAAAGAGTCAAGCATTAGCCATGTGGAGTCTTTATCCTAAAGACAAGAAGACACAAATTTTGAATGTGAAAGAGCAAATGGAAGGAGATAAAATCGTGTGGTCGATCCACAATACTGGGAACCTTGAGATTTCTCAGGTGTTGACCCAATTTGCAAAATTAAATGAGGACAAAATGAAGCAATTATCTAAAGATATGGTGATCTTTTAGATGATTACAGTGCCCTTGTGAAAGATAGGGATTTAGTGTTAATAAGGATTAGGGCATTGGAAAAACATGCAAATGATTTGGAGGAACAACTCATCAGTGCTCTTGTAGTAGCCCCTGCACCTCCAAAGCAACCCACAACACGGGCCATGACATAAGAGTAGGTGGCCATAGAGCTGAAGAAAATAAATGATGAAAAGAATGAGGCCATATTACAGGCCCTTTTGAGTATTTTGCAGCACAGGATGAATACAATCAAGGATAAATTTGACCTAGTTTTTAATGCATATGGAAAATTGCTAGAGTTACAAATAGAGGTTAGTAATTATGTGCAAATTTTGAGTGGATTTGATATGGTGTGGTTTGTCAGAGCACCACTTTTTGAAAGATTGATTTTTGCTCAATCTTTAAGTAGTAATATTCTAGAAATAGTTGTGAGGGTTGGTGAGGAGATTGATAGAGTGAAGGCCATATTACCACTTTTTAAGGGTAAGGAAAATTTGATTAAGGCTAAGATAGCCATGCTCAGCTCCTGCTCCAATAAATTTATCCCTTCAAGTTTGAATACTAATGGAGCCATAAAGAGTCTTGATCAAGGGAGATCAGATTTGATCTTCTACTACCTAGGAAGGAAGCATTTTTAGGTGAAGATAGTAATGTTGATATAGAGAGCTTCAATAAAGCCTTGGATGAAGCTATAAAGGTGGAGATAGATCTCACCAAATTCATAACAGATGTCAAAGCCATAACTGATGCCAGGTGGGAGAGATAGAAGGCACAACTACAACTTGTCCAGAATTTCAACTAGCCTTTAGAGGAACAAGTAACTGCATGGGATGAACTCATAAAGCCCAAGAAAGTTAAATCTACTGTAGTTGACTTAGATATTTTAGATGATGAGTAAAGAAGACATTTGGAGGACTTGACACCTGAGCTCAGAATACAGGGATGATAAGCTAACTTTAAGAATGGTGTAGGTTAGCCTGAGATGGCAGTCACCATATCTCATAAAAACTAAGGAGCTATCATGAAGACTTGTAGACAGAGGTGTCAGTTATCAGTGATCCAGGATGCAAAACAGGCCAAAACAATTTTCTCTTTCCACCGCCTGAAGGCTTATTGTATTTTTGTCTTTTATGAGTTGTCTCTTATGTTTTTAGGTTTAGGGTTTTCAACCATCTGAAGCTTGTTGCATTCCTATTCATAAGGGAATTCTAAGATGGTTGAGACTGAGATATATAAATAGAGTTGTAGACTCATTTTTGTAGAGTGGGAGGATAATAGAAAAATTGAATAGAATTGCTTTGAAGCAGACTTCTAATTTTTGTGTTTGACTTTTTGAGTAATTGAAATTTGAATGTAATTGGCAAGTTGATTTTAATACAAATACAATGCAACTTCTGCCATACCTTCTTTTTGTCTCTTTACTTTTATGTTGTACTCTTGTATGTTTTATATGTTAGACATTTAAAATATACCAGTTGTAAAGTAGATTGCTTGATTGATTATGAGTTTCTTTCAAGGAAAGAATTAAAATTATCATGGTTCATCTTGAAGAGTAAAATATATTTGTAAGGATTGTTGATGATAACAGTGTTTGGTTAAAAGAGTAGTTTGTAAGGCAATCTATTTGAATTTGTAGTTAGTATGTAAGGCATACTTTTGTATTTCTTTTGAAATCATTTGGTTGATTTACATTTGGATTTCTTTTTCCCTTTGAATAAGGAACTGGTGTTGTGTTTGTTTCTTATAGTTTTTATCTTTCATATCTTTTAAGAATAAAAATTCAAACTTTCATATCATTACCAGTACATTTTCATTTCATGTTTATTGCACAAAACAGATTGGACTATTCCTAAGGCTTACAGTTCATATTTTCTGATTCTGTGAAGAGAAAATAATTTAGGTTGCCCGTCCTTAAAAGGAAGAAGGATGAGAATCCTTAAATCACTGATTATTGCTTTGTTTACAATCATACTCTACCTGGTGAAAATTTGCATTAAATTGATCATAGTCATATGCAGAGTGTTTTGTAGATTGATGCATTAGAAGGATTGATAGCATATCAGTGTCCACTTATATAATACTGTGTAATTAGTTATCATTAAAAGGTAATACCTTCCTGAGTATGTGGAGCTAAAAAATAGAGGATCCTATCCAATTCTTAGTAATTAGGTCTTTCTCTTGTTTGAATTGGTCTCAGAAGTCTATTTTCAATCAATCATCCAAGACATTTGATTCATACAAGAAAAATCCCTAAAAAATCCTGCATCTACTACTAAATGCTCTGAATATTTTTTGCTATATCCTCTTACTATATACTCCTTACTAATTTGTTTCTTGTTGCTAAATACTCACTCACCCTTTCTAGAATAAAACAACTATTTTGTTTTTCATGACTATATACTTATTCCCCCTTTCACATCAATGGAAAAGGGTGTGAAAACAAATAAGCACCTATAATACTCCTAAAGTAAAGAAGTAAACCATTCATTAGTCACTAAGGACTGATGCACTCCTGTAAGCTCTAATCAAATTCAGAGAAGGGAGTTACTCCCAGCTTCTCCTTGAGATACTCAAATGTATCCTTTAGTAAAGGCTTTGTGAAAATGTTTTCTAGTTGTTCTTGTGTGCTCAAATTATCCAATTTTATTTCTTCTCTGCAACTTTCTCTCTTAGGAAGTGATATTTTATCTCAATGTGTTTTGTCTTTGAATGAATCACAGGGTTCTTTGACATATTGATAGTGCTAGTGTTATAACAATGAATAATAATAGGATAATCAATCTAAATACCAAAGTATTTTATCATTTACTTGATCCACACAATTTTAGAACAATTTAATGTTGTTTCTACATACTATGCTTCTATTGTGGACTGAGAAATACAATTTTGCTTCTTTCTTATCCAAGTAACAAGTCTATCTCCAAGAAATACTACTCCTCCTAAAGTACTATTTCTATCATCAATGCAACCTGCCCAATCTGCATCTATATACACATGAAGTTCTACATTCTCTAAATTAGGATACCATAAACCATAGTCTATTGTTCCTTTCAAATATTTGAATATCCTCTTTACTACCATAAGATGACTTTGTTTAGGTTCTGCTGCAAATCTTTCAACAATACCAACTGCATTGGAAATATCTAGTCTAGATTGTGTAAGATAGATGAGTTTACCAATCATAGACTTATATAAGGTTATGTCTACTGCTACAGAATCATCTTCTTTTGAAAGCTTGCATCTTGTTATCATAGGGGTACTAACTGGCTTGCAATCATCCATCTTGAATCTCTTCAATATCTCTTTCACATACTTAGTCTGATTAATAAAAATACCTTTGTCTGTCTATTGTACATTCGGTCCCAAAAAGTACTTGATAGGTCCAATCATGCTCATTTCAAATTCTCTCTACATATCTTTAGCAAATTCATCACTAAGCTTGTCATTTCCACCAAAGATAATGTCATCAAAAAATATAGCAACCAACAATAATCCATCAGGTATCTCTCTTATGAATAAGTTACAATTTGTTGCTCCTTTCTTGAATCCAATCTTAGTCAAGTAACCATCTAATCTTTCATACCATGCTCTAGGGGCTTGCTTAAGTCCATAAAGAGATTTCTTCAGTCTGCATACCATATCAAGTATGTCTGATAAAGTAAATCCTTCAGGTTCCTCTATGTAAACTTCTTCCTTCAACTCTCCATTCAGGAATGTTGACTTGACATCCATCTAATATACTTTGAAGTCTTTGAATGTAGCATTGGCTAGAAAAAAATTTATGGCTTCCAATCTTCTTACAGGGGCAAATGTATCTGAATAATCAATTCCTTCTCTTTGCACATATCCTTTACATACTAGTCTTTCTTTGTTTCTTACTACTATTCCATATTCATTCATCTTGTTCCTGAATATCCACTTGGTTCCAATCACATTCTTATCACTAGGTCTAGGGACCAGCTCCCACGTATCATTCTTAATTATCTAACCTAGCTCTTCTTTCATTGCATCATGCCAATCTGAATCATTACATGCATCTTCAACACCCAAAGGTTCAATTTGTGAAAGTAAACATACCTCTTTATCAACTGTTGAACTCTTTGCTTTTGATCTTGTCATGACCTTGTTTTGATCTCCAATGATATCTTCCTTTTAATGGTATCTAGATTTGAATTTAGGAAAATTAGGTGTGATTCTCTCATCTGACTTCTATGATTCTTCTTCACTAGTTTTAGGGTCATTGAATAATACATCAATGCTATCAAACATTTCTTCAACAACTGTTTCTCTAGTGGTAGGTCTAGGTTCTTCTTCAATCATAGGTACATAATCATGATATCTCTCTTGAATCATAAACTTCTCATCAATCTTCACATGAGCACTTTCAATGATCTTCCTCAATCTTAAGTTAAAACATTTATAAGCTTTGATTTTAGTAGAGTAACCAAGAAAAATACCTTCATCACTTCTTGCATCAAACTTTCCAATAGCTTCATCTCTCTTGATGTAGCACTTTCTTCCAAATATTTTGAAGTATTTCACTGTAGGTACACTTCCAAACCATAGCTCATAAGGTGTCTTGTCTATGCCTGGCCTCAATTAAATTCTATTAATAGTATAGATTGTAGTATTGACCACATCTCTCCAATAGGTATGTACAACTTTTCCTTCAATCATGATGGTGCACGCTGTGTCAAGTATGATTCTATTTCTCCTTTCTATAATTCCATTATGTTGAAGGGTTCTAGGTTCTCTTAACTACCTCTTTATCCCATGTTCTTCATAGTACTCATAAAATCTGTCAGAGGTGAATTCTCCTCCTCTATCTAATCTCAAACATTTTATCTTTGATCCAGATTCATTTTCAACCTTAGCTTTAAATATTTTGAACTTCTCAAATGCTTCTGATTTGTCTTTTAATAATGCATCCCACATCATTCTATAATAATCATCAACAAACAAAATAAAGTACCTTTCACCATAGTATGATCTTGTTTGAGTTGGTCCACATAGGTCTATGTGCACTAGATCCAATTTGTTCTCTACCAAATTATGCTTGCTTCTGAATGAATTCCTCACATGCTTTCCCATCACACATTCCCTGCATATTGTATCAACTAGTTTTGCAATGCTAGGAAGGTCTCTTACTATCTTTACATTGCTTATCTTCACTATGTTGTCAAAATTGATGTGACATAGTCTTTTGTGCCATAACCAATTGTCATCTACTTTAGCAAAAAAACAACTTAGTTCTGAATTAAGCTAAAAAACATTACCTTTTTTCTTTGAATTTGATGCAATCATTTCTCCTTCCTTGTTATTAATGATGCACTTATTGTCTTTGAATTCCAACTGATATCCTTTGTCAAGAAAATTTCCAACACTTAGTAGGTTATGCTGCAAACCATCAACATAAAGAACATCATCAGTGTTGTTCTTTCCATACAAGGTGATAGCTCCTCTACTTACGATAGGTTTAGGAGTATTGTCTCCAAATCTAACCATGTCACCTTTATACTTATCTAGATGTACAAATCTATCTTTGTCTCTTGTCATGTGATGTGAACAAGCACTACCAATGATCCAATCTATTCTAATATCTACTTGTGAAATCAATGCTAACTCTTATTCTTTCTTTTCATCTTCAAGGTCCATTTCATCAAACATTTTCTCCATATCTTCAAGAGAAATGAATCCAATTTCATCTTTTATTGAATCTTCATCTAATACTCCATCTCCAACATAGTAACATTCTTTTGTATATTTAGACTTGTAATTAGTTTTGAGCTTCTTGACACTTGTAGAACACTTAGATGCAAAGTGACCTATCTTGTTACATGAAAAGTATTTGAATGGTAGTTTACCTTCATATTTCCCTTTTCCTTTTCTTTCTTTCTTAGTAATCATAGCAATGAAATCATCTAGTTCTTTCTCTTCATCATAATCATCAAAATTACCAGAAGTGTTCAAGGATTTCTTACCATGGACTAAAGATTTGAAGGCTATCTCACTTTTAGGCTCTGTCTTCAAACTTGAGATCTCAAATGCTGAAATCTTGCTGATTAAGGTCTCTCTTTTGAAGTCTTTTTAAAATTGCATAGTCTCATATAGGATGTTTATCTTGTTCTCATATTCTGGTGTCAAAGTAGTCATCAACTTATCCATTATGTCTTCTTCAGAAATTTCTCCACCATTATTTATGATTCCTGCAACTACTTCATTAATCCTTTGATTGTAGGCTCTGATGTTCTCTTCAGGTAGTATCTCCAATGTATTGTAATTTTTCTTCCATGTCTTTTTGTGTGCATTCTTGGCTTGGATGTCTCCTTCAAACATGTCTTCTAGATACTTCCATATCTTGTAGGCTTTATCTACTTTCTTGATCTCTAACAACTCACTTTCAGACAAGGCGTCGATAAGGGCTTCTTTGGAAATAGCATTTTGAGTGAACATATCCTTTTTCTTAAGAGTTGCATCATCCTTTGCAAGATATTTTAAAGAAGAAATCTGAACTTCTTTAGTAGCTACTTCAAAAATCTCAAAAGCAATGCACTGCAAATGTATCATCATTTTTTTCTTCCACTCTAGATAGTTCTCTCCATAAAACTTAGGATTTTCTTTTCTAAAGAATGTCATCTGATCAACCTCAAGCTATTAAATTTATGTTCAAGGCACTTGGCTCTAATACCAATTGTTAGGAATAGTCCCAAGAGATAACTAAGAGGGAGGGTGAATCAATTATTTACAAGATTCAATTCTTTATCCAATTAAGTATAGAAGAACATTTAAGCATAAACACAATATGAGAACACTTAACACAACACCATAATTTTGGTTACGGGGAAACTCAAATAGGTAAAAACCCTGGTGGGAATGAGCACCCACTATGAACTGTACTAGAGTATAATGATCCATGTTAGAAGATCTTACAACCCTGTTAGGAGTTGATATTTACAATGCATTGAGTATAGTGACCTGGTCAAAGGTTAGACCCTATTAGGAGTCTTTTACAATTAACCTTGTTAGGGGTGAGGACACACTGTCCGAGAGCTCACTGCTCAAATGGTGAAGACTGCAACCTTCTACATAATAGATACACACTATATCTAGATCTAGGTGAACTCGAAGTTAGACTTGTTGTCTTGATCATTTCCAATGAATAGCATACACTCTCTTCTTTGTCACATAGACCTTCTACTATTGGCTCAATACTTCGCACCTTTTGCTCTCCTCTTCTCTTTTAATTATCTGCCATACTGAGTGATCGCAATTGACCGTCTATAAGTATCTTTCTCCAAATGATATAATCAAGTCGGCCTATTATAACTTCCTTGAAATCATATTAGAGAAACAATATAACTCTCCAACAACATCTCTAATGGCTATACTAAGCATGCAACACAAATTAGGAGCGCACAACTCCATATAAGTAGACACATCGCTTCACATTGTCGGCTACACTAAATTAACTGATAATTTATTCTCATGTTGAAATATGTTATGCACTCTTAACCAAACATTCTTAACTCTTCTCCAAAGATGAAGCTAAACATGCATATCAAAATGATAGGCACAACTACTACAACAATATAAACAATGTCAGCTCCATCAGATAAACTCATGAAACTGTAACTAGCAACTAGAAATATCATAACTCAACCTGTATTGCACCAGTGACTCTGCATCCATGAACATAGCATCATACACATGTCTTCTACACAAATATAAATGTGCAAGGCTTCACCATAGCCATACTAAAAATCACATACAAAACTCTTCCTGGGACCTGTTAGGAACACTACTAATATAAACATCTATATTATTGTCTTCACTCAAAATCAACCTATGCATCTATAATATCATGTTGATAACATATCTAAGAACCATATGCTCAAGGATCTCTCCATTAGGCTTCCACACATGCTACTTACCATATGTTGTCATCAGTGACAAACATATAGTCAACACTGGCTTGTTGGAAAATCTCCAATAGCATAAGCCAAAAATAATCTCACAGCTTCTATCCTAGAAACATGAGAAAAAGTCTCTTCAAAATCTATGCCTTCTTATTATGAATAACCTTTATATACCAATCTTGCTTTGTTTCTTACAACTCCTTCTTCATTCATTTTGTTTATGAAAATCCACTTAGTTCCTATTACATTTTTATTTTTAGTTCTAGCAACCAATTCCCAAGTGCTATTTTTATTTATCTGATCTAACTCTTCCCTCATAGCTTTTATCCAAGATTCATCTCTACAAGCTTCATCTATAGTCTTTGGTTCAACTTGAGAAATCAAACAAATTTCTTCTCATCTTTGATCTAGTCATTACTCCTTGACTTGTATTACTAATAATTTGATTTTTGGGATGATTTTTCTTTTCATACCTCAGAGTCTTAGAAATATTAGTAGCCTCATATGTATCATCATCACAAGTCTCATTTTCACATTTAGTCTAAACAAGTTCTTCTTCTTTTGTAGTAGCAGCCTCCTTGATCTTTGTATTCTGATTGCAATCATACATTCTCTCTTGTATCTGAAACTTTTCATCTATCTTCACATTGTTACTTTCAATCATCTTTCTTAATCTTAGGTTAAAACATTTGTAATCCTTTCTCTTAGTAGAATAACAAAGGAAAATTCCTTCATCACTTCTAGCATCAAATTTCCCTATCTCATCATCTCTCTTGATATAACATTTACTACCAAATATTCTAAAATATTTTATAGTAGGAGAATGATTAAACTAAAATTCATAAGGAGTCTTACGTGTACCTTCTTTGATTTGAATTATGTTCAATGTGTACACTCTTGTCCCAACAAATTCTCTCTAATGCACATGAGATATATTTCCTTCAAGAAACATTGTCCTAGTAGCATGTAGTATTGTTCTGTTCCTTCACTCTGCTATCCCATTCTATTGTGGAGTCCTAAGAGAAGATGTCTATCTTTTTATTCCATGCTCTTCGCAATATGAATTGAATATATCTGAAGTAAACTCTCCACCTCTATTTGACCTCAAACATTTTATCTTTAAGCTTGATTCATTCTCTACTTTTTCTTTGAATATCTTGAATTTGTCTAATGCTTCAAATTTCTCTTTCAAGTGACCCACATCATTCTACAAAAGTCATCAACAAAAAGTATAAAATACCTTTCAGCATAGTATGATCTTATCCTTGTAGGTCCACATAGGTCTGTATGTACCAGATCTAACTTTCCTTTTACTGTATATGATTTACTTTTATAACCGCTTCTAGTTTGTTTTCCCATAACACATTCTCTACATACAGTGTTAGATGGTTTCACAATCTTTGGTAGGTCTCTTACTGCATTAGTCAAACTTTCCTTCACAATATTATCAAAATTAACATGAAAAAATCTTTTGTGCCATAACCAACTATCTTCTACCTTAGCAACAAAACAAGAGGCTTCAGATGCATTTAACTCAAATACATTACCTCTAGATTTAGTACCGGTTGCAATCAAGTTTCCTGTCTTACCTCTGATAAAACATTTCTCATCAAGGAACTTTAATTTAAATCCCTTATCCATTAATTTTCCAACACTCAACAAGTTATGCTTAAGTCCATCAACAAGCAGTATATTGTCACTATTAGTCCTTCCATCCAAAGTAATAGATCCTACTCCTATGCTAGGTTTAGGAACATTGTCTCCAAATGTTACAACACCACCATCATACTTCATTAATTTAACAATCTTATTTTTGTCTCCAGTCATATGATATGAGAAACCACTATCTGTAATCCATTCAGATTTCTTATCAACATGTGATACTAAATCTTTTTCCTCATGTAATGGTTTTTCATCTTTAATAGCAATAAATCCAATCTCTTCATCATCCAAATCATCATCAGAAATACCTTCACTATCATAATAAAATTTCTTATCCTTTGAATACTTAGGCTTGAAAAACTTAGGTTTGTCCTTAGGAACTCTTGTAGGACATCTAGATGCAAAGTGACCTATCTTATTGCATGAAAAATATTTCAAAGGTAACTTTCCTTCAAAATTAGCCTTACCTCTCTTTTCTCTTCTAGCGATCAGTGCAACAAGTTCATCTAGCTTTCTTTCTTCTTATTGTATCTGTTATCTCTATTTGAGCATTAAAGATTGTCATTAGTATCAAAGACATCAGTCGGTTACCTATGTTACTCTAGTCGGTAACTACAAAGCACTTCAAGCTAGTCAGTTAAGTCTTTATACCAAGCATCAGATTAGTTATACCGAGCATCAATGTACACCGATACCGAGTGGCAATAAACACCGAGCAGACTAGACGCCGAGCACTAGTGTAATTATTGAGTAGTATATATAGTGTTTATCAAGTAGTATATATAGTGTCATAGGAATCAACAATGGCACATTTATCTATGCAAATGGTTACAATAGAATCACAAAATGTTTTACCAAGATCAAGGATAATTTATTGTACATATATTCATTAATTACGATGATGATCTCTATGTAATTGTTAGATCTAGGTTATTTTTGTACACCATAGATCTTAGGGTTTTTCTCTAAGATATTGTAACCTAATTTTGTAAGTGGCATAAGCAATATGCTATATAATTATAATTTGCATCATTTTGATGTAAGAGTGGAGATAGAGAACAAATAAATTCTTGAAGCATTAGCCAACTTCAAGATTATCAGTTTAACAGATAGAGCATAACAGAATATAGGGATATTCAGATTAAGCAGAATTAGGTCAGGCTACTGAGCAGTTCAGAGTTGAGCTCTTCATAGAGAAAGGTGATATCTATTAAGTATTTCATAGATCTATATCAGAAAAGATAGAGTTGTCAATTAGCAAATACATCCTATTATTTTCTAATCATTATAACAGAGTTTGGGAAAATCTCTTAACAGAGTAGACCTAACAGTATTTTTTGTAAATCTCTTAACTGAGTCCACACTCAAGTAGTGTTGTTAAAATCCTATCACTAGGTAGATCTAATCAATCTAACATGTTACTCCTAATAGGGTAAGATCACCATAAGTGATCACCACTTGTAGCCCTAACAGGAAAACCTTTTATATCTGTAGTAGTAAAGAATTTGTGGATGTCATCCCCACCATAGTTTTTACCTTCTAACAAGGGTTTCTGTGTTACCAAAATAATTTTGTTATGTGATGATTATCTTGTTGATTTCATGTTATTTACTTTTGCAAGTTAACTGAATGAATGATACATGCAATGGATACAAGTTATTTGTGAGGTTACTACTATTTTTTGTTTAAGGTTTGAGAGTTGAAAGTTTTTGTGGGCACTGATTCTCCCCTCCCCTCTTAGTACCCTCTCTCTCCATCCCAACAATTGGTATCAAATCTTAGATCTCTTATTAGATGGTTTAACCACTGAAGAGTAAAGATCTAACCATGGAGAGATATAAGTTGGATAAGACAATAGAAAATCAAAAGATACAGATGCAGTTGTTCATAGAATAGTATAAGAAAGCTAAGGATGCATTGAATAAATTACTGGTTGAGCAGAAGAAACTAGCTATTCTGCAAAATGAGACTAGTTATCATGAAGAAGAGATTGATGATATATTTGATAACATTGGATCTAGTTCAGGAAGCATTTCTGATGGATCTAAAAATATAATCTCTGATTTGTCTAAAAAGACTTTTCACTTAACTGAACAAGTGAAAGTTCTGCAAATCAATCAAGAATCATAGATGGTGAGAATGGTAGATGTAATAAACAATGCAAGACAAGCCGAGCAAGAAAGGAATCTAGCTATTGAAGACCGAAGATAGATAACTGAACAACTTCAAACAAAGGAAACTGAGATACAAAGACTCACCGAGCACCATTTAAAAATATCCAATTAGATGATGATTATGAATCAGGAAGTTAACAGAGTAAATGGTGAATTGTCAAGAAAACTTGAAGATATTGGAATACTGAGGGAAGAAAATGAGAAATTGAGAAATGAAGTAAAGACAAAACAATAGCACAATGAAATGATGAAATTAGTTGAAGACAGTTCCAAAAAGATTGATGATTTTATGACTAATCAAAGAAGATTTGGAAGAAAAGCTAGTTTAGGCTATACCGGTGAAGGAGAATCATCCAAACAAGTTGAACAAGTGAACAATAATCAAAGTCAAAGACCAAAGATGTTGTCATGCTATCACTGTGGAAAACTGGGACACACTTTTAATGTTTGCAGAAGCAAAGCACAAGGTAAACCTCAAGTTACTCCTAAGTTTAATGGTTACTATGGTAAATCTGGTCATCGAGCTTATGAGTGTAGAGAAAAATTGAATAAGACTGCTAAAAAACCTACAATGGAGAAACTTTTGTATACTTGCAACAAACATGGTCACACTGCACAAGAATGCAAAGCTAAAATGAAGCAAGTCTAGAAACCAAAACAGAAGAGCAAACCCAAACCATATCAACTGAAGAGACAAGGTAATTCTTATGTCTGGGATTACAACACATGGGCTAATTGTGTTACATGTGGTATATACAGACACATTGCAAAAAATTGTATGAGGAAAAGATGGGCTGGACAATCACAAAGCTAGACAAGCACTAGGATGGTGTGCTTACATTGTATTTGAGAGTGGAAACACTATTGTAGATATCATGAGAATTAGGAACATGATGTGGAGAAAGGCATCAAATGAAAATGCTGAGTCAAGAAATGCTGTTGGTGAAACCTCATCCACTGGATTGGGTGACATCAGTACCTATGACATCGGTACCTCTACTTAATGTGATATAGGTATGTATGGAACTAACATTTCAAAATGACCATATTTTACATACAGTTCCTTACATATGATGAGCACATGCCAAATCTACATGAATAAAGATGCATTATGGTTTATATGTTTTGAGCTAACAAAGTCATACAGTAGGTAAATGTAAGACCGAGCAATGAGTTACTTGTCAGTGAAAGTTATTCAAGGTTAATCAAGTATGAGTATCAACTGAGTGAGAAATCATGTGTTAACCGAGCTGATGGAAGTTTGCAGTATTCGCCGAGTTGACAGTTGTCACTGAGCTAGAAGTAGGTCAAGCATTAATGACATAAAGTTTTAAGTGGAAAATAAAAAATGCTATAAATACATGAAAGTATGAGTTCATTTTTACAAAGTGATTTTGATGAGCGACTATTTCATAGAGCGAGTTTGAGAAAAGAATCTTTCAAGTTCATCCAAAGTAGTTGTAGATCGAACCAAGCATAATCTTCGACATATTCTAAGTAAGTTGAAACCCCTACTGAGTATATTCATCATACTTACCAAAAACCTAGTTGCTATAATGGCATCCACTGCGAGCACTTCTAAAATTGTAGATGAGGAAGTAAATCTTATAGTGTTAGCAAACTATAGTGAACCCAAGTACAAGTTACACCTAGAAGTAGCATCAAAAATAGATTCAACGGGCACTTTTTCAAGCATCCCACCTAGGATTTTATTAGTCGAAGACATCTGATCATACATTCACTGCAAAATAGGTGAAATAGGAGATTTTGATATGTATGTTGCATATCAGGCACTCTACAGTGAAGATGAAAAACTAAAACTAGAGCATAAACAGGTTAAAACGATTGGACTCACAAATGCCCTAAATTTTTTGAAGAACTTCAAAACTGAATGAATTAGGGTTGCTTTAAGTTGATATCATGAGGGTGCATTTTGGCTTTATAACCTAATTAAGGTAACAAAGAAAATGATTTACAGGGTTACAGGGTATCCTACAACTGACAAGGCAAAATCTTTCTATAGTTCCCCCTGAGCCAAAATTGAAAAGAATACCGGTGCAGCATGGGACGACTGAGCATTGAAGATAGCTTCTATTGAGGATTCAGAAGTTAAGTTTGTAGCTCATGTATTAGGTTATAAGTTCTATCAATCAAGTAGACTGAACAATGTACCATGTAGTGCTATGGATATGGCATTCAAAATAATAAAGAAGGGACACCAGTTGGACCTTGCTGAGCTACACCTACGACAGGTTGAAGAGAATATGAAAACAATCCGATCAGCAAAGTCTAATACTTGTAAGTTTGGATCACTACTAGTGTGTTTATTTTTCTATCTCTAGAAATTCTTTCCTTCTGCTGGTCACATAGATTGGCCTACCGACAAACCAATTATTTCACAAATCATTGATTTAATGACAAGTCTGGGAGATAATTTGAACAAGGTTGTAGATGATTATTTTGAACAATTTAAGATTAAGATGAATCTAAGAAGTAGGATTCCAAGATCATTGGTCAAGAAGTATGAGATGGATATATGTTTTCTAGTGGACACCAACTATACTTTGATTAAAGTTATTGAGCCGAGGACAAAATGGCTAGCCCCTATGGGATATGAAATGGATTTTGATTTTGGTCTAAAATCAATGAAGGCATTACTGGCTTTACTGAAGGACAAGAAGGCCGAAAGGTTTGGAACCTATGAAGAGGCAAAAATGGGAATCAAAATTGATCTTGTCATCAGTAAAATGTCTAGGAAATCCAAGAAAATGATAAAAACTTTAACTGAGAAACTTGGAGATGTATCTGACTCATCTGAGGAGTCACCAGTTGAACCTACAACTGAAGGTTAGTTACTATTGATTGGAAAACCATATGATAGTGAGGAAAATGAGCCTGACAATGAAAAAGACTCTATACCGGTTTCTCCCACTCCTACTCCAAAGAAGAAGCAGTTGCTAGTGCAGATAGGTGCACAAACGAGGTCAGCAACCAGAGCTTCACCACCTTAGAAAAAGGGAGTTGAGAAAGCAAAAAAACCTAAGGCAGCTACCCCGACCAAGACTTATGCAAAAAGAGGAACCACGGTAGTAGCCGAGGCACCAAAGAAAAGAAGAAGGTTAATAAGAGGTAAGGAAGACCTTGAGGATGAAGAAAATGATACAGATCAGTTCAAGGTTTTAAGTAACAAGAACATGACAATAGATGATGTTGCTGCTGATATAATAGAGAATGGAGAACTCACAGATCCTGAGCTTAGTCAGTTTGACAACATGTCTACCGAGGATCAGAATAAAATTGAGGAAGCAGTCATCCAGATAATGATAAGCTTTAAATGAGTTCTGTTGGAATTTGGAAAACCACTGCCCAAGGCATTAGAAGGAAGAATAAATTAGAAGTGGTCATATGCCTTGGATACTGACAAGAAGATGATGGAACAATCCCTAGTTCAGGAAGTACCTAATTTATCTCTTGATGAAATTAAAGAGTATAAGGATACTTATGCTAGGATATTTAAAGTAAAAGGTCAGGCTATGCAAGTTTTAGATGAAAATTTGGCAGATCTTGATGAGTCTAGCCAACTCATTTGGACATCAATAATTGTAGCTAAATAGCAAGCTTAGAAAAATGTATTTCTTAATCTATCTAAGAAGAGACAAAGGTCAAAAGGAAAAGGTATACATATTGCTGATGCTGATTTGGAAAAGAAGACAAAAGAATCAGATGTATCATTTACCAAGGTGATTGATACAACACTTGTCAAAGAAGTCAAAAGTAGTTCACAAGATACGCTGAATCTAGTAGTGATCCAAATAAAGGAGAAAAATGATGAGGATGTACTCAGTGAGGATATCACTAATGGTGATCCTGATGATAAAGATGATGATGAAGATGTGACGATTGCACTAGATAATACACAGGATGAAGGTCAAGTTACCAAGCCTGCAATCACATCATTACCAAGAGAGCTTCCTATCCTTGTGGAAGTAGTTGAAATTTTATCTCAAGAGAAACTTGAAGGCTCTGACCCTAAGCAATCAAAGGATACAACAAGGGAACAAGCAGTAGAGATGCCAGTAGACACAAACAAGCCTAAAGAGAAAGAGGCAATAGAAATACAATCAAAGGATCAAGAGAATCCTACTGTAACTGAGGTTACCCCAATAGAAACTATATTAGAGGCTCCAACATAGTCAACCAACATCATGACCACCAAGGAGTAGCAGAAGGATGATATAGTGTCAACCAGGTAGGTTACACATAGTTCAGAGGTAAAGGCACTTGTACCTTTTGTAAAAATTTTACCTACAGAACCTAAGAAGAAGAAGAAGAAAAAGAAACAAGGAAAAGGGCCAGTCACACTAGAAGAAATCATTGTTATATCATAATGTGACCCCAGGACCCTAATCCCTGTAGAATTAAGAAAATATGGGGAGTTGTGTACAAGGAAGGTAGCACGGGATAAATTGAGACAAGAGTGCAAGAGCAAGGAGATACTTGAAAATGTCAGAGATATCTTACACTAGGTTGTACCTGATGTACATATAAATGAAGATACTCCTCTAATGGATCAACTTGCTACACTTACCAAGGAAATTAATGCCCCTGATATAGAAGCAAAAAAGAGAATAGAAGAATGGGCAGGATAAAAAATTTAGCATAAACTGGTAGAGAAGATCAGCCAAGAAGTGGCAATTAATAAGGTCAAGCTATCTGAGGTAATAACTAACATTCAGTCTATTACTCAGTTAATTAGTCAAATTTTGATCAAGCTGTGCACTGTGGATACTTTCACTACTGAGGTCAGTGAAAAGATAAAACAACTTGAAAAACAAATTCAGACCAGTGCACAGGCAGCCTTAACCAAGCCTCAAGCATTTACAAAGCATATCTTGAAAGTTTAAAAACTCTGAAAATTAAGAGTAGACCTTAGAAAATAGGAAGAAATAATAAGTGATCAAGTCATAGAACTTCAAACTGAGTTGCTTCCATACCTAAAAATCTTTGAGAAGCATATTGTCAAGGCACAAACGCTTGTTGCAACACCAGAAATCTATGTGTTGGACAATATTTTTGACATGCATGCACAAGTCGGTCTTGAGCACCTTACTCTCACCAACTTGAAAGAGGAATGGGAAAACCTCTTGGAGTCATTGAAGAAAACCCATAAGCACATTTTTTACAAGCTGTAAGTATATGTTTTCTTATTTGGCATTAATATCAAAAAGGGGGAAAACATGTATATAGTAGGGGATAACATGTATATGCCAAATATGTATATAAAATGCTAAGTATACTACACATTACCGGAAGCATGCACTGAGGGGGAGTATTGAAATTTTTTTTGATGATATGTATCTATGTATATGGTGGAGACAGAAAGTATTTTGAGACATATGGTCTATATACATTTAAATTTTTGATACTAATGCCAAAGGGGGAGATTGTTATCTCTATTTGAGAATTAAAGATTGTCATTAGTATCAAAGACATCATTCAGTTATGTATGTTACTATAGTTGGTAAATACAAAGCACTTCAAGCCAATCGGTTAAGTCTTTATACTGGGCACCAAAGTAGTTCTACCGAGCATCAGTGTACACCGATACCGAGCGGCAGTAAACACTGAGCAGACTAGACACCAAACACCAGTGTAATTACCAAGCAGTATATACAGTATTTGTTGGCAATTTGGCTGAGTTTATTATGTAGATGTTGTCATTATGGAAACATATGATCCACATGAAGATCGCATAGGTCAGAGAGCAAGTATGACAGAGTGCATTGCAATTTTGTCTAAGTGTGAGATAGTATTTTTACCAGTGCACCAGGATACAGTTTTTGTTTGCAACATTGACTAGAGTAAGTTTAGTGCTTGCACACTTGAACATAGACTCTATGGTGACTAATGATGACCCATCTCAGAGTGCAAGTCAGTATGGCATGTATGGAAGGAGTTATGACAATTTTGCTGAAGACAATGTTAAACCGACAGGACAAATTTTGAAGACAAAATTGGTAAAGAGTTAAGGGATTATTTTGTTTATCAAAATAATGACTTAACAATATAAAGGGATGACATCCTAGATGTTTACCCTTGGATAAAGTCATTTTTTAATATGGCAGCCGACCAAGTAAAGTTATTAGCCTTAATAACTTGTATAAATGTAATTGTAAATGTAAGAAAGATAGTAGCAATATGTAAGATCTATGATGTGTATGTAATAGCAATAGTGAAAGAGTAGCAAAGAGATATTGATGTAAGTAGTATAAGGTTATGTACCTTAACCTCTTTTTTAATCAGGGTATATTGTACATTACTTGTTTGGGCAGTGGGCTCAGCTGGTAATCACATTTTGTACTACCAACTCCTAATAGGGTTGAGGCTTCAAAAAGGCCTATAGTCCCTTAATCAAGACTAATACACTATATGCTTGTAATAGACTCTTAACAGGGTCAACATCCTTAACAGGATACTTTTGATTAGTGGATCTTTGTGGGTACCATCCCCACTGAGGTTTTCCCTTGGCTAGGGTTTCCTCGAGAACAAATCATGTGTTATGAGTTCTTTAGTTTTATTGCTATGCATGTTGTTTAGCTTCTTATGTTATGCATGTGTAAAGATAATCTGTTATATCCATAATTGGGCAAAAGATAAAGTTTGTAGAATACTGATTCACCCCCCCTCTTAGTATTCCCTATTTCTAATAGTATTTACAAAGCATCACAGAAAATGGCATAGGAATCAATAATGACACATTTATTTATGCAAATGGCTACAATAGAATCAAAAAATGTTTTACCAAGATCAAGGATCATTTATTGTAGATATATTAATTAATTGCGATGATGATCTCTATGTAATTGTTAGATCTAGGTTATTTTTGTGCACCATAGATCTTAGGGTTTTTCTCTAAGATATTGTAACCTAATTTTGTAAGCAGCATAAGCAGTATGCTATATAACTATAATTTGCATCATTTTGATGTAAGAGTGGAGACAGAGAATGAAGAAGTTCTTGAAGCATTAGCCAACTTCAACATTATCAGTTTAACAAATAGAGCAGAATAGAATATAGGGATATTCAGATTAAGTAGAATCAGATCAGGCTACCGAGCAGTTCAAAGTTGAGATCCTCACAGAGAAAGGTGATATCTATTAAGTATTTCATAGATCTATATCAGAAAAGATAGAGTTGTCAATTAGCAGATAAATCTTGTTATTTTCTAATCATTGTAACAGAGTTTGGTAAAATCTCTTAACAGAGTAGACCTAACAGTATTTTTTGTAAATCTCTTAACCGAGTGCACACTCAAGTAGGGTTGTTAAAATCCTATCACTAGGTAGATCTAATCGATCTAACATGTTACTCCTAATAGGGTAAGATCACTAGAAGTGATCACCACTTGTAGCCCTAACAGGCAAACCTTTTATATCTATAGTAGTAAAGAATTTGTGGGTGTCATCCTCACCGTAGTTTTTACCTGATTATCTTGTTGATTTTATGTTATTTACTTTTGCAAGTTAACTGAATAAATGATACATGCAATGGATACAAATTATTTGTGAGGTTACTACTATTTTTTGTTTAAGGTTTGAGATTCAAAATTTTTTGTGGGCACTGATTCACCCCTCTCCTCTCAGTACCCTCTCTCTCCATCTCAATAGTATCTGTTCCCATTCATCAACATATTCACCAAGATCTTCTTTTATGTTCTCACTGCTGGTGCTTGGAAGTGTAGACATTATCTTTGCATGAGTAGATGCTTTAAATGTTGTTTAAACTTTAGGTACAGAATCTCCCATTTCTATAGCTTCAAAAGTAATTATCTTTGCAATCAACATTTCTTTGCTAAAGTTCAGAGTCAAAGGTATAATCTCTTCTATAGCCTAAACTTTGGTCTTGTAGATTGGTGTCAATGATCTGAGAATCTTCACAATGACTTCTTCCTCTTCATAAGTGCCTCCCAAATTTATGATTCTAATCACAGCCTCTGTAACTCTTTGTACATAAGCTCTAATGTTTTCATCATCCTTCATTTGTAGCTTTTCCATCCTTGTTTTCTAGTTCTGTAACTTTGCTTTCTTTGTAAAATTTTCTCCTTCATACAATGCTTCTAATCTTATCCAAATCTTGTGTGTTGAATCCAGATCTTTAACTTTAGTAAATTCTCCTTCAGAGAGTGCATTGATCAGTGCTTCCCTTGTGACTATGTTATATGAAACTATCTTCTTTTCATCTTCAGTAGCTTTTTCCAATTCATCCTCAGCCTTCATAGCCACCTAATTCTTTGTAATAATCCAGTAGTTAATTCCCAAACATAGCAAATGTTTTCTCATCTTGTTCATCCAACTGTCAAAGTTTTCAAGATCAAATTTCAGACTATCCTTCCTATAGAACACCATCTCCAAGATCACCCCAAGTTGTTAAGCTTTCTCTCACTAGTACATTTGAGAACTTTTTTTGATGGTTGGACACCATTATTCCAACACCATCCCATCAATTAAGTGACACCAACTATTGTTACAATTTTTGAGTCACAATTACTGACAGCTAGGATAGGTGTCGTTATTATGATGCAAATGGTTGTTGCAAAATGCATCCGAAGAGGGTCATCAGGGCTATTAACTAGGGTCGCAATTTTGATAGATAGCTGACAAACATGCTATATGTGTGACGTCTATCTATTAGAAATATCTGATAGATAGCTATCGTTTGTTGTATTTTCTCATCAGTCATTCACTAGTTACCATCATAATTGCGATGATCTACCATCAAAATATGCATCTGAAGAGGGCTTGGCACATGGTGAACAAGCCATCAAGGCTATTTGTTGCTATCACAATTCTAATAGTAATGTCACATTTGTGACAAGTGTGTTGTACATGCGATGTTTATCTGTCAGATATTTTCGATAGATAGTCATCATTTGTTGTGTTTTCCCGTCGGTTATTCTCTAGTTACAGGCGTAATTACGATGATCTAGTGTAATTTTTTAAAAATAAATATATTTTTTGAGCTTCTCTTTGTTTCAAGAATAGTTTAACATTCTCTACTTAATAGGGCCAACCACGTGAAGGTGGAAGCTCATCTGGCCCCTCCTAGGAGCCTCTTATGACCTTTTACGATATTTTAAGACCTCTAAGATGTATTCTTAGGGATTGTTAAGGGTCATAAAGGGTCATAAGGAGTCCTAGGATACAATAGCTAAGAAACATAAATGTAGGCATCATGGTCACAATTAGTTTGAGACACAACATAATTGAGTAGTATACCCTGTAACGCCCCGCCAGGGAACCCAAAAGAAACTAACCTAGAACATGATGCTAAGTTTAGGTGAATAATTTTTTTTTCTAAAGTTTACAATTAAGATATATAATCACATGGATGCATTAACCATTATCTCACATAACACACATCACATACATAGGTTACAAAACTAATGGGTCCCATGACGTAGTATTACTTTCTAACACAACTCATTAAATACATCAACAAATGATTCCATAAATTAAATACAACAATTACATCAAAATGATTACATCTCATGAATAATCATAAAACCTAATAAACATACATCCACTACACATGTTGTAGGGTATGCAGTAATCACCCTAACAACTAAATTACAATATCCAGATTAGGTATCACATGCGATACTCTAATACAAGATTTACAATAAAGAACATCAAAGATGAAGTAACATAAGGAATCCAACTGCAAGACATCATCAAGCACCGACACTAAGATGTCGAATCTCAAATGTTAAAGAATCACTACCACCCATCCATGTAGAAACACAAAGGTCTGCCCCACCGTGCTGAGGAGATAACATTGGACCCCAATCGGATAATCAAATCAAATCAGGAAACACTACTAGGAAAGGAATCCTGAAAGCTTACTAACTTAGGGTCAACAAGTATAGTGAAAGGTATGACTCACTAATCCAGAGGCAACCGACCATGTAGGATAACTAGACTATGCATAGGCACATGTCATCATGTACGTCTAACCCTTGAGTCTCATCTTGGTAATCTCTTTGGATCTCAACACTCAAGTGACCATACATGGATCAATGAGTTCTCGTATAGATGAAGCCATTAACTATGCTAGACACACACCTCTCAAGGTGGCAAACATCTTCTCCATTCCCACCTTAGTCTGTACCAGCACTAAAGCATGGACGAGGAACTTATCTTATTAGGTTCATTTATTTCCCTTAATTTATTAAGTTATCACTTGATTACAGATACTTACAATAAGTGATCTTGGCAGCCACTTGTGGGCCCCGATGCTTATTGCAAGCCACCTCCTAACACATATCTAGGTAAACTACCCTAGGCTCATAGATCTTTCCTAGATCAAAATTCAAATAAAACAAGTAGTCTCACATCCAGAATCATCACAGAAATCAGGATTGACTACGTAAGCATAATCACCAAATCACATAGTACAACATGAGCCTATAAGGTCAACTAGAATATAAACAGTACACACTCATGCCAAACATGATAAATAGCATGATTAATAGATAATTCCCAAGCCTTTGTCTTTCCTAGGTCATCTAGTTCCCATAAAACTGATAAACCCAACAAGTAGGAAAGATAAAACCATATTGTAGAAAACAGCCAATTTCAGTATAAACGATGCATATACAAATATAAGATCACTCAAATGTGTAACACTTAAAGAAACAATTTGATAAGATTTGTCATCTTACTATATGAAGTTTAATAACATACCTAGTTTACATAGTACAATAACTTCAAGGCAAAACAATAATTTTCTTTAATTTTATTCTAAGCCATAACTTCTTTTTCTGAATTTGAACAAAATTCCTATTAATTCCTTTAGCAAATTTTGTCATTACCAAAAGAATTTTACCAATATATTGTTGTTTAACATATAATAATATAAGTTAAATTTATTAAATCCACACAATCATAATAATCTAAAAAATTAAATAGATTAAATAATTTAATTTTTTTTTTACACTTTAATTAATTAAATTTCATTATAACAAATTTTACTATAACAAAATCTAATTAAACACATTTAACATATCAAAAATACATAGCAAAAATTTAATATACAAACAAAATTTAATATAATAACCAAAATTTAATATATATATAGAGTCATGTTAAATTTGTTATATTAAATTTAATACCAAACAAAATTAAATATAACACCCTGCTCACAAAACAAATGGCGGTTTAAAGTACCACGTGGGGATGGGAATCCACTGTGGCTTCTATGCCCACCACAAGCCTGCCACCGCATAACCCTACACAGGCCTAGTACTGCACATGGGTAGTCATGCGTAGTACCAGGCCTACACACAATACCTACATACCAGCACATAGGGAGGGGGGTAGGAGACAGGTGGTCCCCGCCCCTAAGCTTTTTAATTTTAGTTTTTTTTATATATATATTTTTTTGATAAGTTTTCTTAAAAACAAAAATAATAGTCATGCGACACTTGTAAAGTGTTGATTTCTTTTTTTTTTTAAACATGAAATATAATGAAATAATAAGTAGACAAGATATTAATAATAATTTTTATAAATAAAAATATTTCTGAAAGTGGAAATAACAGACCTGTAGGAAATTTTCTAGAAATGGAAATAGATCTTTTCGCAAGAATTCATAGAGTTTCTTTGTTTCCTCTAATCTATTTTTTTTTCCGTTAAGCAATATTGTTCAAAATACAACTAATTAAAGCATGAGACACTATTTTTTTTTGTCTTTTCTAGAATATATTTTGACTGTATATTTTTACAGAGAATGTGATTTTTACACAAAATGGTAATTTTTCATCCAAAAACCATTTTTGAAGACAACCCATTAATTTTATTCATTCCTACTATAGGACCAACTATAGAGATTTTAATTTTTGTTTTCTAAGAGCCCTAGGGTGAAATTTCTCTTGAAATTTCAGCAGCATAACATTACTATGCCAAATCACAAAATAATATCAAAGACATAACTCAATGGGTTTCCTAATACCCACAATGAAGCATAATAGAAACATAGAATTACATCCATAAATAAAATCAAGCACATCTCAACAAAGATAATTTATAAATGAAATTGCAGTAAGATCAATTCAAACCCTACCTCAATCCAATGCTAAATACTAAAATTGTATACCTGTGAGATGAACACAATCCAAAACTGCCAATAAGAGAAGCTCAACCCGCAGAATCTGAATCATAGAGCATGTAACACCCAAATCCAAAACCAAACAACCTTCACCCAGAATTCAAGCTCAACTCCAAAAAAAAAACTCAAGAACACATGGAAACACAAAAACTCCAAAAGCTCTCACAAAATTTCATCCAATAAAACTCACTAACTCCAAATGAATGCAAAATCCCTCTATTAGGGATTCAACTCCACTAAACAAGCAAAACCCTAGATGACTCACACAAGGACTTCTAATCCAACTCTCTCTCCTTTGTTGAGAGAAATTACCATTTATTAATTAAAAATACATATTTTATGCACAACTCATATAAAACTCCAAAAGACAAATTGACCACGTTTTCAAACAAGATAAATTCAAGCTCAATAAAGCACATGTTTAAAATTGAAAACCATTACTAAATAAATTTAATTTTAACATCATTAAATCATACAATATTTTAATTAGATAACTCATAGTCAATTTCAAATATATTTCCACACAATTAATTAATTAATATCAAATACCCTAATATTTGATTTTTAATTAATTAATAATCACATAATAACTTGAGAAATAAATTTAATATTATTTTCCAGTTTTAATATTAAATTCCATAATAATAGAAAACCACATATGCAAACAGCAATAAATCCAGATCAACAAATAAACATGTAGACTCAAAGAAGGGTACCGCGAACTGTCACCTTGACAAATCTGGATAGGGTAGTCAATAGATACTTATCCGATAATCAGGATAAATGGGCTAAGGATTGGGTTTTGGGTCCATCTATCATCTCCCCTCTTTACCATTGAGATGAGTATTTATGGGCATGCTCACTCCTGCCAATTCAGGGAAGATGATGCCCTGTACCTGCAAACCTGTCATCACAAAACAAAGCATGTACATACAACATATAACAAGCAATGATAGGGTATGATCAGTCATGTGGATCTCAAAAAAGTGAGTAACTATGCCTCTGCCCTCTACCATAAAGACACATAAAATAGATACATACATATGAACACCATACACATGCCAGTATGGGGTAAGTACATCATAATCCAACTAAAACATGAAACATCTCAACATAATAACACTAACATCTAAATATGAGATCATATGACATCATAACATAATCATAAGCATAATCCAAATCATCAATAATCACTGAAATAATAAAATCTACACACAACAATGTGGCCTAAAAGAGTATGGCACCGAAAATCTAAAAGCAAACTATGGGGGTACTACATACCCAAATGATGTAATGCAACCACTACTCCAGTTCCAAGTTGACACTGCAAGATCCAAAAACATCATAGATAAGAAATAAATTTAGAGAGCGGAGGAGGAGGGCCATAACGACTGAAATAATATAGGGACCCTATATTATTTTGGTCTTTATAGCCCTCCTCCGCTCTCTAAATTTATTCCTTATCTATGGTTTTTGGATCCCATGGTGTCAACTTAGAACTGGAGGAGTAGTGGTTGTGTTGCATCATTTGGGTATACCACTCAATTATGTTGTGTCTCCAAACAATTACGACCATGATATCTACATTTATATTTTTCAGCTGTTGTGATATCTACATTTATGTTTCTCAGCTATTGTGTTTATGTGCATGTTATTTATGTGTTTGGCTTCTCTCCCTCGCATCCAAAATAAGATTGTCCCATTCTGAATCAAGAATGCATGTGCAACACAACCAGAATATGCATGGATAGTAGGTGGAGCTGAGAAGACTCACCAGGTTTACATTTAAAGACCTTTATAAAAAATGCAAACATGTTGATTCTTTCAGCTCCACCTAATATCCTATGCATATGAATTGAGATTGCATATTTAACTAGGTGTCTCCTTCCGCATTGCCTGAAACTAAGAGATTGTCATGGTTAACATCTTAAACCATTATTGAACTTTTTTTATAGTTAAAAACTACATTAATACTTATTGTATAAGTCTAAACCAAGTGTATCACCAAATGTTTGATGGTGATTGATGAAGAAGATTTGAAAATGATGATTGATCCAATTCATATTGGTCCAACATTTTCAATCTTCTTCATAATCATCATCAACATGGCCAATTTTGCAAAACTAATTTTCTAGAATGTTGGTGGAAGAAGGAAGATTTGTTTGCAACTTGTAGATATAGACATTGAACAACCATTTTGTCAACTCTAATTTTCTCAACACAAAGAGACATTTATCATATTCATAGAAACATGATTATTTTTAAATGGAATATACCAAGGAGTAAATATTAACCATTTACAATCATGAACAGTGAACAATCAAATAGCTCATTTTTGTATCAGCATGTGTAGTCTCTATTCAAATTCAAGGCCTAATTTATCAAGAGCAACAAACATTAGGACGATAGAAAAATCATTAAGACTATAGAACAATCATTAGGACTATAGAAAATCATTAAGACTATAGAAAATCAAGTTCTAGAAATGGACGGTTCTAATGCTTTGACATTACAACAATTGAGAATTCATCATTTGGTATATGAATTGATGAAAAATATGCAGATTTGACCAAAGACCACTGGGAACGACCCAGTAGCAAATGGACTTGTGATGATTTTCACAATAGTACATGTGTTGTTGGGTCAACTCCCAGTACTGGTTAGGAAAATCTGCATATTCATGACCTATGCATATGAAGTGGCTCTAATGGAAATAAATAAGAAAAATCATTAGGACTATAGAAAAATCATTAAGACTAGAAAATTAAGTTCTAGGAATGGATAGTTCTGATACTTTTCCATTACAACAATTGAGCATTCATCATTTGGTACTTCTTGGTGTATTCTATTTAAGTATGTTAGGCACAAAGTAATCCATTTAGATATGTTCAAAAATTTTTCAGTAATGATTTAGGGAATGCAATCATGCAAAGTATTCTCTAATCACACAAGTACCAATCAACATCCCTTGTCCATCCCAGCACACAAACATGTATAGAAACATATGGTACATAATATACCAATTGTCATTATAACAATTGAACATTCATCTTATTAATTAGCATTCATTAACACACATTCATTAGCATTCATAAGACTCATTAATTAGCATTTATTAACACATCATAACATTCATTAACACATAAGATTAAAACATCAAGACATAAACACCAGTCATTATCAAATAAGTTGCACAAATGAGAATCATTTCTTTTTTTGCGCTTCCCTAAATTTTTGCAGAGATGTATCCATGTTGACATCATCATTTATTCTCACCCGTGCATGTGATCTCTCTATCCTTTGCAAAGGTGGGTTCTCTACAATAACAAATAAAAGGTTTAAATTAAAAACATATTATCATTATTGTTACAAGCATTTAAGTACTCTAAAAAACATAAACGTGATGCTCTTTACCTAGTCCAACCACATCATCTTGCTCAACGACTTGAACCTCAACACTCTCATCAGGAACAACCTCTACATCCCATGCAACTGCAATACAAAATGTTTTATTAATCCTAACACATTATAATTAAATTTTTATTACTATGCCAAATTAAATTTAAAATGCCTACTTGTATTAAATATTCAATAGTCAAAATTTGAAGAGAAAATGTATACCTTGAGTACTACAATTAACATTAGAATCGACCCCTCCATCGTGCTCAGATGGTGTATCAGGGTCGGCAGGCTGCATTCCAATGTAAATAATTAGTGCATTTATCGACAATATATACATATAAATACAAGACAAATACTGAGAAATATTAATTATTCAGTTTAATACATATAAATATATTCACTTTAAAGTTTTAAACAAATATATAATCATTCTTTCCTTACTTAAAACAAATGTATTCACTTTATGTTGGAACTTAACATCAAATACAGTAGTTGGTAAAGTATTCAACTTGAAATAAAAATCAATTGCCTTATTTACCTGATCGACAAATCCACAAGAAGAACCCTGTGCACTCATTGATCAGAATCATTCAGCCATGACTGTATAGCCTGGTTTGTAGCCTATTTTCTTGTCATCTTCTTTAATCTTTTGTTTGAACTCCAAGGCCTACATTTTTGCTTGGTGTCATGAATTTTTATTGTAGTGAATTTCATCAAAACTAAATTGATTGCAATTTATAAATATTTGCATACGATTTTTCATTTACTAATACTTACAACTCATGCAACAAGTTTTGAATATCCACCTGAGCCAAGCTTGTGTTGGTCATGCTTTTTTGTTCTTGATTTTGTTCCCTTTGATGTGTCAGGAAACCTATGTGATATTTGAAATATGTTAGGTCACATAAGTACAAAGAGTAAATAGTACATAATTTCATTATTAAGATTATCACATACCTTCTTTCCTCAGGTGATAGTATTTGTCCACGATGTCTTCCTCTTCTCTCAAGTGCATCCTTTTTAAGATTCTCCCACTCATTAATAGGAATATAGGTAGGCCATTCGTAATGAGGGTTGCATTCTATTTGGGACCTGTAGTTGTCCCTAATATACTTTAAAACTTAGCATGCTTTGTCAAGGAGCCTAAGTCTTTGAAAGACGTTAGGTCCAAAAAGTTTTGTCATAGAGTCAATGAGTTTATCCTTTAATCCTTTATCTTGTAATTGACACCTTTTAAGAAAAAAAAAGTTGTTAGATTCATAAATGAAGTGAAGCTACCTTTTAATATACTTGAAGAAAGGGATGAAATGAAATTCGATCAAGCAATGAAATCAAAATATGATACCATGTGTGTATGGTCGGCCCGAAAATGCATAAACAATCATCATTAAGTTTTTCATAAAATAGATTATTCCCTGCAAAATAATAATGGGATTATTATAATTAGTTATTGCAAGGGACTACACAAGGGGTTAGTGCATTACATTAGGAGTATAAGATTGTATAGTAAAAGAAAGGATCAATCTTTAAAGTACCTAGAAGCTGGGCTACTCTCAAGGTAAGTCCATCTTCAATGCTCATGAGAAATTGATCATAATTCTTTATTGTCCCATATAGGGGACACAAATACATCCATGAATTTCCTCATCACCTCCTACATAAAATGAATCCAATATTACAAAATGCTCCCTAAGAAGGAATCATTCAAGTGAAATAAACACATGATAAATGAGAGAGAAAAATAAGAATCTACTTACCAATAGGCATTGTCATCGCATATGTGGCCATGCTACGTGTTGCAGACATTGCAGGTGGCAGTACCTATGTGGTTCTGATCCTCATAGCAAGCGACATACTCAACATAAGATCAATAGTAGGTGCTGAAATATAATATTGTTAGAGCATAAAAAATTATAGACAACCATGGACAAGGTGGAGGATAGAACATGCAATGTACTTGAACCACCTAAAATTTATGCACCTAGGGCATGGACCTTTAATTGTTTTTGCATCCTCTATAAAAAATAACACATGTATTTTAGTTAATGACATAAATAAAAGAGTATACTATAAAAACCATTATTGAACTTTTGTTATAATTAAAAACTACATTAATACTTATTGTATAAGTTTGAACTAGGTGAATCAACTTATCCTCTCTCATCTGTATTTGAGTAGTCTGAGGTTGAATCCTTGCCAATCGAGCTAACTCTTTTGATAGTGCACACATGACCTTTTGCAGTGCAACCACATGATCAATGTTTGATGCAAAATCAACAATGAATGGATCCATCTCATCCTACGGCTCCTCATGGACTACTTTTTCCTTTCCCTTTTTTTGATCAACACTCATTTGTGAGAACAATATTATTAGCACTTTATTTAAAAGCTATCCAAAATAGTAGTGAAGAATAAAACATAACAAAAAATATGCATTAACATTTTTCTTGTATGTGCATTTATACAAAAAAAAAGAGTTTTACCTATTGGAAAGAAGAAGTCCCATGAGAACCATCATCCTCATGCGTATCGTGTGGTTGTTGATCCATACTATAGCGCTGTATTTCAAAAAAAATTGAGACATGTTAAAACACGTGTTCTTATTCTAAGTTACATTGAATAATAGATAATTATCAGAATGTGTACCACCTCATCCATAATAGTCATGGGTTTTTTTGTATCTATGTGATTCAAATTGTAATCGATATGCAGCTCTTCGCCTCCATGTGTTGATTTGATCACACATACAAATACACGATTTCCCTCGTGCACCTCAAATATGCAATTAGATTGCTTCTTAGTTGATGCAAGTTGTGTACTATTTATAAAACTTGCAATATTCCTTGATGCTTTTGGCCTTCTGTCAATGTATATAGCTATTATTTTACTTTGTTCACTGACTTTTTGTTGTATATAATTTGTCACGAGTGCATACCTACACATACTTTTTTATATTTAACAATCTGCATCCAACTAATGTAATCATAACAAGGTCTGACATACTCCATCAATTTGGCAACTTTGTCGTAAGAGACCTTTATGTCATCCATGGAAAATAGGCCCAAACCATGTAATGAAGATGGTACTATGTGATATATCCTCTCTCTAACACAAAAATCAGTGTTTATTGAAGGAAGTTCATCAGGGACCCATTGTTTATGTAGATATTTGTACCTAAAGGGGACCTCAGAGTCGCCTTTTCTCTCATCATCATATGAATACGATCCCCCTTGATCAAGAAAAAATTCCATGCATTTATTGAATTTATTTTTGATCTTTTGACCTCGATTTGATCTCCTTGATTTAGATATACTAAATGTCTCACTTTCTTCTTCCATTCCTACATTTTCCTCATTTGAGGATGACAAATTTGACAAATACCTATTCTCTAAGACATGTACTTCATGAAATATAGGTGGCAATAAGAGAGATATTTTAGAAATGATAAAAGACATTAATCTCTATGGTTTGTATTGACTTATACTTGACAATCCATGAGACTGTGTGTGATACCTAACAAAAGATAATAGTTTTATAATCAAACAAACATAGTTCACTCCATATTTTTTATTACATCTTGTGAAGGACATTATACATTGTTAAAATTATATATTTATCCGACAATATTTTGAATATCTTAGCATTGCATATAATTGAACATTTCAGCATTGCATGAGACACCACTATTGTGGCATTTCGTCAAACAGTTCTCATTCCTTGCTAGTGTTTTTATTACATCTTGTGAAGGACATTATACATTTTTAAAATTATCTATTTATACTTTCAAAATTAGCTCACTCCATTGCAAGGAATAAAGCGAATCCCCTATGATTTAACATCATTGATGTGCAAGGAAATAGAAACTTATCAGAAACAAATCTCATAAGATAGTATTTAGATTAAATGCATTGATATAAAAAAATACCCCAAAAAATAATAAAGAAAGGTAATTTTCTTAATCATGTCACTAATTTGTTCATGTCTAAATGTTGGTGTCTTTCAAGTGATTTGATTCTTGTCATGCTCACTAGAAATGAGAATAATCTTAACTAGTGAGGTTGTTTAAGCATATATAGAGATTAAATACACTCTTTTAGAATGAAATTTCTCTTAACAAAAGATCAACAATATAAGCAGGACATATAAAACAAGGTGAATAAGAGTAGTTAGATATTAACATGAAAACCAAAAATGCCATTAATATGAAACCCTAAGCATATTATTGGAAAGAGTGCAGATTTCAACCCAAAATAATCACTAAAACATGCCAAACTGTTGGAGATTTTCCAGCAAGCCAGTGTTGACTGTATATTTTTCATTGATGAAAACATATGGTAAGAAGCATGTTTTGAAGCCTTATGTAGAGAGCCTTGAGCATATGTTTCTTAGATATGTTATCAGCATAATATCATAGACGCAGAGGTTGATTATGAGTACAGACAGTTGTGCAATTGTTTATATCAGTAGTGTTCCTAACATTGTTATAGGAAGAGTTTTGTATGAGATTCTTAGTATGGTTATGATGGAGCCTTGTGCATTTATATTTTTATTATATACATATTTTTAGAACTATATGTATGGACGTAGAGTTATTTGTGTAGTACAAGTTGAGTTATGATGTTTCTATTTGCCAATTACAGTTTTCTGAGATTGTCTGATGGAGCCAACATTATTTATATTGTTTTAGAAGTTGTGCCTATCATTTTGATATGCATATTTATTTTCATGTTTGGAGATAAGTTAAGAATGTTTTTTTAAGAGAACATATCATATTTTAGCATGAGAATAAAGTTTCAGTTAATTTGGTGGAGTTGACTAGGTGAAGCGACGCGTCTACTCATATTGAGTTGCACAATCCTTTTTATGTTGCATGCTTGGTTTAGCCATTGGGGATGTTATTGAAGAGTTATATTGTTTCTCTATTATGATTTCAAGGAATTTCTAATAGGCCAACTTGATTATATCATTTGGAGAAAGATACTTATAGCCAGTCAGTTGTGATTGAGAGAGAAGAGCAGAAGATGTGAATGTACTGAGATAGTCAATCATCAGTTGAAGATCTATGTGAAGAAGTAAAGAGTATATGTTATTCATTGGAACTAATCAAGATAGCAGGTCTACTTTCCAACTCACCAAGATCCAAATATAGTGTGTATCTGTTATGCATAAGGTTGCATCCTCCACCATTTGTGCAGTGTGCTCCCGGACAGTGTATCCTCAACCTAACAAGGTTATTTGTAAAAGAATCCTAACAGGGTCTGACCCTTGACCAGATCACTATATTTCATGCATTGTAAAGATCAACTCCTAATAGGGTTGTAAGATCTTCTAACAGGGATCATTATACTCCAGTGTAGTTTATAGTGGGTGCTAATTCCCACCGAGTTTTTTACCTATTTGGGTTTCTCCGTAACCAAAATTGTGGTGTTGTGTTAAGTGTTATCATATTGTGTATCTTCTTAATTTTATTCTATACTTAATTGGATAAAGAATTGAATCTTGTAGATAACTGATTCACCCCCCCTCTCAGTTATCTCTTGGGACTATTCCAAACACAAACATCTGGCATAATTGTACATTTCATTCATGTCATTGATATTCTTCTTCATCCATATCATCATCAAGATCATCATCATCGATGACATCATCACCACCCCACTATCTTTGTCATCATCATCATCATCAACACCATCATCATCATCATCCTCCTCCTCCTTATCATCATCAGTAGCAGTATCATTGTTGTCTTCTTCTTCATATTCTTTTTTGACTAGCTCTCGCTCGTGATCATCATCTACATCATCTTCCACTTCTTCCTCTTCCTCGGTATCTTCTTCTTCCATCGCATTATACTTTTTTGACCTTCATCTTGGATCATGTCTAACAACAAATGAACAAACTAGTTTATCTGGAACCTCTGAGTAAAATACCTTCTCACATTGGCTTGAAAGAACATGGGGCTCTTCTCCAACTGGCTCAAACAACCTTGTATTAATCATTAGAAATCCATTGTCATGTTCAATACTAGTTCTATCATGATCATTTTGATTGATTCATAGTCTGTACCATTTCACGATGAAGAGAATTAATTTGAAGGAATTAAAGTCACAGTCAAGTATATCAACTAAAATATCATAGTATCGATTTTGTGACTCTCAAAGATGTAAGTCATTTCTAGCTGAAATATTAGTCACCTGGAAGACTACACTTATCCCAAAATAATAAGTTTTCCTCATGTCATCCAACTTTTTGATGTGAAATTTATAACCATTGCATAACAAAGGTTTGTGGTGTTTCACCTACAACAATGTCAAACATGTATAAATTATTGCATCATGAGTTGAAAAACATAGGGTTGATTAATTAACAGATTTAAAAGTACCTGGTGATCTCTTACACCATATGCTAAATCTATTTCTTTTTGTGTAACATTGGGATCTCCATTATGATGAGCTTGTATAACCAATGAAGATATGAATTTCCATTTTAATCTATGATCATAATGTTTACATCATTCAATCCATACTATCATCCAATCTTGATTATTTACAATAAACAAATGTATTACATCCACTCTTTAGCAATTGTACAAAAGTAAATAGATGACTTAAAATAGATTTATTTTGAAGTTTAAGAATTAATTAACTAAAATAACATCTCATAATTTATTACCTTTCAGTTTCCTAAATTTGTCATTTCCCACCAAATACTTTCCTTCAAATTTTGTAATGGAGTTGAGATCCCAAATGCAATCTATATGGTTCTTTGCTGCAAGATTAGGAAGATATGTAATAATGTACACCATCATCTGGTATACCATATATCCCTCAACTATAGAACCCTCAAGACATGCTCTTTATCATACCAAACCCTTAAAAAATTTTAAGTTTCTCTCAACCATCCAAATTGACCTAGCATGTACAGGTCCACACAATTCAATCTCCTCAACTTGGTGTATGAGGTAGTGTTTTTGTGCATTAAAAAAAGTTGAAGGTAAACACTTTTGCATTTCACACATTAGTCGACAAATTCTTTTCTTCCAATATTTTATATCTTCTTTAAGGATTTCTTTAGATGACAACCACCTACAAGGGATTTGAGACACAAAAATATATAAATATGAGACTTTACAATATATTACTTGTTTGACATATTAAAAAAATATCACTGCTTACCTCATGTATTTTCCAAGATCATATATCACTTGTTTGATATTATTGTCAAAGTTCTTTGTGAGCGATAGGGGTAGCAAATACTGCAACAATTGTTAATTGATCATTTCAAACAATGAAAATTGAATGCACACAAATATATTGTAAATACAAAAGACTATGACTTACCTTGATGAAGGTCTATCAATCATGCATTTTCATCCCTGACCCAAAATCATTTTTCTTTGATATGATATTGCTTATATTTGTAGCAAATCTTGTAGGAAATCAAAATTTTTGTATGACTTCTTTTATGGCATTACTTTGTTGCTCTGTTAATAACCAAGGAGAGCACTTGCATTAATCTGGTCTCCATTGCTATTTGATTCAATTATATTTTTTATTTCATGATTGGAATCATGAATGTCACTACAAATTTTGCCAAGTTTTTCTTTGTCACGCCTTCCATCCAATATTTTTTTCTACCATGTCTGTGTTACATTCTTTCCAATATACATAGTATCAAACAAATGCACAATTTGTAGCTGCTCATAGTAGGGTAGCCTACTAAATTCTCTGGGATAACATTTTAGTCCCTTTGGAAGCTAGCTAGTGATGTCTTCATGACCTTCAAGATCATCAACTACATAATTAGCCAACAAAACACAATCAAAATATATAATTTTCAAACATCAACCATTAGGTGGAACAATATTACCTCAAATTCTATAATATTCCAACTGTCATAGGTGAGGTGTCATTATTTGGGGCTTTGATGTAGTTTCTTCTTTCCCATTGAAAATATATTTTTTCGCACTTCGATACTTATGATTTATGGGGAGAAAGTTCCTATACTCATCAAATAGCTACTTTCTTAAACTTTTGGAATGGAAAGATTTCATCTTTGGACCACACATTAGACATGCAAATTTTCTCTTTGTTTGAAGACCTACAAGATAACGATACAATTGGATTAAATATGTAGATTTTTAGAATTAGTACAACTAGAATTCACCATAACATATCATAAAAATGTGTCAACCCTGGAGCATCATGAATTGTCTACACAAGTATTGCATGAAATTGAAATTGTCTTTGTCCACTTGGTTTAGAGATGTCATACATAGTGAAACCATTTCATAACACCAAAAACTCACCGATAAGAGGTGCAATATATACATTCATATCTTTCACTTGGTACTTACCTAATTAAATTAACAACAACGTCAAATAATTATTGTGGCCATTTCACTCTAAGACTTATAATTACATGTAGATAACTATAAAATAATAAAATACCTAGAACAATCATTTCCAACATAATGTGCTCCCTCTTTATTGACATCCATGGAGGAAGGTTATTGTTTATAACAAAAATAGGCCACACTGAGTAAATGGATCTCATCTCTCCATACAAATTAACACCATCTGCTGCTACAGAAAGCTTGAGATTTTGAGGTTCTTCTTTAAAGTGTGGCCCCTTTTCCTCTATGTCCATAAATGATGAACCATCCGTAGGCATTCAAATAATGTCATCTCAACTCCTGCCACGTGTATGGTAATCCATAAATTGTGCCAAGCTATTGTACTTGAATAATCATTTCAGACGTGGAATAATGGGGATGTAATGAAGAACCTTGTGAGACACCTTTTTTGTCATTTGATCATCTTGATATTTGCTCGTATGGCATTTAGGGCATTTTATTGTATTTTTGTGTTATTTATGATAAATAATATGATCTTCAGGACAAGCATCTATTGCTTGATACTCCATTCCAATATGTTTCATAGTGGCACATAATTCTCGGTACAAGTGAGGGAGAACATTTGATGGTGATAACATAAACTCACCTATCAATCTACAAGAAATAATATAAGTCATTACTATAAACAATCTTAATGGTACATGTTTCACCTTTTGTAGACTATAATGACGTATATGGAAACCCTTAGCATACATGACATTGCTATGTTGGATAAACCATTAATAACCTTCAAATTTACCAACAATAATACAACAGAAGAAGAGTAGATTGGGAGCCTTCATAAAGGGTCATGTTCACATTCTCAAGTAGAGGTATATCATGGATAATGTCAATTTCATCCTCATCATAATCATCATCATCAACAGGACTAGCACCAGCAACACTAGTACCAGATATGTCAATGATTAATGCATTCATATCGTCATCTTCAAATGTATTTTCTGGCACATGATCATCATCTTCCATGGGATCATGATCTTCAGCTTCAATACTCACACCTCCATGTTCCTCTATATTCACACTAGGGAGATCGACTTATATAAAAATGAAGATAATCAAACCCCCCTTCAATGTGATAATCAAACCTCCTTCCATGATTTATATGTATATTAATTGTGAAAACAATATAACAAACAACTTACCAGCGGATGATAATCAAACCCCCAGGTTCAATGTGACCATTCTCCCCACAATGTCTATTTGTTGTTTTGATTTTGATTGTTCTTGTCTTTAAGCCGTTACAACTCTTGCATGGACAATAACATTTATCATCGCATTCTTTTTGAAAGTTAGACAATAATATAGCAATTGTCTCCCTATTTTGATCAATTCCCTTATATTATTTGACATGATCCTTAATGTGTATATCTACAAAACAAATTGGAGATGCCTCCTTTCATTAGCTTCATGTCACCTTCTCATAGCTTCCTATGTATTTCATCCTTCATGTATACACTTTCTTTGACCAAACTTTTAATTTTCTGACAGATTTTGCCAAAGGCTTTGTAGGAAACCAAGTAAGGGGTATTCTTGAGTTCAAACACATTGAGCTGCTACAAATGAATTATAAATCATGAATTCACTATAAATCAAGGGGTATTATAAATCATGAATTTTCTATAAAATTAATGTAGTGCTCTAGATTTCATATGGACATTTTGTCAAATGGTTGGCATGTATGTTTATTCAAATGGAGTTATATCATTTGGAATGGATATATGATAGGTTGATATCAAATTCTATGTCAAGATTTACAACATTAAATTGATCATAGTTAGAAGACTTAGACACAAGAAGAATATGATTATAGCCAATTTTCAAAAGAATATAAATGAATGCAAACATACAAAGTGGATGAACTTAAATAATGAAGGTACTAGATATTGCCTGAAGTAATGAAGGGTTGACTCGGGGTTCAATCCAATATGCTCTTGTATGATTCAGAACCTGCAAGGAAGGAAAAGATGGGCTTAGATCTAAAGGATCTAAGCAATTCATGACACCCTATTATTGATCCTCATCTACAATTATGCATGTGCATAGTTAAGCCATACACTTCTAAAAGGAACTATGCTATAGAACATGTGCACTCAGGAAAATGCACTCAGAAATGTGTGCAGTGTATAGGTGTTGGAATCCAAATGAAGCCCTACATTTATGTCTCTATGAACACCCCGTGAATCACTATTATGGTTGTATTTATGTCTCTATGAACACCTCATGAATCACTATTGTGACTGCATCATCCAAATAGTGCAACAACAACACCAGATGTTGTTGTTCCATCTAGTGTTGATATGGCATCATTTCCAAATGATACATCCACAAAAGTAACCCACCATGTGCATCAACACAAGGAAATCATGATCAAGCATAGGCAATGGAGGGAACATTATCAAGGTCAAATCAGAGGTCAAATTTCATTCCTTGAAATTTTATATATGTACAATTATAAAATTTCATGCCTTTAAATTTTATAACATAGTTCCTCAGCATTTGATCTTCATATGGCAGCCATGACTTGAGGTAGGAATTTGAGCTTTGTCTTCTCATTAACTCAATTTAATTTTGATGGCATTTGTTGATTTAATAGAATAATATGAATGTTAATACTGGCATTGTTTACATCTTTGCATTTGGAATGCTCGATGACCCGTGAGCTTTGAGAGCTAGGGCATCGTTGCTATTACCATCAAGGCATTGTGTGAAGTGTTTGATCTCTCTTTATTTGTTTTTCTGTTGATATTCACTATGTGGTACACCCTGTTTATGATCATTTCATGAGGAAATGTCTTGATGGCTCGCAGGCTGCAAGCTAGGACATCATTCATTATTTATGAGCTCATTGTTTGAGCACCTCATGTCCCTATTTGATTGGTCGGTGCTCTGTTTGTTATCTTGAGTTTACATCATATATTTAGTCTTAGTAAAATCTTATAAAACAATATAAAACTAACCCAAAATACTTTGTCTTAATAAAATCTTAATAAAACAATATATTTAGTCTCAATAAAATCTTATAAAACAACATATATTGTGTGAAGTGTTTGATCTCTCTTTATTTGTTTTGTTGTTGACATTCACTATTTGGTACTCCCCATTTATGATCATTTCATGAGGAAATATCTTGATGGCTCGCGAGTTGCAAGCTAGGGCATCATACATTGTTCATGAGTTCACTCTTTAATACTAGCATTGTTTACATCTTTTCATTTGGAATGCTTGATGACCTGCGAGCTTTGAGAGCTAAGGCATTGTTGCTATTACCTTCAAGGCATTGCATGAAGTGTTTAATCTCTCTTTATTTGTTTATTTGTTGATATTCATTATGTGGTACTCCTTCTTTATGATCATTTCATGAGGAAATATCTTCATGGCTCACAAACTGCAAGCTAGGGCATCATGCATTGTTTATGAACTCACTGTTTGAGCACCGGCCAATCAAATAGGGACATGAGGTGCTCAAACAGTTAGCTCATAAAAAATGCATGATGCCCTAACTTGCAACCCATGAGTCATCAAGACATTTCCTCATGAAATGATCATAAATGGGGAGTACCACATAGTGAATATCAATAGCAAAACAAATAAAGAGAGATCAAACACTTTACACAATATATGTTATTTTATAAGATTTTATTAAGACTAAATATATTGTTTAATTAAGATTTTATTAAGACAAAATATTTTGGGTTAGTTTTATGTTGTTTTATAAGATTTTATTAAGACTAAATATATGATGTAAACTCATAGTTATACTTGATATAAATAATACAGTGGTTGTTAGGAATGGGAACACTGAGAGAGGGGGGGTGTGAATCAGTGTTCTACAATATTAATTTCTAATCTCTTGAAACTTAACTCTATTACTTAAATGTTGAACTAAATTTTAAAGAAAGTAAATTAAACAACCATAACAAATAACACCAGTTATGATTACCGGGAAACCTTGGCCAAAGGAAAAACCCTAGTGGGAATTAATACCCACTAATAATTGTACTTTTATATTATGAACATGTTAATGTTCATTAGCCTTGTTAGGAGCTTTCATTACAATGCATTAGTACAATGACCTTGTCAAGGGTTAGACCCTGTTAGGAGTATTTTACATTTAACCCTATTAGGGGTGAGGACACACTATCCAAGAGCTCACTGCTCAAATGGTGAAGGCTACAACCTTCTAAATATCAAATAGACACTATATCTACAAGGTGAACTGCTATTATGACACTGCTTGTCTGATCAGTTCCTTTTGTGCGCTGATGCTTTAACCTCTTGTAAAGCTCTATATCATTCTAACTTCTCTTTGCATACTTCTTCTCTTCTTATATCAACTCTATATCTCATCTTCTATATCCCACAACATGCTCAAATACAAAAGTTTATGTCTTATATATAGGCACAAATAAAACTATTCACTAAGTCGGCCTATAACCTATTACATACAACTCTTCCAAATGGATTGGCTCAAGTGTGTTTACATACAATGATATTAACAAGTCTATAACACAATTAAAATAGGCACATATCCTTCATAAAACAATATTCTACATGCTAACCAAAATACTAACAGTCATCTCCATGTTCTATTCTATTATGTCGCTCACTGTCTGTGTCACTTCAACTCACTGTAACTTATTCATACTAACTCATCTGATCATGTGTTCTTAACCATAGATTAATAACATATCCAAAATCTTATCTTCAATTGAGCATACCAAAACTCAATCATACACATGTGCACTGATGCTCTATTCCTTAGGTGCTTCACTAACTATCTTGTCTTCCATATTAAGCCATTTTTTTTATCTTCTAAGTTATGCACTGACTCCAAAACTTCATATGACTTTGTTACCATAATGTCAAAACTAAATCCTAGTCATATACACTAGTATAGTCAACTTGCCAACAATCTCCCCCTTTTTCATTAATGGCAACAAAAGAATATGGAAAAGTTTCTTAACTACTTCTTTACAAAAACTTTCAAAAAACTTTCTAACATATATCCTTATCTTTTTCTGTACATCATATACTATATCTTATATCTCCCTTCTACTATATACTCTACTCCCCTTTACATCATATACACTACTCCATATTTCTCCCATATTTCTTTACTCCCCCTTTGACATTAATAACAAAGGTGCTAAAAAATAAAACTTCAACTACTTACACACTGAGTAGATCCGGGTATGCAACCTGAAGGTTTTGGATCTCTTGCTACCAAAATTCCTTGAGTGCATCTACTATTTGGAGATGGGCGCATAGTGCATAAGTTAGCTTCTCCATCTTCTCCAATTCTATACATAGGCCTTGCTCATATGTTATAATGGTAGCATCAATCTCCTTGATATTATGATTGAGTACATCTAATGAGGGCATAAGTGCATGTCTCAACTAAGTTTGTCTAGCCCTTATTTTCCCAAACTCTTTCTCTATCTTCTCAATCTTATTTAAATGACCTTGGTAGACATTGTTACACATATTTACATCTTGTGAGGGATCTAGCACTGACTTGATCACAACTTCCATCATGGATTCAACTTCCTGAATCTTCTTGGAAAGATCTAATGTAAGTTTATCCTTATTCATACAAACAACTATTATCTTTCTTCCTTTAGCTACTAAATCTTTCAACAAAGGTTGACCAACCTTAAGATAATTGAGGTCAACTAAAAAGTTACCTATCAATTCATTCAGTCTCTTCTTAAGATATTTCTCCTCTACAATTTTGGATGTTGATTCCTCAAGACTGGAGAAATTTTCTTTAAAGCATCTCAAGATAGAGCTGACATCATCCACTAAATATACACTTGATACTTTCTTGTCCACAGGAAGTACACTATTTAGTATGCTTACTGATTCAAAAAATAATGGGTTTCTCATTACTTGTTTCTCCTTTTCTTTCTCCATTTCTAGTACACTAATCTTTATTAAATCTTCTTGTCCCCAAGAGTCTAGACTTGTTGTGTCAGGGGTCAAAGTTGACAACAATGAAATTGAGGGATTAGGGGTAAGGATTGTAATATCCATAACTTCACTCTTCACCTTCACTAGAATTTCAAGAGAGGGCTCATCTATAGGTTCATCTTCCTTCTCTTCTTCTTGTCCAGTCAAGTCTTCAATTTGAACTTCTTCTTGCTGCATAGGTGAATTATCGCCACATAGAATCTCAGCCTCTTCTATGCTCACAAAAGCTTCCTCAAACTTGTCTAGGTCTTTATCTATGGCCACCATTGATATTTCAACATTATCAATTATGATAGTTTCATCTTTTGTTTCAGGCATGGGCGTAGACTCCATTGCTTCACTGGGTACTATCATTGTGGGCATAGAATCCTTTGGACCTATCATAGGTGCATTCAGTGTCTTAGCTACTTTTAATTGCTTAGTGGGGACTTAGGTTGTAGGTGCAGTAGGAGGATACATGTGCCTATCCAAGAACACCTTCTCAAGTTCTTTTTCAATCTCCTTAGCAACAAACTCATAATCCTTATTCATAATTTGCAGAGTTCTCAGTTTGGTTCTTAGGTGAGGCTTCACCAAATCCAACATCAATGTTTTCTCTTCAACTAAACAAACAAGGAGGCTTTCATCTAGTATCTTCTCTCTTATTCTGAAATCTTCTTCTATAGCTTGTATCTTCAAAAAGTCTAAATGTTCCATACACTATCTGGAATGACTATCTTAAGTTCCAAGACTCTCTTCTTGAACTTAATCATGTGTTTTATGATCATAGAGTGGATCTCTGATTTGTCTATCTCACTATACTTATCATATAATTTTGTTATCTGATCAATTCTTCCTTCATCAACTATGCTGGTTCTCAACACTTCAAGATTCAGTCTGAATCCTACCTCAGGAGGTGCTTGAGTGTTTATACCTTTGCTTCTTGTTGTTCTAGAGGATGGGTGGCTTGCATTTGTGTGCTTCTTCCTCTTAGTTATCCTGCTAGGCTCAGGATGTGGTGTGGACTTTAGATCAATAGTATTTGTGGGTGCTAAAGTGATTTCTTCTATCTTTTTCTTCTTCTCCTTACGATCATCAGTCTTCTCTATTTTCACTTCAGAAGAGGGTGTGCTCTCAAGCTGTATTGCAATCTTGGCTTCCCTAGCTTTATCTAGGTCTGCTTGAGTGACACTTTGTATTTTTAGTATCTCTGATGTTATCTTGGATGCTTTCCTTTTGTTGCTGCATTGTTCAAGATTGAATCTACCATCTTGTCTTCTCCTCATAAGTACCCCATCTTGGTTCATTGGGATCCTTAGGCACTGATAGTAGTACTTGTGCATAAGCTTCCAGAATATGTTCCTCTACTTCATAACCAAGTGGATGAATCCACTTAGTTCTAAGCTCTACAGCTTCCATGCAAGTGATATCTATCTCTACCATGAAAAAAATGCTATCATTATACTTTTCAACTATACTTTTAGGTATCCTATACCTTCTTTGCATTATGATTCTGAATGTCTTTATTTCTAAGTCCATGAAATCCTTCAAGGTGCTTTTAGATGTTACCTTCAATGAAATCTATGGCATTTTAGGTATTCTCCTTTCAAGGTAAAGATCTGATACTTTACCAACAATATGGAAGTACATGTAAAGTGACCCAAATTTGAACACTTTTCTCTTATCATGTTTGATAGTCCTTATATTAACCATCAACTGTGTGCACAAGATCTCACACAAGTTAAACTCTCCATTTTCCTTTACAATTCTGATGGCTACCAAAATAGTGGTTGTGGACACTCTATTAACTCTGTTTGCATGCTAGAATTTGTAACCAAGTACATAGACATTAGCTTTATGTCTTTCTACTCAATCAGCTCAATGGTCATCCCACGCTTATCACTACGGGACTTACAAGCCTTATCCATCAGTTTCTTGACATCCTTACCAGTAGAAAGAATGGCACCTATCTTAGATAATCATGTCATCTCATAAATGAGATCATTAGTGATGCAAACTGGAACTTCTCTTATCTAAAATAGGTCATCATGAATTATGCTCAATAGAATCTTAATCCATTCAGATTCATAAAACTCATGTGTAGTCACATACTCAATAATAGGGTTGTTTTCTAGGTGCGGGAACTCATCCATGAATGTCATGTCTAGTTTCATCATTACTTCCATGTGTGACCTAATTCTATCCAATCCTACAGGTTCCTTCTTGTAGTATATGTATGTGCGTATATCTTCTATGTGCATAACTCCTATAAGAGTCCTAGAGAATGCTCCTTCTAGCTAATCTAGGATTGACTTGAAAGGATGCTTCTTAAAGATATATCTCTTCCTTTTAGTAACATCAAACAAAACTATAATGGCCATTACTTACTTGATTAATCGCTCAAATAGAGTTCCAAAGGGTTTCTAAATCATCATGAATGAACTAGGGTTCTGCAACAATCTTAACTTCCTTCCGCTGATGAAATCAACTACAATCTTCCAACACTCACTACTTTGATCACATGTTCTCTTCAAAGGCTCAAACTTGAATGAAAATGTGTGGATAAAGGATCTCTGGTGACTATTAAAACACCTTTCTACAATTAATGCTTTGCACGTAAACACAGATTGCAACAAAGAATTTCAATCTTCATTTCTACTAACAATCAGGTTGTGCGCTCTTGCATACAACATCAACTGGTCTCCAAAAAACTATAACAAAAAGGCACATGCTCTAAGGGTGAGTATACTAGTTGTGCATGGGTGTAGAGCTAAGTTATCTCCCCCTATGACCATGAGGGTCATTCATCTAGAAGTAGAAGGTGCATCTATTACGGATGCATCCACTACATACTCATCAACTTTATCTTGATTTCCTTCCATCCAAGTCTTTCTAGTATCTTTTGTAGCTTGCACAAACTTACTTCTCCTAATTCATTCAATATTGATCTTTTAGACTTATTAGGGCTTTCTTTTCTTTGCCCATTAGATCTGCAACACTTTGAGATGTGTCCATCCTTGTTACAAGAGTGAGAAATAACTAGAGGCCTTGTATTCCTCAGTGCATTGATGTGAGTCACCATTATAATTACATATTTGACATTTAATTTTCTGAGGACTTCTAACATTTTGTTGTGGATGATTTCTCTAATTATGCCGAGTCTGACTTCTTTGGTTTGATCTACAATTCATAGATCTATGACCAAACTTATTGCATGGATAACAGTAACCATTGAAAGGTCTTACCTCTTTACAATCTCTTGCTATGTGTCCATGCTTGTTACAGGCATAAAAATTTTGGTTTACTGGCTTGCGTTCATCCTTAGATGGTTCATCTTTAGCTTCAGTATGATTTCCAATCTTCTTAGCTTCTATAGATTCTTCTATTGCTTTCTTTCTTTCTTGCATATCATTGATTTGATTTTGTACTTCATTGAATCCAATACCAGTGGTATCTCCTGTAATCTTCTATGCATACAATTGTGACTCTATTAGATCCTTGCTTGTGTGTAATTTGTCAATATGATTATTTTCTTCAGTCAATTCAGATTCCACCTACTTCTTGATGTTCTCTAACTCCAAGATTTTCATGTTTTCTTGCCTCAGTTCTTCATCCAACTACTTATTTTCTTTGACCTATTCTTCATAGGCTTCCTGATTGTTAAATATCTTTTCATCCAACTCTTCAATCTGATCCTTCAAAGATGTGTTTTCCTCATTCATCTTTTTGACCATTTTTCCTAAATCAATTGTAGAAGAATCTTTCAAATATTTTCTCAATTTCTTGATGAATACTTGAGAACACTGTCTGAGAGCTCACTTCTCAAATAGTGAAGGCTACAACCTTCTAAATATTAGATACACACTATATCTACAAGGTGAACTATTGCTATGACACTGCTTGTCTGATCAGTTCCTTTTGCGCGTTGATGCTTTAACCTCTTGTAAAGCTCTATATCATTCTGAATACTCTTTGCATACTTCTTCTCTTCTTCTATCAACTCTATATCTCATCTTCTATATCCCACAACATGCTCAAATGCAAAAGTGCATGTCTTGTATATAGGCACAAATAAAACTATTCACTAAGTCAGCCTATAACTTGTTACATACAATGCTTCCAAATGGATTGGCTCAAGCATGTTTCTATACAATGATATTAACAAGTCTATAACACAATTATAATAGGTGCATAGCCTTTACAAAACAATATTATACATGCTAACCAAAATACTAACAGTCGGCTCCATGCTCTGTTATGTTCTGCCACTTACTATTTGTGTCACTTCAACTCACCGTAACTTCTTACTAACTAATCTGATCATGCATTCTTAACCATATCTTAATAATGTATCCAAAAGCTTATCTTCAAGGGCACATACCAAAACTTTTTCATATGAATGTGCGTTGATTCTCTATTCCTTAGGTGCTTCATTGACTGTCCTGTCTTCCATACTTACCCATTTTTCTGATCTTCTAAGTTATGTGCCAACTCCAAAACTTCATATGACTTTGTTTCCATAATGAAAACACTAAATCTTAGTCATATACGCTAGTATAGTTAACTTTCCAATAATGGTATGTACTATAATCTATACATTTGTGAGATGTGATTAATTTCAGTTATATGATGTTTTGGGATTAAATTGGTAAGTTTGTATACTTTCTCCATTTTAAACTAACCTATGACTTCAAAGGATGAATTATGAAATACATTTGCAGGTATTTATCTCTTCTATAATGATGGAGGAGTCAAAGGTAATGGTCAATGAGGTTGCTGCTATTAGATCATACATTAATACACTTACTATTTTGAATTTGAACTTAGGCATCATGCAATGTTATTGTTGTCATTGCATGCTTGTTGCTGTTGTGCACCATATATTGTTTTATACACTATTTATTTCATTGAGACTGTGAGCTTGGCATTTTTTATGTATTTTATGTTATTGGATCAATGCTACCATGTTGTTGAGGTTGTAGATGCATTGAATCACCACTGCCATTCTATTTTGATAACAGTAATATAATAAACAAAGCACCAACCAATGAAATACATAAGAGGATGAACATAAATAATAAGGGTACCAGACATTGCCTGAAGTGATGAATTTTTTACCTGGGTATGAATCCAGTGTGCTCTTGTGTGATCTAGAATCTGCAAAGAAAAGAGAGATGGTGGTTAGATCAAAAATATCTAAGCAATGAATGGAATCCTATTACTGATCCTCATCTATAATTATGCATGTGCATAGTCAAGCCATACACTTTTGAAAGAAAAACCATGCTACAGGACATGTGCACTCAGAAGAATAGTGCAAAAAATAAATTGTTGTATTTATGTCTACATGAACACCTGGTGAGTCACTATTGTGACTGCATCATTCAAAAAGTGCAACAATAACACCAGATGTTATTGTTTCATCTCATGTTGTTGTGACATCATTTCCAAATGATGCACCCACAACAGTTACACACCATGCCCATGAGCACAAGGTAGTCATGAGAAAGCATGAGTAAGAAATGTAAGGGGCATACATCATCATCAAATTAGAGGAGAAAAGCATCAAATCTACATATTAAGGGAGAAGTACATCATGGATTTCAAGTAAAGATCATAACATCAATGGTTGGCAGCCCCAAGGAGCCCCCATTGCATGTAGTGAGTAAGATACATCAAAACAAAGAGGTACATAAATCTGCATCATCTATACATTAATGCTATGGCATGGAGTATATTTGAATCTACATTTTAAAGGATAAGTAAGAAAGTTGCATGATGCTAGTGAAATTAACAAAGGTACAAATCTAATGAAGTAATGAAGCTACCCACATTCTATGTACTTTGACCCAATGAAAGTTTTATCATCATGATGAAGTAATAACACATTAAATGTCTTATTGATGTCCCTATTTGATTGGACAATGCTCTATTTGTTATATTGCTGCTATCAAAATAGAATGACAGTGGTGATTCAATGCATCTAGAGCCTCAACAACATAGAAACATTGATCCAATAAAAGAAAATACATTACAAATGCCAATCTCATGGTCTCAATGAAATAAACAGTATAAAACAATATATGGTACACAACAACATCAAGCATGCAATGACAACAATAACATTGCATGATGCCCGAGCTCAAATTCAAAATAGTAAGTGTATTAATGTATGATCTAATAGCAGCAACCTCATTGATCATTACCTTTGACTCCTCCATCATTATAGAAGAGATAACTACCTACAACTATATTTCATAATTCCTCCTTTGAAGTCATAAGTTAGTCTAAAATGGAGAAAGTATACAAACTCACCAATTTAATCCCAAAACATCATATAATTGGAATTAATCACATCTCACAAATGTATAGATTATACTACATACCATTGTATTATATATCAAGTATAATTATGAGTTTACATCATATATTTAGTCTTAATAAAATCTTATAAAATAATATACATTGTATGAAGTGTTTGATCTCTCTTTATTTGTTTTGTTGTTGATATTCACTATGTGGTACTCCTATTTATGAACATTTCATGAGGAAATGTCTTGATGGCTCGTAGGCTCCAAGCTAGGGCATCATGCATTATTTATGAGCTCACTGTTTGAGCACTAGCCAATCAAATAAGGACATGAGGTACTCAAATAGTGAGCTCATAAAAAATTCATGATGCCCTAGCTTGCAACCCATGGTCCATCAAGATATTTCCTCATGAAATGATCATAAACAAGGAGTACCACATAGTGAATATCAACAAAAAAACAAATAAAGAGAGATCAAACACTTCACACAATGCCTTGAAGGTTATAGCAATGATGTGCTAGCTCTCAAAGCTCACAGATCATCAAGCATTCCAAATGAAAAGATGTAAACAATGTCAGTATTAAACAGTGAGCTCATGAACAATGTATGATGCCCTAGCTTGCAGCCCGCGAGCCATCAAGACATTTCCTCATGAAATGATCATAAATGGGGAGTACCACATAGTGAATATCAACAACAAAACAAATAAAGAGAGATCAAACACTTCACACAATATTTGTTATTTTATAAGATTTTATTAAGACTAAATATATTGTTTTATGAAGACTAAATATATTGTTTTATGAGCTCATTGTTTGAGCACCTCATGTCCCTATTAGATTGTCTGATGCTCTACTTGTTATATTGATGCTATTAGATCAAATAGGGACATCAGTAATAAAACAATACACTTACTATTTTGAATTTGACCTCATAAAGATTAAGATATCCTTATTTTATTACTCATGTCCCTATTTAATCAAATAGGGACATGAGGTGTTCAAACAGTGAGCTCATTAACAATGCATGATACCCTAGCTTGCAGCCCATGAGCCATCAAGATATTTCCTCATGAAATGATCATAAACAGGGAGTACCACATAGTGAATATCAACAACAAAACAAATAAAGAGAGATCAAACACTTCACACAATGCCTTGAAGGTAATAGCAATGATTCCCTATCTCTCAAAGCTCAAGGGTCATCAAGCATTCCAAATGCAAAGATGTAAACAATGCCAATATTAACATTCATATTATGCCATTAAATCAACAAATGTCATCAAAATGAAATTGAGTTAATGAGAAGACAAAGCTTGAATGCCCACCTCAAGTCATGGCTACCATATGAAGATCAAATGCTAAGGAACCATGCTTTATGAGCTTTATGTTTTTTTTTTAAGTGAAGACAAAGATTACCTTGATTTTTTATCTTTAAATTTTATTCATTTTATGATTTTAAAAATTGAAATGAAAAATATAAAATTTTAAGAAAATTTTACACATTTTTATCAAATGACCCAAAAACATCAAGAATGGTCCTATATGGTCACTAATAGACAACTTTCAGAAGAATATGAATGAATGCAAACATACATAAGTGGATGAACATAAATAATAAAGGTACCAAACATTTCCTGAAGTAATGAAGTGTTGACCCGTGGTTCAATCCAGTAGGCTCTTGTATGATCCAAAACCGACAAGGAAGGAGAAGATGGGGTTAGATCCAAATGATCTAAGCAATGCCTTACAGCCTATTACTCATCCTCATCTACAATTATGCATGTGCATATTCAAGCCATACACTTCTAAAATGAACTATGCTATAGAACATGTGCACTCAGGAAACATGTGCATGCAATGAGTAAATCAAGACCAAAATGGAGTGAAAAGTATGAGGTCAAATGTGTTATCAAACAACACCTTGTTAGTGCTCAAATCTATGGCAGATTAACAATTCATGAACTCATATGATCCCAATAGATGCATCTGACAAAATGCAAGCACTAAGGTATTAAGGTTATAAAACCTTCTTCACTTTGAGTATAAAACTCAGGCAGGTGTACCTATAACAATTCACTATTTGAAATGAGCTTTGAATTGAGAACTTGCTCCTTCACTGTTATATTATCCTTTTCAGAATTAACTCAATAAGACATTGCAACTCTTAATATGGCCCAAACAATCCTGATACACAACACTATGATGGAAACTATGAAAGCAACAACATGGAACAGTGGCTTAAGGACATTCATCCTTCTTTTATGAGTTCAACTCAAGGAAGGCTAACCTCATTTAGTGCTTCTATAAAGCATTACAATATACATCCAATGAATTTATCATAGAATGATTCAGATAAGGATTATGCAAATAAAGTAAAATGAATCAATTGTTTATATTTTCTGGTGGTAACATGTGCAAATGTATCTCAAACCAGTGCCTTATTCTACTTGGGCATCAGAGTAAAACCCTATCTCCACAAAAATATATCAAGACAAATATACTAGAACCCAAATGACATGCCTGACATCCCATTCTTTTAATTCCTATCATTTTCATCAAATTCATATATGGACAATTAATTCACAGAGACCTCCCTTAAGATTTCACTTGAAAGAAACTTAAGTTTAACCCCTATATTCACCTTGTGAACAATGCATTGAAAAAGCCTTACAATTTGAATGCATAAGAAAACTAAAGTATCCATCACAAAGACAAAAAGTAGTAATAAGAGAGTTCTGGTATGCTTTCTATTAATATCAAAATGTTTTAATACAATATTCTCTTGACTTCAAAGAAAACAAGGTTCTATATTTCAGAACTTCTTTACAAAATGTATCAACCACCCCTCACAAATGAGCAAAAACTTTCTAAATATACCCCTAGCCATCTTGGAATCCTCAAAGGGATGCAACAAGCTTCGGATGGCTAGGAAAAGATCTTACACTAAAGACAAGATTACAAACTGACAAAATTTGATTGCAACAACAGATTGCAAATATCTACTTCTCAACAATTTTGCAGGTGGCACCTTTGTCTAAGGATATTTTAGAGCAGTTGCTAAATTTGTTGCATGAATGATGACTACCATTATAGGCTAACCTACATCATCCTTTTTTTGGACATGCTCTCCCTCGAACTCTGGATCAGGTGTGAAGTGCATTCTATTCTTCTTCCTCCTTTGTCAGCTAGACAACTGGCTTCTTCTTCTTCTTTACTATTAACTTCTCCCAAGCTGCCACATCATCATCAAATGGCTAGTTGTAATTCTGCAGCTCCTGAAGTGATTTGATCTACTGCTCCCATGTAGAATTAGTTATATTTTTGGTTTCAGCTACAAACCATATGCAATCATTCTTAATCTTAAAAAGACTATCAATGATATTATTACATCTATCCAAGTCTAAAACCTTGTCATCCTTTAGGAAGGCATCATGTTTAATCACCAACTAATCCATTGACAACTTCCATTCTTCCAACTTAACCACATTTCCATTGTCATCATAAACCAGAGACAAATATTTTCTATAATCTTTATCAAACATGGCCAGCTTGGCCTTTATTTGGTTTGACTTTCCTTTGAAAAACTTTGAGGCAACACTTATTAAGCCAATCTTCTCAAAAAATTCACTTACCACTTTAGGAACATCTGGCTTCTATTCCTAAAAATCATCAAGTTTGTCAAATAATGTACTCCTCCCTAACCATGTATTGAAAAGTGGCTCCAAGGTGACTAGGTACTCATTCACCTTTTCATTAGTCTGATGGAATGAGTTGACTAATTTATGGACTGGTTCCATTCTGTCCTTTATCTTACCCTGCCTATATTGCACAATTCTTGCTATATTATCCAGGGATGCATCTAATTTTACCTTTTCCAAATCCTCAACAGGTTTATCAAGCATTTCTACATCTGACTGAATAGGGGCCTCAACTTGTACAGGAATGGGAGGAACTACCTTCGAGGCTTCTTCAAACCTAATTTGCATCTCTGCCAACTCATCCTCCAACTGTTTGATTTTCATCATTTTCAAATCTCTGTCCTTAGCCACTATGCTTGCATTTTCAAACAAAATGGAATATCTCTCTGACAATTGAACTGTCTTGGCTTCATTCAAATTATCCCAATGAGTTACTGCCTTGGAAACTTAGAGGTCAGTTGTACTTTGCATAGTCCATATGATCTTATTCCCTTCCATCTTATCCTCTATACTTAATAGAGATGGCTTTTGAGTTTTAGGGGCTAGAGACCACATTGCAACAGTGTGAGATTTAGGGTCATAGCCACTTCCTCTATTCATATCCCCAATATGAACTTCATAGGATAGACTACCATGTGATTGCTTCCTTATTTGATCTATGATAAATGTGGAAGTCAAATCCCACCCTGGAGTTAATAGCATTCCACTTGATTTAACCAGTTCTCTAGCCTTATCTACAATTATAGGATCAAGGCTAGGATCATAAGATTGTAGAGCTCTCAAACTCTCTTGACTTGGTTCCACTCCTTCAGGTAGAGCTTTCTTTACTTCCTCATGTTTATTTTGGATAAGAAAACTTTTGAACTCATCACTTTTGATGAATTGATCATCACTCAGAAAATCCTCGTGATATATTTCTCTGATATCCTGTCCTAACCATAGGGATTGTTCTTCATTTTCCTCATTAGTGGCCCTTTTCTTACCAGCCCTTATTGTCTTTCTTAATTGGTGATGATAAGCCCTATCACCAAGCACTAGAGAAAATGCTCTGTCAACTGCTCTTTTTTTTTTTCCTTGCCTTGAAGGCTTTCCTTCCTCAAGCCTATGTTTCTTCAAGGGTGGGTCAGGGAGATTTTCTATTTCTAGTTGATCTTGAGTAGGCTCAACAATTTTTACATCCCCAACTTGTGGTGGGCTATTCCCTTCTTGAGATTCATCAGAAAACTCTTCTTGATCAGAGGATGAATAATCCTTCTTGTTTTTTGGCTGCTTTTTATCAATCAAATTCTCCAACTGATCTGACAATGTGTCATACATCTCTGTCATCTTATCAATTCTTTGCAAGTAAGGAAGGTTAGGGAAGAAACCCTCAAAAGGAAGTTGGGCTGCCATCACCTATTTTGATAGATCTTTCAAATCAAAGAACCTATCCTATCTCCTAGTGACTTCATCCACATCCACAACATTTCTAATTACATCTTCTTCATCGAGGCCTTCATGTTCTTTAATGACACCAATATTAGGGATTAGGGTTAACCTTGTAGTCCTAATAAAACCATTAGGGTCCACATGTCTACAAAAACCCAACACCATCTTGAATTGATTTAACCATGCAATGACCTGTGGGAAAGCCCTTTTGCCAATCAAGAAGTCACCAATTCTAAACTACCTAGGTGTGAAGGTAGCCTTCTTATGGGGGGCCAAAAGCTCATTGTCCATCTACATCAACTACCAAATGAATTCCAAATAGGCAACTCTTGGTAGCACAAATTTTGGTAACAAATGTGGGGGCTGAGGGTAACCTTAGACTCTCAATATTGTAGAATTTTCCCCAAAGTAAAAATCACCCCAGTTATGGTCTCCCTCCCACTACTCTGCAAACTACTTAGTTCTTAAGAGTTTAAGGATCCTTGGTGATATCCTTATAACATTTATGCCTAGCATCCTTATAATGGGATAAACAATAAAATTTTGAAAAACACAAAAATCTCCCTCATTTGAAGTAGAGTTCCACTTCCTCACCCATAATTGCACAGGATTATGCTAGCCTTCAAAGGTGAACCTTGGTTTTAGCATGTTCAAGTCAAAGCTATTGATGTTGAAGAAGAAAATTAAATTCATTAACACTAAATAATGCATGAACTTAATTGGACTCTTACTTTCTTTGACAGAAATCAAACCCTCATGCATTCTGTCAATTATATATTGGATGTAGTCATAGTCTATATTCACTAGGGGAGTCTGGTTGTCTAAGATCATCATCAAAAAATTATCTGGCAAGAATTTAGCATCCCCATCAATTCCCAACACTCTACACAACCCATAGCAAGTCTGCCTCATATAGTGCTGGAGGGATTTAAATTGGTAAGGGGCATTCATGTTAGTAGGGAGGGGAGCTATATATTTATCCTATTTTGGGATGTGCCTCACCGTTTGGTCCTTTAATGACCCTGTGTTATTCTTATATCTCTCCCTTTCTTGGCTCAGGTCAATTTCAGTAGAGGAGGATGTATAAAAACTAAAGGCTTTCATGAAAGAACCCCTATCGAAAGTAACCAAAGGTGACTGGTCCTCTTTTCTAATTGTTTTGGAAATAGGGTCATAGGATCTAGCTAGGGAAACAATAAAATCCACATCTAAGAATACATAAGGGAAAACTAATTTCCCCATACCCAAAGCCCAACCGTTGCAAACAAGAACATGTTTACCTCTATGCCCATAAAATAAGTTGAAAATAGTATAACATGAGCTATTTGGTATGACAAGATCTCTGCAAATCCCTAGAACATCTTCGAAGACATTATCGAGAGCTCTTTTGTTCTAGCTGGAACCAGGCAACAACTTGATGAACTCATCTGAATAATTTAGCTTGCCTTTGTCTTCACCACCCTTAGACTTGGCTTCACTACTGGAAGATACTGTACTCCTCTTAGGTTGACTCATTTTCACTACACAATTACCCTCAATCTCTGCAAACTGGATTTACTTGGGGCTCAAAAATTGCTTTAGAAAGACATAATTCTCTTCAACTGATTTTGGACACATAAAACAATGAGCTTAGCTTATTTATCGATGCGGATCAAGTGTGTACAACTACCACAATCATTGAAAATCAATCCTTAATTTCTCCCACATTCAATTTCACATATCACCAATTTTCAAATCAGAGTTAGCCGATGCACGAATGTTGACAAATAGATTTAAAAACTTGAAAACAAGGCAAAGAGGCAATGATTTCAGCTTTGTACTTTTGAACCCTATTTACATCATGAAATCCTTCTTTTACAACTGATTGGATGGCTTATTGGTTTACTCTCTAGCTTGACAATGTAGTTTATCCATGTAGCAACAGTCTTTTTCTTTTCCTTTATTACCTTTTCCAACTGAGCCCATTCAGTGAATCAGTGACTAAAAGCTCCTCATGATTGCTTAATACAATGCTAACCCTAGTTTGTATTTAGAGAACTGGTGACCAAATCCTTTGCACATTCTCAGAATCAAACTCTTAACTCACCCATCTTTTAGTGAACTAGCAAATAAGCTCAACATAACTGAACATGATTATAGTCACTGATTAGCGAATCAGTGACTAAAGGCCATCTCTTATTTTCTTAGTGTTACGGTTAACTATCAAGTTAGCTTGAGACTTGGTGACTAAAGATATCCACTTATTCACTTAATCTTTGTCTTAACCTCATGCATACTGCGTGAACTAGTGAATAAACTTTCCTCTGAGTCACTGAATTCTTCTTTAACTACTAGCTCCAAGCCATGATTTAGGTTCAACCATTGATCATAAACTTAATCAACGATCCTCGTTAATTCACCAAATCAAAACAAGCTTTATCCTTTCTATTACGAGACTCAATGAACAAAAGGTTCACTAAATCACCCAATACTTCAAACATTGACCATTGCCTATTGTGATTAAGCGAATAAAGGGTTTTCAACTTATCTTGCCCTTTCATTCAATACTTCTAACCATAATCAAACTTTTAAGAGAACTTACGAATACTTTGTTCACCCAATCACTAGAAAACTTAGGATCTCACTAACTTATTTCAAGAATAAGAAAACACTTGATAAAACCCCTTTTGCCAAATTCATCAAGCCAAACTGTCAGAGCTTCCAAACTTAGAGGACATGAAACTTGTAGCACAGTCGTCACATCGCCAAATCACTTTATGTAGGACCCAATCCTTTTGAGATTAAAATACAACTGCCAATCTTTAAGATGATCAATAGTGTTCACCAGATCGCTGGGTAATACAAACCTTAACCACCTGATCATGAGAATAAGTGATCACCGCCATGCTAGGTTGCCAGAAGCTTGCAGGAAACTACCAAGTAACAAGCAAATAAGAGATAACACTTTCTCGCCAATTCGCTGAATGATTTTGATAACCACCAGGAGACTTAGCGAACAAAGAAGACATTTAACAAGGTTTGAATACATTTTCCTATTCACCAAAAAGCTTAAAGAAGTGTAATAACATTCCATGACTCAGCGAACACCTAAAGTTAATAATCATGTGCACATTCAAGAACTTAAGTAGCCAAAAAGTAACAAAAAATTAGAAGAAGTCAGGGCTGATTTGAGGGTTTTCACATGAATTTTAAATTCTTAAAGGACAATACCTAGGGTAAGGGTTTTTTGAGCTTGTTCATGGTAATTTCAAAGAATTTTTATAGACCCTAGACCAGGCAAAGCACTTACAAGGAGACTAAAACAAAAATTAGACAAAAACCTTAGAAAATTAAGAATATACCCAACAATGGCTCTATCTAAGGATGCTTGATTGCAAGATCATAGCAAGAATTTATGAATCTCTAGGGGGAAAACCATAAAACCCTAACCTAAAATAGGAAACAAACACACCTATACATATATACATAACTACTATGCATGGAAAAAGAAAAGAACTTAACTAAAGAAAAATTTTAGGAATTGTCCATGCACTAGCAATTCCTACTCTTCACCATCAAAATTTTTCAGAAAATATGAGTCCTTACCATGGGTTTGATGGACAATATAAGGTCCCATCCACAAAGACTCAAATTTTTTGTGTTTCCCTTTATCTTCAGCCCTGGCATTCCACTGAAGAACCATATCACCAGGTTGGAATTTTATCATAGTTGCTCTCTTATCAAAAAGATATTTCATTTTTTGTTGTAGCTTTACATTTTCTCTTTGTCCTTCCCTCCTAATCTCATCCAATTCAATCAGCTAAACCATTCTATCTTGCAGTGGATCACTGATTTCCACATCCTCTTCTTGCATAAACTTATAGATTGGAAGGAAATTATTAACTGGCAATCTTGATTTTGCACCATATACCATCTCAAAAGGGGACTTACCTATAGCCCTCTTCTCAAAAATTCTATCAACCCATAGTGCTAGCTTTAATTTCATATGCCATCTTCTCTTATTATTTTCCAGGGTCTTCTTCAGAATTTGCAAAATACTATTATTATTAGATTCGGCCTGTCCATTGGCTTGTGGATGGTAAGGAGATGAGTAAGACAACACTATGCCCATTTCTAAGAAAAAATCAGTGATCTCCTATGATCTGAAACTCATGGCATTATCAACAACCAATTTAACAGGGACACCAAATCTAGTGATTATATTGTTCATCAAGAACTTAATCACAATAGCACTAGTTTCCCTCTTAGTTGGAATGGCTTCAATCCACTTGGTAAAATAATTAGTAGCTACCAAAATGTGACTATGTCCCCCACTGGACTTTTTAGAAAATTATCCAATAAAATCCATACCCCACATTGCAAAAGGAGCTTCTGTAACAACAGGGTTCAATAATAATGCACCCGAGAATTTTAGTTTCTTGGAAAATCTTTGGCAAGGCTCACATCTTCTAACATAAGAATGAGTGTCTTTGAACAATATAGGCCAATAGTATCCTGCCCTTAAGATTTTATGAGATGTTGATCGAGCAGAATGATGTCCTCCACACATTCCAGAGTGCATTTCCTTCAACACCTTCTCTAATTGGTGCTTATCCAGACAAAAGAGTAGAATGCCATCATTATCTTTCCAGTACAAATCACCCTAGATTAACACATACTTTTGAGCCTGCAATCTTAGACTCCTCCTTTGATTATCATTCAATTCAGGTGGACACTTAGCATTTTTTATAAAATAAACAATATCCTTATACCATGGTTGTGCTTCAATGCTAGTGATTATGCCTTCATTAACAGCAGTACTATTTACTTGGACCAGGTCCATGTTTTCTTCAGTCATTAACTTAGTAAGTCCCAATCCTCTTACCAATTTGGTAATATGAATTTCAAGGTCAAACTCTTGAATCCTATTTATCCACTTACATCTTTTTCCTGTGACTTCACTCTGTACTAGAATATCCTTCACTGCAGCATGAAGTATGTAAACATTAACCTTTGTAAAAACCAAATATGGTCTAAAAGCTTTGACTGTCTTTACAAGTGCATAGGCTTGTTTTTCCATTAGTTCATAATTTAGTTCAGTAGATTGTAAGGACTTGCTGAAGAAGGCTATAGGATGTTCATATCCTTCTTATCCTTTTTTAAAAGAGTAGTTGCAATAGTATGAAAAGATGCAAAAGAAAATAGAGAAAATCATTTTAAGTAATCAGGTGACACCAAAATAGGGGCCTCTGGAATTGCTTGTTTAATTCTTTCAAAAGCTTGTTGAGCTTCAAGGTTCCAATCAAATTTCACTTCCTTCTTTAGAAATTTCACTATGGGTTTGACCAATTCTGCAAAGTTAGCAATAAATCTCCTTACAAAATTAATCTGCCCCAAGAATGATTGCACACCATTTATGTTCTTTGGTGGAGGGACCTTTTTGATTGCCTCTACTCTCTCAGGATCAATCTTGACTCCTTCTTTTGACACTATATGTCGAAGTAGCTTCCCTTCTATCATAGCAAATTGACATTTTTTAGGATTCAGGGACACACCATATTCTAAGGCCTTAAGAATGAACTTTTCCAAATGAGAACAATGATCATCAGCTCTTTTAGAATAAGCAGTGAGATCATCCTGATATACAACCATGAGAACATTGATCAATTCCTTGAATGCAACATCCATTGCTCTCTGAAAAGTTGCTCCAGCATTTTTTAAACCAAAGGGCATGCGAATATATACATAGGTTCCCCATGGGGTAGTAAATTTTGTCTTAAACTGCTCTGATTCTTTGACTAGCACCTGATTGTAACCCAAGAAACCATCCATCATTGACAAAATCTCACAACTAGTTACCCTATGCAGCATAGCCTCCATATTGGGCAATCCATAATTATCTTTAAGTGAAACCACATTCAGGTTCCTGAAATCAACACAGAACCTAATATCACCATTCTTTTTCCTCACTGGTACAAGATTGGAAACCCATGTAGTATACCTGATTGGCTCAATGATACCAACATCCCTCAATTTTGTCGATTCAGCTTGCATCTTTGTGGAGAGCAGGGTATTGATGGGTCTTTGTTTTTGTCTAAAAGGCTTAGTATCCTCTTTGAGAGGGATCTCGTGTTGAAATAGGTCAACCCTATATGCCTTAAGATCATCATATGACCAAGAAAATACATGCTTGTATCTTTTCAAAAGCCTTATCAAATTACCTCTAACCTCTCTACTCAATTTCTTCCCAATGTACACCATTTGTGGGGAGGTTTTAGAACCCAAGTTTATTTCCTCTAAGTCCTCCATTTTAGTGTTAGACTTCTAAGACAAATAACCATCATTTATTTTGAACATTCCCTCCAACTCCACTAATCCTTTTGGTATGTGATTTGAGGGTAATTGCACTATTTCATTTCCCATGATGCATTCTTTTCCCTCAACACACTATTGTGCTTCATTGAAATCTATTTGCTGGCCATCATACTGATCAAGGCCCTAAAGAAACCTAAGGATATCAAGGTCATCCTCGAAAACTTGCCAATTGTATACATTGTCAGGCACTGCACGCCTAGTTTTGACCTCTAACATAGACACACCAGTGAGGGTTATGTCATCACTCTTAAGGGAAACATTAGCAAGAAAATCTACCATGATATTATTGGATCTTTCTACCCAAAGCAGATTGAAGGCATAAAAAAACTCTAGTCTATCCCAAACAACATGTTTATACAATTTCAATTTTTCATCCTTGGAAGCATACTGAGATCTTACTTGGGCTATAATGAGTTGGGAGTCACCATGAACATTTAAATATTTAATACCATGCTTTATGGCTACATCTAATCCCAATATTAGAGCCTCATACTCAGCAGTATTATTGGTACATTGAAAAGTTGGCAGGAATGAGTATTTAAAAGTAATACCTGATGGGGAAATGAATACAACACCAGCTCCTGATCCTTCTTTGGAGCATCCACCATCAAAATTTTTTTTCTAGAGCCCATCTTTCTATAGTATCAACTCATCTACTATTGGATCTATATTTCTCTATTGGGTTATTATTTCCTCAATCATGAAATTACTCGTGTCAATATCTACAAAGCAGTTTAGATCCTCTGAAGCAACCATTTCAATCATGACTAAAGAACGGGCCTCCCTATACAACTTTACCTCAGTCCCATTTATCAGAATGGTAGCATATGACAAATCTAGTTGCAATTTTCCACCCACTGTTACAACCCATTGTCTTGACAGTAACATGCCATAATGAGGTTTTGTATCAACAACAACCACATCCATTTTATATGTGGCCTCTGGGAATGCAACAATTTTTACCTCAATTTCAATTAGGGTCCCTACAATAGGTACTGCCCTATTATCCATGGCATAACACCTTCCACTTGATGTATCAACTTGCAACCCTAACTCTTTCATTACTTGATAGGGCATTATAGTTGTGGCAGCACCAGAATCAATCATACAATTCTTCAGCAAAAAATTATTTACAATCAGTGTAACATAGAAAGGATTGATAGAAGAGGGTTCTTGTGTCACAATAGTTCCAACACATACATAAAAGATGTGATTAATTGAAATAGGCTTATCCATAGAATTCCCTTCCTCTTGTATAGCAGGAGTAGTTCTTTGCTCACTTATAAGAGCCAAGGCTGCTGCCTTGTGCTCCTCTATTTTCAACATTTCAAGAAAAGGGATGGAGACCTTCATTTGGGACAAGGCATGTCTCATATCAAAGGTAGGGGAATCAGTAGAAAAATTAGGGTGATCCTTTGACCTACGAGTTCTCTTTTTCACCTTGTCAAAAATAATTTCCTCTTTTTTCTTCTTTTCACTCATAAGCCCATCTTCCTTACTACTTACAACATGGGGCTTTGGGAAATCCTTATCTTGAAGCTTATTCTTAACAAATAATAATCTAGGGACTCCCTAATCATTATCCACCTTTCTATTCCTCAAGTTGTATGAGGATTTTTCTTGAGTGATAGTAGCCACAGTCAGATTTATGATCTCTTTTTCACTAGGCTTTCTCCACTATTTTTCATCTAATTCGGATTCTACCATATGAGTCTTACAATTATCATTATCAGACTCTTCCTAATTAGATTGAGTAAATATTTGTTGTTCATAATCAGAGAATATTTTGCTCTTATGATCAACATCAAGACAAATAACTTCATCATCTGAGGACACTAGGTCCCCCATTAGTTCAGTAGTGAACATGTTAATAGAAGGCTTTTCAGATCCTTCATAATCTCCTGCATATGAATCATTGGCCTCTTCTCCCAAGGCCTGAGCAACAGCACATTGGAATGGTGAGTGGGGCATATTACAAGCCACACACCAAGGGTTACTTTCCACATTATGTGCTATATTTTTCTTCAAAGGATCTGGTGTATCTCTTCCCTTCTAGGGTTCATTACTATCAGGAACAGGCCTACCATCTTTCCAATTTGTCTTGGAAGGCATGTCTCTTAAATTAGGGGCTCTATCCTACCTTTGACAAGGTGGTCTTGTATCTTGAAAATTTCTTCCCCCTTTGTCAAAATTTGTTGGGAAGTCTTTATTAATACCAGCTCCTCTGTCCATTTTTTCATCATCTTTGGATGGCCTTGCAGGTTGTGGCCTAGTTTCCTTCCATAATCTACTTTCATCTCTTTTGTACATTTGGCCAGATGCCTTTTGGTTGCTTTCAATATTTATAGCCAACTTAAATGCATCCCTAAGGGTATGGGGATTCTTATCTCTTAGAAGATAAGACATCTTGCCATCCATAGAATTGAAATAAGTGGTCATGCAGACTGCATCATCCAGCCTCAATACTTGGAACAACTAGTACATAACCTTTTGGAATCTGCTATTAAATTCTGACATGCTCTCATTGTAATGCTTCTTGATATTGTTGAACTCATTGAGCATGTAGCTTGAATTTACATGTTCTACATATTTCTCTTTGAAACATGTTACAACCTCCTCCCAAGATGCAATACTATTCTCAGGCAGACCCCTGTACAAATCCCTTGCATCTTCAATTAGTGATTGAACAAAAAGCTTCATTATGACATCTTCATGCTCAATCTCATAATCATTAACCTTATCTGTGAATAACTTCAAGTGCTCTTCATAGGTAATGACATTGTTCCCAGTAAATAATGGGATCTTTTTCCTAATCTCATTTGGGAGAGCATTGGGTTGACCACGAATACCATCAAAGAAAAGAGGCCTATATCTATCCAAATGGACTAGTCTCCTTTAGATATTTGGTTGAATTGGGGGAGTCGCTGCAATATTTTGACAAGGTATAGCCCCCATTGTACCACTAACCACAAGGGGAACTTGACTAGGAACTTGTCCAGATAAAATTTGTCTAGGGTGAAAGGCTTGAGAACTTGGAAGTGAGTTGCTAGGTTGTTGGGGTGGGATTGTTCCTGAAGTAATAGGGATAGAGCTACTGGTAGATGTGTTCATATTAGCATGTAGGAATGCAATTTTCCTTCTCATTTCATCTGTAGCAGCTTCCAATTCTAACCTCTCCAACTAAATAGCTAAATCTTCTTTTGCTTTTCTAGCTTTCTCTAAATCAAAGCTTGTTTGGGAAGGTACACTAGGAGCAGCAACAACTTTCTTAGGCTCACTGGCAATCACACTTACCACCTTTTGTTTTCCCTTATCAAGGATTTCTTTTGTGGCATTTTTAATTTCCTCATTCCTCTAGATTTCAGAGGGATGTAGCTACCTAAGAACATGGCTTCTCACCTAAAATTCACTTTGTTTAGATTTGATATCCTAAGCCTTTTTCCTCAAAGCCTCCATATCACCAAATAATTCTTTGTCTAAACCCTTAACATTTTGGCTCAGATCCCTAGCCTAGGCTTCATTTTTCCTAGTTTTGATGATAAGTTCTTGCCTCTCCATGAGAAATTCATAGATTTGTTGTTCCCTCAGTTTCACCCTATTAGCAATCTCAACAAGTTGTTCATGCTCTTTCTTCCTTAAAGCAATCACCTCTTCCGTCAACTTTTTAGAATCGTAGGAAGCAGTTTTAGTAGAAGAAGTTTCTCCTGGTTACTCAAGAGTTTCTCTCACAGTGAAATAACCTACTTCTATAACTTCTATGATTACTTCTTTCTGAGTATGAATATTTTGCATGACCTTCTTGACATGTTTGAGATCATCAAAAGAGAAGGAGGTTTCATCAGGAAGTGGGGCACGAGATCTTTCTCTAGAAGGGCCTTGGGAGCTAGCATTACTATGACCTCTCCTAAACCATTGCTTCCTACTAGGTGTATGGAGCTCATCACCCACATTATCTTTCAGGTGATCCCTAAAGTGAGACCTAGTGAATCTTGGTCGACTCATGGTGTATCACAACAATTTTAGCAAGATTTTACAACTACCAGCAACTGGTAACATAGATTTTAGAGTCACAACCCACTAACAGGCGGGAATCAAATATTTATGCTAGTCAACAAAAGACACAATAGACTGTACTACACAAAGCTATTATGCATTCATGTTCAGAAGTCCCCGGTAGAGTCACCAATTTTGTTAGTGCTCAAATCTACAGATGATTAACAATTCATGAACTCATATGATCCCAATAGATGCATCTAAAAAAATGCAAGCACTAAGGTATTAAGGTTATAAAACCTTCTTCACTTTGAGTATAAAACTCAAGCGGGTGTACCTATAACAATTCACTATTTGAAATGAGCTTTGAATTGAGAACTTGCTTCTTCACTGCTATATTATCCTTTTCAGAATTAACTCAATAAGACATTGCAACTCTTAGTATGGCCCAAACAATCCTAATACACAACACTATGATGGAAACTATGAAAGCAACAACATGGAACAGTGGCTTAAGGACATTCATCCTTCTTCTTTTTATGAGTTCAACTCAAGGAAGGCTAACCTCATTCGATGCTTCTATAAAGCATTACAATATACATCCAATGAATTTATCACAGAATGATTCAGATAAGGATTATGCAAATAAAGTAAAATGAATCAATTGTTTATATTTTCTGGTGGCAACATGTGCAAATGTACCTCAAACCAGTTCCTTATTCTACTTGGGCATCAGAGTCAAACCCTATCTCCACAAAAATCTATCAAGACAAATATACTAGAACCCAAATGACATGCCTGACAACCCATTCTTTTAATTCCTATCACTGTCATCAAATTCATATATGGACAATTAATTCACAAAGACCTCCCTTAAGATTTTACTCTTCCCTTGAAAGAAACTTAAGTTTAACCCCTATATTCACCCTGTGAACAATGCATTGAAAAAGCCTTACAATTTGAATGCATAAGAAAACTAAAGTATCCAGACACAAAGACAACAAGTAGTAATAAAAAAGTTCTGATATTCTTTGTATTAATATCAAAAAAATTTAATACAGTATTCTCTTGACTTCAAAGAAAACAAGGTTCTATATTTCAGAACTTCTTTACAAAATGTATCAACCACCCCTCACAAATGAGAAAAAACTTGCTAAATATACCCTCAGCCATCTTGGAATCCTCAAAAGGATGCAACAATCTTTAGATGGCTGGGAAAAGATCTTACACTAAAGACTAGATTACAAACTGACAAAATTTGATTGCAACAACAGATTGAAAATATCTACTTCTTGACAATTTTGTAGGTGGCACCTTTGTCTAAGGATATTTTAGAGCAGTTGCTAAATTTGTTGCATGAATGATGACTACCATTATAGGCTAACCTACATCATCCTTTGTTTGGACATGCTCTCCCTCGAACTCTGGATCAGGGCCCAAGTGCATTCTATTCTTCTTCCTCCTCTGTCAGCTGGACAACTGGCTTCTTCTTCTTGTTTACTATTATTTTCTCCCAAGCTACCACATCATCATCAAATGGCTAGTTGTAATTCTACAGCTCCTGAAGTGATTTGATCTGCTGCTCCCATGTAGAATCAATTATATTTTTGGTTTTAGCTACAAACCATATGTAATCATTCTCAATCTTAAAAAGACTATCAATGATATTATTACATCTATCCAGGTCTAAAATCTTGTCATCCTTTAGGAAGGCATCATGTTTAATCACCAACTGATCCATTGATAGCTTCCATTCTTCCAACTTAACCACATTTACATTTTCATCATAAACCCAAGACAAATATTTTCTATAATCTTTATCAAACATGGCCAGCTTGGCCTTTATTTGGTTTGACTTTCCTTTGAAAAAATTTGAGGCAACACTTATTAAGCCAATCTTCTCAAAAACTTCACTTACCACTTTAGGAACATCTGGCATGTATTCCTACGAATCATCAAGTTTGTCAAATAATGTACTCCTGCCTGACCATGTTCTGAAAAGTGGCTCAAAGGTGACTAGGTACTCATTCACCTTTTCATTAGTTTGATGCAATGAGCTAACTGATTTATGGACTGATTCCATTATGTCCTTTATCTTACCCTGCCTATATTACACAATTCTTGCTATAGTATCCAGGGATGCATCTAATTTTACCTTTTCCAAATCCTCAGTAGGTTTATCAAGCATTTCTACATTTGACTGAATAGGGGCCTCAACTTGTATAGGAATGGGAGGAACTACCTTCGAGGCTTCTTCAAACCTAATTTGCATCTCTGCCAACTCATCCTCCAACTATTTGATTTTCATCATTTTCAAATCTCTGTCCTTAGCCACTATGCTTGCATTTTCAAACAACTTGGAATATCTCTCTGACAACTAAACTATCTTGGCTTCATTCAAATTAGCCCAATGAGTTACTTCCTTGGAAACTTCAAGGTTAGTTGTATTTTTCATAGTCCATATGATCTTATTCCCTTCCATCTTATCCTCTATACTTAATAGAGATGGCTTTTGAGTTTTAGGGGCTAGAGACCACATTGCAACAGCCTAAGTTTTAGGGTCATAGCCACTTCCTCTAATCATATCCCCAATATGAACTTTATAGGATAGACTACCCTGTGGTTGCTTCCTTATTTGATCTATGATAAATGCGGAAGTCAAATCCCACCCTGGAGTTAATAGCATTCCACTTGATTTAACTAGTTCTCTAGCCTCATCTACAGTTATAGGATCAAGGCTAGGATCATAAGATTGTAGAGCTCTCAAACTCTCTTGACTTGGTTCCACTCCTTTAGGCATAGCTTTCTTTACTTCCTCATGTTTATTCTAGATAAGAAAACTTTTGAACTCATCACTTTTTATGAATTGATCATCACTCAAAAACTCCTAATATATTTCTCTAATATCCTGTCCTAACCATAGGGATTGTTCTTCATTTTCCTCATTAGTGGCCCTTTTCTTACCAGCCCTTATTATCTTTCTTAATTTGTGATGATAAGCCCTATCACCTGGCACTAGAGCAGATGCTCTGTCAACTACTCTTTTTTGTCTTCCTTTCCTTGAAGGCTCTCCTTCCTCAAGCCTATGTTTCTTCAAGGGTGGCTCAGGGAGATTTTCTATTTTTGGTTGATCTTTAGTAGGCTCAACAATTTGTACATCCCCAACTTGTGGTGGGATATTCCTTTCTTGAGATTCATCAAAAAACTCCTCTTGATCAGAGGATGAATAATCCTTCTTGTTTTTTGGTTGCTTTTTATCAATCAAATTCTCCAACGGATAATTTGACAATGTGTCATACATCTCTATCATCTTATAAATTCTTTGCAAGTAAGGAAGGTTAGGGAAGAAACCCTCAAAAGGAAGTTGGGCTGCCATATCATGTTTTGATAGATCTTTCAAATCAAAGAACCTATTCCATCTTGTAGTGACTTCATCCGCATCCAGAACATTTCTGATGACATCTTCTTCATCGAGGCCTTCATGTGCTTTAATGACACCAATATTAGGGATTAGGGTTAACCTTACAATCCTAATAAAACCCTTATGGTCCACATGTCTATAAAAACCCAACATCATCTTGAATTGATTTAACCATGCAGTGACCTGTGGGAAAGCCCTTTTGCCAATCAAGAAATCACCAATTCTAAACTACCTAGGTGTGAAGGTACCCTTCTTATGGGGGGCCAAAAGCTCCTTGTCTGTCCACATCAATTGCCAAATAAATTCCAAACAAGCAACTCTTGGTGTTACAAATTTTGGTAACAGATGTGGGGGCTTAGGGAAACCGTATACTCTCAATATTGTAGAATTTTCCCCAAAGTAAAAATCACCCCAGTTATGGTCTCCCTCCCACTACTCTGCAAACTGCTTAGGTCTTAAGAGTTTAAGGACCCTTGGTGATATCCTTATAACATTTATTCCTAGCATCCTTATAATGGGATAAATAATAAAATTTTGAAAAACACAAAAATCTCCCTCATTTCAAGTAGAGTTCTACTTCCTCACCCATAATTGCATAGGATTATGTTGGCCTTCAAAGGTGAACCTTGGTTTTAGCATGTTCAAGTCAAAGCTATTGATGTTGAAGAACAAAATTAAATGCATTAACACTGAATAATGCATGAACTTAATTGGACTCTTACTTTCTTTGACAGAAATCAAACCTTCATGCATTCTATGAATTATATATTGGATGTAGTCATAATATGTATTCACTAGGGGATTTTGGATGTCTAAGATCATCATCAACAAATCAGCTAGCAAGAATTGAGCATCCCCATCAATTCCCAACACTCTACACAACCCATACCAAGTCTTCCTCATATAGTGTTGGAGGGATTTAAATTGGTAAGGGGCATTCATGTTAGCAGGGAGGGGAGCTATATATTTATCCTATTTTGGGATGCACCTCACCATTTTGTCCTTTACTAACCCTATGTTATTCTTATATCTCTCCCTTTCTTGGCTCAGGTCAATTTCAGTAGAGGTGGGTGTATAAAAACTAAAGGCTTTCATGAAAGAACCCCTATCTAGAGTAACCAAAGGTGACTGGTCCTCTTTTCTAATTATTTTGGAAATAGGGTCATAGGATCTAGCTAGGGAAGCAATAAAATCCACATCTAAGAATGCATCAAGGACAACTAATTTCCCCATTCCCAAAGCCCAACCATTGCAAACAAGAACATGTTTACCTCTATTTCCATAAAAGAAGTTGAAAATAGTATAACCTGAGCTATTTGGTATGACAGGATCTCTGCAAAGCCCTAGAACATCTTCAAAGACATCATTGGGAGCTCTTTTGTTCTAGCTAGAACCAAGCAACAACTTCATGAACTCATCTTAATAATTCAGCTTGCCTTTTTCTTCACCACCCTTAGACTTGGCTTCACTGCTAGAAGATGCTGCACTCCTCTCAGGTTGACTCACTTTTGCTACACAATTTCCCTCAATCTCTGCAAACTGGATTTACTTGGTGCTCAAAAATTGCTTCAGAAAGACATAATTCTCTTCGACTAATTTTGGACACATAAAACAATGAGCTTAGCTTATTTATCGATGTGGATCAAGTGTGTACAACTACCACAATCATTGCAAATCAATCCTTAATTGCTCCCGCATTCAATTTCACATATCACCAATTTTCAAATCAGAGTTAGCCAATGCACGGATGTTGACAGATAGATTTAAAAACTCAAAAACAAGGCAAAGAGGCAATGATTTCAGCTTTGTACTTTTGAACCCTATTTACGTCATGAAATCCTTCTTTTACAACTGATTGGATGGCTTATTGGTTTACTCTCTAGCTTGACAATGTACTTTATCCATGTAGCAACAGTCTTTTTCTTTTCCTTGATTACCTTTTCCAACTAAGCCCATTCAGCGAATCAGTGACTGAAAGCTCCTCATGATCACTTAAAATAATGCTAACCCTAGTTTATATTTAGAGAAATGGTGACCAAAGAATTTGCACATTCTCAGAATCAAACTCTTAACTCACCCATCTTTTAGCGAACTAGCGAATAAGCTCAACATAACCAAACATGATTATAGTCACTGATTAGAAAATCAGCGACTAAAGGCCATCTCTTATTTGCTTAGTGTTCCAGTTAACTATCAAGTTATATTGATATTTGGTGACTGAAGATATCCTCTTATTCACTTAATATTTTTCTTAACCTCATGCATACTACGTGAACTAGTGAACAAACTTTCCTCTGAGTCACTGAATTCTTCTTTAACTGCTAGCTTCAAGCTACGATTTAGATTCAACCATTGATCATAAACTTAATCAATGATCCTTGTTAATTCACCAAATCAAAACAAGCTTTATCCTTTCTATTATGAGAGTCAGTGAACAAAAGGTTCTCTGAATCGCCCAATACTTCAAACATTGACCATTGCCTCATTCAATTAAGTGAATAAAGGGTTTTCAACTTATCTCACCCATTCACTGAATACTTCTAACCATAACCAAACTTTTAAGAGAACTTGCGAATACTTTGTTTTCCCAATCACTAGAAAACTTAGGATCTCAATAACTTATTTTGAGAATAAGTGAACACTTGATAAAACCCCTTTTGCCAAATTCATCGAGCCAAACTATCGGAGCCATCAAACTTAGAGGACATGAAACTTGTAGCACAGTTGCCAGATTGCCAAATCACTTTATGTAGGACCCAATCCTTTTGAGATTAAAATACAATCGCTGATCTTTTAGATGATCAATGGTGTTCGCCAGATCGCTAGGTAATACAAACCTTAACCGCCTGATTGTGAGAATAAGTGATCACCACCATGCTAGGTTGCCAGAAGCTTGCAGGAAACCACCAAGTAACAAGCGAATAATAGATAACACTTTCTCACCAATTCACTGAATGATTTTGATAACCACCAAGAGACTTGGAGACTCAGCAAACAAAGAAGACATTTAACAAGGTTTGAATACATTCACCTATTCACCAAAAAGCTTAAAGAAGTGTAATAACATTCCACAACTCAGCGAACACGTAAAGGAAATAATCACGTGCACATTCAAGAACTTAAGTAGCTAAAAATTAACAACGAATTAGAAGAATTTAGGGCTGATTTGAGGGTTTTCACATGAATTCAAAATTCTTAAAGGACAAGACCTAGGGTAAGGATTTTTTGAGCTTGGTCATGGCAATTTCAAAGAATTTTTACAAACCCTAGACTAGGCAAAGCACTTACAAGGAGACTAAAACAAAAATTGGATAAAAACCTGAGAAAATTAAGAATATACCCAACACACCTCCTGGTATGTGAATCAACATGGTATATATGTTATCTCTATTGATCATTTAAGGTTTTCACTTAGTATCAAAAGGTTATCATACATATTAATAGGTTAATTACATTGAGTTGGTCGGTAACTAGAAGCAAGACAGACCAATTGGTAAAGCTTACACACCGAGCACTACACAGTTTATCAAGCATCAGTAGACACCAACACCGACAGATAGTAAACACTGAGTGTTGTAGTACACACCAAGCAGTCTATATAGTGTTTACCGTGGATCATAGAAAATGGCATAGTAATCAGAAATGGCACATACTTCTATGCATACGGTTATAACAGATCGTAAAATGGTTTACCAAGATCAAGGAGCATTTATTGTAAAGATACTCATTAAATGTAATGTATATCTTATGAAATAGTTGATCTAGGTTATTTTTGTACACCATAGATCTTAGGGTTATGACTATGTTTTGTAACCTAATTTTTGTTAAAGTGGCAAAAATAGAACACTATATATTTGTGTGTTCGAATCATTTTTGGTGTGAACTGATATATGAATCATGGAGCACTTGAAGCTATTGCCTAACTTCAAGTCAATTAGTTAACAGAGAAGAATAGAGTACAAAGGTTATCAGATTAGCAAAATCAGAGAAGGCTACCGAGCAGATTTAGAGCAGAGATTCATCATAGTTAAGGTGATATTTTATGAGCACTTATAGATCAGTTTCAAACAATTGAGTTGTCAACTAGAAAATAATTACCTATTGCTTTCTGACAATTGTAATAGAGTTTTGGATAAAATCTCTTAGCAGAGTAGACTTAACAGTCTTATGTAAATCTCTTAACCGAGTGCACACTTCATTAGTGTTGTTAAAATCCTATAACTAGGTAGATCTAGTTGATCTAATATGTTACTCCTAATAGGGTAAGATCACTAGAAGTGATCAAAACTTGTAGCCCTAATAGGCAAACCTTTTCCATCTATAGTAGTGAAGAATTTGTGGGTGTCATCCCCACCGCAGTTTTTACCTTCTAACAAGGGTTTCTGCATTACCAAAATACTTGTGTTATGTGATTGTCATATTGATTTCATATTGTTTACTTTCATAAGTTAAATGAATGATTGATTCATGCAATTAGATTCAAATTATTTTGGTTGGTTATCACTGTTTACAGTTATAGATCTAAAAGGTTCACAAGTAAAATATTTGAAGGCACTGATTCACCCCTCCCCTCTCAGTACCTACCTCTCTTAATTCCAACAATTGTTATCAAAGCTCAATTCTCTTGTTGAATAGTTTAACCACTAAAGAGTAAAGATCTAAGTCATGGAGAGATATAAACTTGACAAGACTATTGAAAATTAGAAGATACAGATGCAGATGTTTGTGGAACATTATAAACAAGCTAGGGAAGAACTAAAGAAATTACTGGTTGAAAGGAAGAACCTTGTCATTCTACAAAGTGAAATTGGTTATCATGAAGAACCTATTGATGATATATTCAATCACATTAGATCTAGTTCTGGAAGCATCTCTAATGGATCTAAAGGCATAATTACTGATTTATCTGAAAAGAATCAGCATCTATCTAAACAAGTGAAAGCACGTCAAATTGGTCAAGAATCTCAGATGGTGAGAATGGTGGAAATCATGAACAATGCTAGATAAGCTAAACAAGATCGGAATCTGGCTATTGAAGACTGAAGACTGATGACTGAATAACTTCAAGCAAAAGAAGGTGAAATATAGAGACTCACTGATCGTCACTTCCAAGCATCAAATCAGATGATGACTGTTAATCAAGAAGTGAACCAAGTGAATGGAGAATTATCAAGAAGACTTGAAGATGTTGCAACACTCAGAGAAGATAATGAAAAACTAAGAAATGAAATAAAGATACAAAAGCAACATAATGAAATGATGAAGATAGCTGAGGATAGCTCTAAAAAGATTGATGACTTCCTAACTAATCAAAGAAGATTTGGAAGTAAAGCTGGTATAGGCTACACTGGTGAAGGAGAATCATCACAACAAGTTGAAAAAGTCAACAAAAATCAAAATAAAAAACCTAAAGTGTTGGCATGCTATCACTGTGGAAAACTAGGGCATACATCTAATGTGTGTAGAAGCAAAGCACAAGGTAAGCCTCCTGTCACTCCTAAGTTTAATGGATATTGTTATTACTGTGGTAAGTTTGGACATCCAGCTTATGAGTGCAGAGCTAAACAGAATGATATTGCTAACAATACTACTGTGGAGAAAATATGCTATATCTGTAATAAGCATGGACACACTGCACGAGAATGTAAGGAAAAGATGAAGCAAGTATGGACTCTATTGGTTAAAAATCTCTATTTTTGTTTTTTGCCCCAAAAGACAGGATGTTTTTGGAAAATTTTGCAGTCTTTAGAGTTTTCTAGGTCTAAGTGTTTTTGAAAATCAGAAAAAGTGCCTAGTTTGAGTTGTCGGCCTTCTATTTCTCTGTTACTTTATCAGATCACTCAAGTGTCAAAATAAGCATGTGTGCTTTAAATTTCTCTCTTAATCACTTAGTCTCCCAAGAAAGTAAGAATATTCCCTCATATTTAGCGATTGCCCGAAAGCCTTTGTCACCTAATCTCATAAGCACTTTGGAATATTCCTTATTATCAAGTGACTTAGCATTTCCCCTTTTAGTCTCCAAGTCTCAAAATGTTTTCTCAAGATCTAGCGACTACTGTGAAAAATTTTATAAGAGAAGAACTATAGTTGCATGGTCTCTAGATGGAAATTACCTTTGGTCGGGAGATCTTAGAATAATTTATTAAAGTGATGTTTGATTCAATGATTATGATTTTTCTTTTTGGTCGCTGAGTCTCTAAATTGAGGTGCGGTTTTTGTCGCGATTGTCTCCAAGTCTCCAATTCCTCATGCAATTAGTCATTTCATTCAGTGACTTGGATTTTAAATGGTCGTGTTATCTCCAAAAGGTGGTGGTTATCTTCTACACGGTCAGCAATCAGGCGACACGGTTGTCTCCAGATCTCTAGATGTAGCGGTTAAGTGATAAAGGATTGTTAGATTTAGTATGAACCGTTGATGAAATTTTGATCATGTGGATGGCGCTGAGTCTCTAGATCTAACTCAAGGTGAAGAAATGTTTCCACAACTTAGAATTTCCTTTTGTCATGTGATTTCCAAACCAGACCCTGATTAAGGAATTTGACTAGCGACTAAAAAATGCAGTTAGTCGCTAGATCTCATGATGGTGGGACCTTCTTCAAAGATGATTAAGGTGGATCTGATATTAGGAGCTGAGGTGTTAAATTTCTATTTGATGAAGAAAGAATGATGTGGTAGGGATTTTAGCATGCTCAGAGGTTATAAAGTTTTCAGTGATTTGGTGACTTAGGGTTGTCGCGCTTTCTCAGGACTTAACCCTAGTTGAGAAAAATATTGTGAGACTCAGTGAAACTCTTTGTCACGTAGTCTGTAGATTTTTCTAGGGTTGAGTTCAAGTTAATGTAATGGTTAAGCTCAGTGGTTATATGTTTATTCAGCGATACAATGACTATATAGTCTCAGAGTCTCATGTTCCTGACGATCAAAGGCTAAACCTCCAGCGATTCAGTGACACGGTTATCTTTGGGTCGCTAAATCAAATAGTTAAGTGAGAAAGTTTCTCATGACTTAACATGGACCGTAGGATGAAATAAAGAGGGAGATCAATGGCAGCTGCGTAATCTCAAAAAGAAATTTGAAAAGTCAAGAGGCTTCAGTGATTAAGAGACTCCAGGTTTGTCGCTAGATCTCCAAGTTGGGTGATCACTGGATGTTTTAAAGGACAAAATAAAGTTTCCATGATTATGAGTACGACTATAGTCACCAGATCTCATAATGAAATATTAAAGTATATATCTACTCAGTCACGTGATCTTGTAAAGGGAAATTATTCTTCCACGACTAGATCTGGACTATAGTCGCTAAGTCTCTAGATCAAAAATTTGTGATCGCTAAATCTCATAATGGATTCATGAAGTAGAAAATCTTTCAGCGACTACGAGAAACCTTCTTAGTTTCCAGGTCTCATAAACCTTATAAAGGTGCCAATATTATAAAGTGACTATGAGATTTCTCTTCAGTCGCCAGGTCTTTGAATAATTGAATTTGAATATTTTGAACTACGGCTGGTAAATTAAAGCCCTGTTCATGCGCAGTAATGGTGGAAGTGACATTTTTGGTGTCAGAAAATGGTGGTGCATTCAATTCTATAGAATAAAATAGTTAGAGGCTACTCATTTGAGAGTTACAGAGCATATTGAAGAGTACAAAGCATTAGGTTTTTAGAGCTTTCCAGATTTATAGTGTGACCAGTGATTTTTGCAGAAAAGTTTTAGAATTGTAGACAGGATGAGTCAAGCAATAGCAAGCAAAACCTCCACCAACCGAGGATCTAAGGAGAAAGTAAAAGAGAGTTTTTCAAATGAATTCCTCACCCTCTTGCCTAGTTCATCTCAAAACAAGAAGGTTAGTGACGATTATTTCATGGATGATTTAGCTTATTACAGAGATGCTAAGACTCCTGAGATCACAGGCATGTGCCTATTTTCATACTTTTATAAAAATTGTGATAGTTCAGTACCAGTCTCAAACCCTTGGACATCGGGGTTAGCAAAATTAATTGTTCCTGAGGTCTTTCTTGACATAGACACATTACTTATGCTATCTCGGTGCTATGATTGTATGTGACTGAATGTGACCTCTAAATCAGGCACAACACAACATGGTCATTATTCACTTGATAGAATTTGGGAGAGAGTATGAAGAACTCAATCCAAATTCCATGGTGAGGTGACCTGTTGCCTCCTATGTGAATGGGGTGTTTGAATACTCTCAGAACGAGAGCCAACAGCCGGGAGACCAATTCAACAATGGAGGATTTGAAAGCAATAAAGATGAGCAAGATGAAACTAAGCTAAGAATGAATGCAATTAATCTAGAAAACTTTGAAAGAAATATGAAATGTAGATTTTTTAGTTGATTTTGAAATAAAGATGATATTAGACTAAGAACAAGTAAGCAAATTTAGTCTAAATGTGAAATGCAATTACACTAATATGAGAAATTAAACTAGATAATGCAATAAAAGAGCTTTAAAAATAATGAGATATGAGACTAAAAAATGCTATAGTAAGGATGCTCTAAAAAATTGCTCTCTCTTGAATGAGAAAAAGAGGTTCATTAAATAGACCAAGCCAGAAGAGGAATGAAGAGTTTCTTGATTTGAAACGGTGGACTCTTCATTCCTAATTGAGACAAAAAGATAATGAATTATTTAATTAAAAGAATGGAATTTGCCACATGTGGGGAGTGACCTTTCGAGTAATTTGAATTGTTAAATTCAAATAAAGAGATGTCCATTCAATTTAACTAAATATTTATTAATTCCTTTCAAGGGTATTTAGCTAAAGGGGGTGGAGTTTAATTTAATTAAAAGTACTTAGGACTTCATAATTAAATTAACTTATCATAGAGATTATTTAGCCAAATAAAGTCTAGGACTTAGGAATTATTTTTAGCGTTTGATTATTGCAATTTATGGTCTTTGCAATTGACATCAAGTCAAATTAAGTCAGATATGAGAGAGAAAATTGCCTAGGGAACTAGGACTTTGGTGATGTAAAATCGAGATAATGCACCAAAATTGATGAAATTAAATAGGTGCCAATTTTGGGGTATTACAATGATCCCCTATCAAAAACAATTAGAAAGGAGGATGGTTCACCTTTAGTAACCCTAGATAGGAATTCCTTCATGAACGCATTCGGAATTCAGATTCCAATGGCCACAGAGATTGACTTGAAGCTCAAGAAAATAGATATGTCAGAGAGGCTATGTTAGTTTCTAAGGAAATTAAGAGCCATATGCTGAAAGAGAATAGAAATTATGTTGCAGCTATGGCTGGGTCGGTTCCATATCAATACAAGGACCTAAAATTTTATATAAAATATATTGCATATGGGATATGCTAGGTCCTAGGAGTTGATGTAGGCCCAGAGCGGATCACCTCTAATATTTTGATGTTGGTAATGGATTCTCAGAATCATCTAGTAAATAGAGGATATGATTATATTGGTTATGTAATAAACAAGATGCATGAGGGTTTACTCTCTTTGAAGAATTTTGCATTTGGCTCTACGCCCAAATTCATGCACTACTCCTTGTTGATGCACCTTATTGTGTATCATAATTATGATCTCATCAACTTACAGGATCTCAAGACACAAATGACATGGAATGGAGAGCCTAACCTTGTGCAATTTTGGTTAGGAATCTGGAGCCCTTCTTTCCCTAGGTGTGATTTGTGTGCCTTTAAAAACTGGATTGTGTATCCAATTCTCTAAAGTCTGGGAGTGAACTGCACAAGATTATCCACCAAAGTTCTACAATTGGTGAGGCCCCAACAGTTTATTGATAAGTGGACCAAGGGCCACAATTGGGGAGACATTTATTATGAGAAGGGTTACACAATGATTAGGATTTATGGATGCCCTTAGCCTCCTCATCTACTTCCATTTTATGTTCCACCGAGAATTGCATTTTTAGATTTTATCTAGCAATTGATGTTGACAGATAAAGAACACTTAGCTCCCCACAAGAAAGGAACTTTCACTCCTCAGCACTTCAGAGTGCATTATCTTACAATTGGAAAGGGAGCTCTTAGCAGGGTTAATGATTGGTTGGAAGGTCTTCACATTTTTGCAGCATCATACAAATATGTGGATACAAAGGGATTCATAGCTCCAGCTAGGCAATATTACACTCCTAGCATTCCCTTCAATAAGAAGCATGAGGAGTATCCAGAGGAAGATGTTATCAGAAACATCATTGAAGATAATGAGGTGGAGAAGAGAGTTCACCAATTGAGTACATTGTTTAATGCTAAAAAGAAATTGAAAAGTAAAGGACTAGTATTTGGGGGTTTCTTTCCCACTTTGCCTTACCTACAAAAACTTGAGCAAATGATGGCTCAATTTAACACTCTGATGAGGTCCGTGGAGGATCAAATTGATAAGACTAATCAGGGAAAAAAGGCTCATTCTAATTCTAAGTGTGATGATGATAGTGATGGTGGCTACCCAATTTATAGTCCACCCACTATGGAACAACCATTGGTTGAAGGGCCTAGAGAGGAAAAAGAAATTGTTGACCTCATTGAACTGCCTAGCTCTGAGGATACTGCTAAGCCTCAAAAGAAAAAAGAAAAGTTGTTGACTGGGGAACCTTCAAAGAAGAAGAAGGATAGAGTGAGTGCCCTCTTTACAGGGACTGGTGAACATAACCATCAAATTAGAAAGAAGGTTAGAGAAGAGAAAAGAAAAAGAAAACTTGAAGTTGAACAAGTTGAGTTTCCCTTGGCCCTTGGCCAAGATGAGAGAATAATTGAGCAAGATGCTTTCTTAAATGATGATAATTTTTTTAAGTCTGATGAATTCAAGAGTTTCTTAATATGGCATAAGCAAAAATAGGTTGCATCAAGTGTGCAGATAATAGAGGAGGGTCAAGTGCTAGATGAGGAATTGCAACAATTGAAAGAATATGACCCAGAAGATGAAATTTTGACTCCAGATGAGGCTAGGAAATTGGTAAAATGGAGCAATATGCTATTAGTGCCTGGGTGGAGTTTCTATTTAGATTTTATAATTGATCAAATAAAGAGACAAGAAGATGTCACTCTATCATCAGAAACCCAAGTAGGGGATATAATAAAAGGATTTGGGTATAGCCCAAAAAATCAGGCCTTAGCCATGTGGAGTTTGTATCCAAAGGATAAGAAGCCACAAATTTTGAATGTGAAAGAGAAAATAGAGGGAGACAAAATTGTGTGGTCAATCCACAATATAGGGGACCTAGAGATTTCTCAGGTTTTGACCCAATTTGCCAAATTAAATGAGGATAAAACTAAACAATTATTAGAGAGATATGGTGATCTTTTAGATGACTATAGTACTCTTGTAAAAGATAGGGATTTAGTGATAATGAGAAATAGGGCATTGGAGAAACATGAAAATGATTTGGAAGAACAACTCGTTAGTGTTCTTGTAGTAGCCCCTGCACGTCCAGAGCAGCCCACAGTGCAAGCAATGACAGAAGAAGAGGTGGCAGCAGAGTTGAAGAAAATAAATGATGAAAAGAATGAGGCTATATTACAGGCCCTTTTGAGTATTTTGCAGCATAGGATAAATACAATTAAAGATAAATTTGACCTAGTATTTAATGCTTATGGTAAATTGCCTGAATTACAGAAGGAGGTCAGTAACTATGTGGAAATTTTAAGTGGATTTCATACAACTTGGTCTGTTAGGGCGCCCCTTTTTGCTAGATTGATTTTTGCTCAATCTTTGAGTAGCAATATTCCAGAGATATTTGTGAGGGTTGGTGAGGAGATTAATAGAGTAAAAGCCATATTACCACTTTTCAAAGGTAAGGAAAATCTGATTGAGGCTAAGATAACCATGCTCAGCTCCTACTCCAATAAATTTATCCCTTCAATTTTGAATACTAATGGAGCCATCAAGAGTCTTGATAAAAGGAGATTAGATGTTGATCTTCTACTACCTAGGAAAGAGGCATTTTTAGGTGAGGATAGTAGTGTGGACATGGAGAGCTTCAATAAAGCCTTGGATGAAGCTATAAAGGCAAAGACAGATCTCACCAAATTCATTACAGATGTCAAAGCCATAACAGATGCCAGGCGGAAGAGACAAAAGGCATAGCTACAACTTGTTCAGAATTTCAACTGGCCTTCAGAGGAGCAAGTAACTATGTGGGATGAACTCACAAAGCCCAAGAAAGTTAAATCTGTCACAATTGACTTAGATATTTTAGATGATGAGTAAAGAAGACATCTAGAAGACTTGACACCTGAGCTTAGAATATAGGGATGATAAGCTATCTTTAAGAACGGTGTAGGTTAGCTTGAAATGGCGGTCACCATATCTCATAAAAACTAAGGAGCTATCATGAAGACTTGCAAACAAAGGTGTCAGATATCAGCGATCCAGGATGCAGAAGAATCCAAAAGAATGTTTTGTCTTTGCACTGCCTAAGGGCCTATTGTATTTTTTTGTCTTTTCTGATTTGTCTTTTATGTTTTTAGGTTTAGGGTTTCCAACCATCTGAAGCTTGTTGCATTCCTATTCATAAGGGAATTCCAAGATGGTTGAGACTTAGATGTATAAATAGAGTTGTAGACTCATTTTTGTAGGGTTGGAAGATAATAGAAAAATTGAACATAATTGCTTTGAAGCATACTTCTAAATTTTGTGTTTGACTTTCTGAGTAATTGAACTTTGAATGTAATTGGAAAGTTTATTTTAATACAAATACACTGCAACTTCTGTCATACCTTGTTATTGTCTCTTTACTTTTATGTTGTACTCTTGTATGTTTTATATGTTAGGCATTTAAAATATACTAGTTGTAAAGTAGCTTGCTTGATTGATTATGAGTTTCTTTCAAGGAAAGAATTAAAATTCTCATGGTTCATCTTGAAGAGTAGATATATTTGTAAGGATTTTTGATGATAACAGTGTTTGGTTAAAAGAATAGATTGTAAGGCAATCTATTTGAATTTGTAGTTAGTATGTAAGGCATACTGTTGTATTTCTTTTGAAATTGTCTTGTTGATTTGCATTTGAATTTCTTTTGCCCATTGAATAAGGCATTGGTTTAGTATTTGTTTCTTGTAATTTTTATCTTTCATATCTTTTGAGAAGAAATTTGAAATTTTCACATCAATTATCAATACATTTTTCATTTCATGTTTACTACACAAAATAGATTGGATTGTACCTAAATCACATAGTTCATATTTCTTGATTCCTTGAAGAGAGAATCAAAAGGTTACCCTTCCTTGAGTTCTACTCATAAAAAGAAGAAGAATGAATATCTTAACACCACGGTACCATGCTTTTACACTTATAGTTTTCATTATGATTCTATGCACAAGGATATTGTGGACCATCTATAGAGTGATAATGTTCTATTGAACCAATTCAAAGGATTAATAGCATAACAGTGAAGACCTAATCCACTGATCACAAGCTTGCTTGAAACATAGTAACTTATTCATAGGCAATACCCACCTGAGTCCTATGGAGCTCGAAGTTGAAGGAGGATCTCATCCTATCCTCATCAATTAGGCTTTTCTTGAAAAACTTGGAGTCCCCTTAAACTGAGAATCAAGTCCATATCTTTTCCAAGTTTGATCCTACAAGAAAAATGCCTAACAGACTCATAAGTAGAAAACACAGTGAAAGCCTTATCAACCGAAGAGAAAAGGTAACTCTTATGTTTGGGATTACAATACATGGACTAACCATGTTGTATGTGGTTGGTATTGACATATTGCAACAAATTGTTATAGAAAAAGTTGGATTGGATAATCACGAAGCTGGAAAAGCACTGGAATGGCTTGTATGCACTATCATAGGGTCGATCATTTAAGAAAAAACTGCAGAGACTGATCACCAGATGAAAACCATATATTTGAGAGTGGATAAAATATTGCAAATATCACAAAGTTAAGAAACACTATGTGGAAGAAGGCATCTAATGAGAATGAAGAGTCAAGTAACACTGTTGGGAAAACCTCATCCACTAGATTGGGTGACATCGGTACCTCCACTTAAGGTGATAAAGGTATGTATGGAACTGACATTTTAAAATGATCACATTTTACATACAATTCCTTATATATGATGTAAAAATACCAAAATCTACATGACTAAAGATGCATCATGGTTTATGTGTTATGAACTAACAAAGTTATATAGTCGGTAAAAGAGAGACCGAGAGTTGGTTACCCATCGGTAATCACTATACAAGGTTAACTAAACAACAGTGCAAACCGATGAAGTAATCCTATGTTAACAGAGTGGATAAAATCATAGACTTCACCAAGCTGACAGCTATTTCATACCAAAAGTTAGGTCACACATTTAATGAATAAAATTTTGAGTGGGAATATCGAAAAGTCTATAAATACATGGGAAACAGAGTTCACTATTATATTGCAATTTTGAAGAGTGGAGATTTCACTGAGAAGAGTTCGAGCTAAAGATTTTTTTTTCAGAAAGATTGAAAGCCACTGTAGATCGAACCAACAAAATTCTTCAACAATTTTGAGTAAGTTCATTTGCTACTGAACACTTATTATCCTATTTCTTGCCGAAACCCTAGAATCAATTTATGGCATCAACATCATCTGCAAGAAAATTGCAAAATATTGAGGAGGAAGTAGAACTAATCGTTAGGGAAAATTTCACTGAGGCAAAATTCAAACCACACCCCAAGGTCACAGCACAAATAGATTCAATGGGCACTTTTTTGAGTATACCTGCTAGGGTTTTATTGACAGAAGATGTAAGAGCATACATACATTGTAAAATTGGAGAAGTAGGAGATTTTGAGACCATTGCTGCATATCAACAAGTTTGTAGGCCAAATGGAAAATTAAAATCTGAACACAAGAAGATTGAGGAACCAGGGTTATCATGCGTCACATACTACCCACAATCATTCAAGATAGACTGGATAAGAATCGTGTTGAGCAAATTTCATAATGGTAAATTCTGGCTGGACAAACCTATTGAGGTCACAAAGACAATGATCAGTAGGGTTACTGGGTATCCTACAAGTAACAAGGCAAAAGCCTTGCGCAGTTCATCTCATCCTGATGTGGAAAATAATATTGGAGCTCAATGGGATGGAAGGGCACTAAAAATTTTGACAATCAAAGACCCAACAGTCAAATTCGTAGCACATGTAATTGGGTACAAAATATTCCAATCAAGCAGACTCAATAGTGTACCCTACAACACAGTAGACATAGCACACAAAATTGTGAAGAAAGATCACCAGGTAGATCTTGCTAAAATTCTACTACATCAACTACAAGAAAATGAAGAAAGATCTCATAAAAAAATTTGAAAATGTATCAGACTCATCTAAGAGTCATCAGTTAAAGATACAACCAAAGGTCAGTTACAGTTGGCTAAAAATCCATATGATAGTGAGGAGACCGACTCAGAAAAAGAAAAGGATCCCACACCGGTTCCTCCTACCAATGATCAAAAGGAAAAGAAATTACCAATACAAGAAGGTATGAAGACAAGGTCATCAACTGCAACCTCATCCCCTTCGAAGAAAGAAGATATAAAAGATACAAAATTAAGGGCAGCTACACCAATAAGGAAATATGTAAAGAGGAATGCAAAACTTGTAGCTGAGGCACCTAAGAAAAGGAGAAGATTGATAAGAAGTAAAGAAGACACTGAAGAGACAAACAAAGAAGATGACATCAACCAATTCAAAGTGGTCAGAAACAAGGTAAGCATAATAGATGAAATTATTGAAGACATAATTGAAAATGGAAACCTTGTTGATCTAGGAATAGATAAATTTGACAAGATGTCAATAGAAGACCAAACTAAGTTAGAATAGGAAGTCATGCAAATGATGATCAAATTCAACAGAGTTCCAATAGAATTCACCTGTGCATTACCAAAGAAGTTGGATGATAAGATTTCTGAGAAATGGGCTATTGCATTAGACACCAAGAAATGGAAAAGAGAAATATCTTTAGTTAGGGAAGCCCCACATCTAAGCTATGGAGAGCTTGATACATACATGGCTAAATATCAAGCAAGATTTATGGTCAAGAACTGAGCCATGATGATAATGGATGAAAATGTGGCTGACATGGATATTATAAGTGATTCTTTATGGACATCAATTCTTAAAGCCGAAGAAAAAGCTGAGCAAGAATCATTTCTAAAACTGTCTAAAAAGAGACAAAAGTCCAAAGGCAAAGGTATTTATATTGATGATGACACAACAAAGAAATCAAAGGACACTGGTATGTCAGTTACCAAGGTAATTGATATCACCGTGCCAAAGGAAGAAATTAGTGTTTCATAGGATGCACTGGATCAAGTCAAGATCCACCTACAAAAGAAAACCAACGATGATGTACTCATTGAGGACATCACAAATGGTGATCCTGATGATAAGGATGATGAAGATGTGTATATTGCACCAAATCAAGATGAAGCACCAAACACTGAGAGTGTAGTCACATCTTTACCGGGTGAACTTCCAGTACTTGTAGAAGTAGTTGAAATAATTTCACAAGTACAACCTGATGATTCACATCCTGAGCAAAATAAGGACCCAATAGGGACACAAGAACCTGAGCAACCTGTAGATACAAATGAGCCTAACAAAATAGAGGCATTGTCTATAGAAACCAAGGTAATAGAAGAAACAAAGTCAACCGAGGTGACCCCACTTGGCACTACAATCAAGACTCCCACACCATCTACTGAGGATCAAAAGAAAGAGGAAAGTGTGTCAATCAGGAAAGATACTCCAAAGCGTGAAGATAAAATTATTGTTGCAAAGAAATCACCTCTAGAAACAAAGAAGAAAAAGAAGAAGAAGGGAAAAGGGCCGGTCACCATAGATGAAGTGATAGTTATACCTGAGTGTGACCCGAGGACCCTAAGCCTTGAGGAATCCAGTAAATATGGGGAGTTATGTTCAAGGAAGGTGGCACAAGAGAAGTTGAAGCAAGAGCACAAATGCAAAGAAGTATTAACTGATCTGAGGGAAATTCTACAATGGGTAGTACCTGAGGCACATATTGATGAGAATACTCCCATCATAGATCAACTTGCTACACTTTCCGAGAAGATCAATGCCCCAAACACTGATGCAAATAAACAGATCGAAGAAAGGGCATAATCTAGGATACAAAATAAATTGGCAGAGAGAATTAGCCAAGAAGTGGCCATCAAGAAGGCCAAATTATCTGAGGTAATTACAGAGATAAAATCCATCACCTAGATAATCTGTCAATTTCTAATAAAGCTTTGTACTATAGACACCTTCACTATTAAAGTCAGTGAAAAGATAAAAGGGCTAGAAGCAGACATAAAGTTATGTACAATAGCAGCTATAACTGAGCTGAATGCTTTGTTCAAGCATATTCACCGAGTTCAGGAACTCCGGTGGCTAATAGAAAATTTAAGGCACCAAGAAGAGCACATCACCATTTAGGTCACAGAGTTGCAAACAGAACTCATTCCATACCTGAAAATTTTTGAAGCGCATATTGTCAAAGCTGAGCTACTAGTTGCAACACCAAAAATTTTAGTGTTAGATAATATCTTGGACATGCATGCACAAGTCGGTCTTGAGCATATTACTCTTACCAACTTGAAAGAGGAGTGGGAAAACCTCTTAGAGTCAGTGAAGAAAACTCACCAACACATTTTTGACATGTAAGTATACTTTATTTTTTTTTCTGTATTTGGCATTATTATCAAAAAGGGGGAAAACATGTATATGCCAAATAAGTATGTTTTTCTATGTATACTACATACTACCGGGAGCATGCACCGAGGGGGAGTACTTAGTACTTAGAAATTTTTTGATATGTATATGTATATGGCAGAGATATAAGGTATATATAGAACATTTTTTCTATATACATTCGTAGTTTTGATACTAATGCCAAAGGGGGAGATTGTTATCTCTATTGAGCATTTGAGGTTGTCACTTAGTATCAAAAGGTTATCATACATATTGGTCAGTTAACTACATTGAGTTGGTCAGTAACTAGAAGCAAGATAGACCAGTTGGTAAAGCTTACACACCAAGCACTACACAGTTTATCAAGCATCAGCAGACACTGACGCCAATAGATAGTAAACATCGAGCATCACAGTACACACCGAGCAGTCTATACAATGTTTACCGAGGATCATAGAAAATGGCATAGTAATAAAAAATGGCACATACTTCTATGCATACGCTTATAATAGATCATAAAATGGTTTACCAAGATCAAGGAGCATTTATTGTAAAGATACTCATTAAATGTAATGTATATATTATGAAATATTTGATCTAGGTTATTTTTATACACTGTAGATCTTAGGGTTATGACTATGTTTTGTAACCTATTTTTTGTTAAATCGGAAAAAACCGAACACTATATATTTGTGTTCGCATCATTTTTGGTGTGAACTGATATATGAATCACGAAGCACTTGAAGCTATTGCCTAACTTCAAGTCAATTAGTTAACAGAGTAGAACAAAGTACAGAGGTTATCAAATTAGCAGAATCAGAGAAGGCTACCAAGCAGATTTAGAGCAGAGATTCATCGCAGTTAAGGTGATATTTTATGAGCACTTATAGATCTATTTCAGACAATTGAGTTGTCAACTAGCGGATAATTACCTTTTTCTTTCTGACAATTGTAATAGAGTTTTGGATAAAATCTCTTAGCAGAGTAGACTTAACAGTCTTATGTAAATCTCTTAACTGAGTGCACACTTCATTAGTGTTGTTAAAATCCTATAACTAGGTAGATCTAGTTGATCTAATATGTTACTCCTAATAGGGTAAGATCACTAGAAGTGATCAAAACTTGTAGCCCTAACATGCAAGCCTTTTCTATCTGTAGTAGTGAAGAGTTTGTGGGTGTTGTTGGTACCCTTAAATTTTTGAGGAATGGGACACATTAGCATGCATCTGTATCCTATTTTGCTTTCAGGATGCATGTGGGAACCGGGTGTTTTCTGGGTTGTTTCACGAAAATTCTTTTGTCCATTGCCTTTTATATGTTTCAGTGGTTTATTCTGCATCCTAAAGTTGCATGTTGAAATAGGTTTTCGTCAGTTCATTTCTAGGAGAACCTGAAATCAGAAAATGCTTGTGTTAAAGTCACCGGGAAGGGGCACTTTGTCGGCTTATATTTCACACCCTGAAGAGTGTCATGAAAATCCTAGCATGTGGTCTTGTTCCACATGTTCCATACTACTTATGGTTTCGGATTCAGGTCCTTGTGATAAGTTTTGACCCTATTTATTCATCCCCTTCCAGAGGTGTTTTCTAGAATCTACATTTTCACCTTTTCACAGTTTTGTCGGGAGCCTTGTTCGTGATCTTATAATTTCCACCTAATGGATTGGTAGGGAGATTTTAGTCATTTCCCTACATTATAGACAAGTTTTACTTCATCCCTATCAGTTTACAGCTCATAACGAATCCATTGGATGAGTTTCCTAATGCGATTCCATTTGCAGTTTTGTTGTTTGGACAGGGTGCACTATGCAAACTTGTGTCAGAAGCCTACTTTAACAGCTTGTATCTTTTGCCCAGGTGATCTAAATTGCAATCCAACTACTCCCCTATTTTCTAAACATGAAATACTTCCATGACTTGAGATGATGAGTTTTGGTGAATCCGTTTGGTCAGTTTTGTGAGCCCTTTCCATTTGCAAAAAATTGAATTTCCCAGTTGTACTGAACTATTTGTTTGTCGGGGGCCCACTTTACAAAGTTATAAATTTTGACCAGTCAAACCTATCAATGAAATTCTTGTTGGTCTGCATTGCAAAGTTGACATATTGCTTCCAGTTTAGATTTGAGCTTTCTGCCAATCCAGTTGATATCTTTTTGAAGGCATTTCCAAACTGAACTTTCCATTGTTTTCTGTGTATTCGGGGTCTATCTTTACAAATCCTGATTTTCATAAAGCTCTATCTTTGGCCTGATTGACTCCCAAATCCAGATGATGTTTGAATCATGTTGTTTACATCTCAATGAACTTATGTGCCAGTTTGTGGCTTCCCAGGGATCCGTTTGGTATTTTTGGCAGGATGATTTCAAATGCAGTTTATTACTTTTAACAGCTCTTTGCAGATGTAGAATGAAAAGGGCGACTTCAGAGGTTAATGACTTTTGCCTCAGGTACAGTCAAGGGATGCCATTTTTCAAGGTGCTTCTATGTATCTCAAATTTTATGTCAATCAGACGATGGATTTTTATCAGTGGTTCTAGTCATTTTTTAAAGCCAGTTTCTGGGCCTATTCTCTTGATTTTGGTGCTTTGCAAACTTGGTTTTTCTGAGACTTTGAGGATTTGGGTATGATTGATTTTTGATCAGGAGGCATCTAAATATTCAACGGCAACATGGCAGGCAAGGTGACTGCACATAAGGGCTCTTCATGAATAGGACAATCTTGGGAAGAGACTTTCACGCATGCAATTTTTCCTAATATGTACTTTGTCCAGCTTTGCATTTTACACATTACCTAGATATATGTTCACTATGTTGACATCTTTCTCTTGGATTTTTTGGATTTGGCCAAACAATATCATTGCATAGAAAATTGGATCAAGGTATAAGGGTTTGGGTGTTGGAGCCTTATCCTTTGATTGCGCTAGAATTTCAACATATCATGGAAGTTCAAACACCATGGTTTTCAACCTTGAATGTCACTGTTGGGTTTACAATGTTTATTTACATAATTTTTCCTATATGTTATTGGAAATACAATGTGTTTGATTCAAGAACATATCCAATCTTCTTTAATCAATTGTTTAAAGCTACTGGTAAAAAATATGATACCGCAAAGATCTTGACACCAGAGTTTGAATTGGATGTAAGGGTGATGAAGGGTGCTCCCCTTAATACCACAAACACATAACAGAAACAGAGAAACAACAACAATATGCAAGAACAGAAAATTGGCTTCTTATTACCTCCACAAATCTGGACTTACAAACTTTCTGAATTAGAATATGCAAAGCCACATGGGCATTCCCTTACAATATTCTGTAGGACAAAGCCTCGAATCAATACCCAGATTTACTACCCCGAACTGCCCTAGACAACACTATGAGCCTTCTTTATATAGGCAATTTCCACCGCCTGAGAAGGTTCTAGAAATTTAGCCCTTAGGGCTGACCAAACTTAGAATTATTTTATTTTACAATTTATTACATCAAAGTCAGCTCAAAATGACTTTTGAAACCCAAACAAAAATTTTGAAGGAAAATTATTTTCCACCATTTCAGGTGACCCAACTTCTGAAGACCATAAGTCATTGCCAGTTGACCCAATTGACTATTATAACCCCATTCTGGAAATGCCACAAAGCGCTCTACAAGCTTGACTCATGCAAGTACCTATCACCCAAATTTTTGATCTCATCCGGGGCCTCTAAAGCCTTCAAAACTGAGTTCGAAGTTTCTGTATCCTGCTGCCAATACCAAAAATCTTCAATATCTTCAAAACTAGACCTGCTCTAGCCATGAAACTTTACCAGCAGGTTGATACGACTGAGATGAACCTCCACATGCGAAATCAGAACATTTTGAGATCGTATGACCAACTTACTAAAAATAACAAGTTTCCATAAATAGCAGCCCTACACAAGATAACCCTTATTGAATTCAAAAAAAAAAATATTTTTGGGTGGTGTAAGATTGCTCTTACACCTAGGATGCTCCTGCATTAGACACCCGAGATAATTTGAGAAGTGACCCTATCATGACTCAGGTGTGTAGAGGAAAACCAAGATGGTTAACCTCCTCCTTTGTTAGCCATGATGAATCTTCAATAGGTCATCCTTTCCATTTGACCAAATACTCTTCATATGTCCTGTTCCTTGTGCTTCTGCCAACATGACTATCTAGTATGTCTTCAATCTCCTTGATATCTGAACTACTTGCTGGAATACTCCATTGTGCCACTCTGATCTCGTCGTCAACACTTCCTTCATGATACTCTGTCAAATCTGAAATGTTAAACACTGGTGAAATATTCAGCTCACTAGGAAATTCTACCTCATATGCATTTCCTGAATCATGCTTCTTTAGTATCGTACATGGTCCAAACTTCTTCATTTTCAACTTGTTATATGTACCAACTGGAAATTGCTCCTTCCACAAATGAACCATGACTTCATCTCCAACCTGAAATTCCTTATGCCTACTTTTCTCATCTGCCTTAGCCTTATACTGCACATTCATCTTGGTAATGTGCTTCCTCACCTCCTCATGGATGTTCTTCAAGTGTTCTGCAAAATCCTCAGCTTCAGCACTACTTATTTCTCCTTTTTCTATCTTTCTCAACTCAGATGCATTTCTGGGACTACTCCCATATACAATCTGAAATGGTGATTTACCAGTGCTCCTGTTGACAGAATTATTGTATGCAAATTTTACCTATGGTAAAATCAAATCCCATCCTGTTGACTTATCTCCAACCAAACATCTCAGCAAATTTTCCAAACTCCTATTCACCACCTCTGTCTGTCCATCAGTCTATGGATGATGTGATGAACTGAACTTCAAATCTATCTTCAACTTCTTCCACAATGTACGCCAAAAATATCCAATGAACTTAGTGTCTTGATCTGAAACTATGGCCTTTGGCAAACCATGTAGTCTCACCACTTCTTTGAAAAATTAAACTTCTACATGAACAACATCATTAGTCTTCTTGCAGGAAATAAAATGTGCCATCTTTGAAAATTTGTCAACTACTACAAAAATTGAATCATGTCCCTGATGTGTCCTTGGTAGACCAAGAACAAAGTCCATACTGATATCCTCCCAAGGCTTCTCTGGTACAGGTAATGGCTGATACAACCCTGTATTCTACTTCACTCCCTTCACCATCTGACATACTCTGCAACTCTGTACAAAATTCTTGACATCTTATTGCAACTATGGCCAATAATAATTTTCACTAACCAAAGCAAGGGTTTTATCTCGACTAAAATGTCCAGCCAATCCTCTGCTATGCTTCTCCTTGATGAGATTCTCCCTCGTAGAGCTTCATGGAATGCACAACTGACTCCCTTTGAATAGCATATCATCCTAGATGATGAAATCTACCCATTTTGTCTTATCTAGAGTAACAAGTTTTGTACAAGTTTTCCAAGCTTCACCAAAATTAGGATCCTCTGGATACAAATTCTTGAGTTCCTTGAACCCAACCACTTCAATCTACATTTCTGTCAGCAATAGTTTCCTTCTGCTAAGAGCATCCACAACCCTGTTAGACTTTCCACTCCTATGTTTCAAAACCAATGTATAACTCTGCAAAAATTCAACCCATTTCAAATGTCTTTGATTCAACTTTCCTTGACTATTCAAATATTGCAAAGCTTAATGATCAGTATACAAAAAAAACTCCTTAGGAAGTAGATAATGTCTCCACTTCTTTAATGCCTAAACTATAGCATAAAATTCCTGATCATAAACAGAATACTTCCTCTTGGAATCATTTAACTTCTCACTAAAATAAGCAACAAGTTTACCTTCTTGGCTCATAACAGCTCCTATTGCAGTACCACTAGCATCACAATCTACTTGAAACACCTTATTAAAATCTGGAAGTGCTAAAACAAGTTGTTCTATAACTTTTTGTTTCAACAATTGAAAACTTTTTTCTGCCCCATTAGTCCACTTAAACTCTTTTCTATCCCCTCTCATTGTTTCGGTCAAGGGTCCACAAATACTGCTAAAATTTCTGATAAACTTTTTGTAAAAGCTAGCCAAACCATGAAAAGATCTTACCTCAGTAGCACTCCTTGGAGTAGGCCATTCAAGGATAGCCTATACCTTCTCTGGGTCTATTTTTAGACCTTCTGCTGAAACTACAAATCCCAAATACACTAACTCTTTCTTCACAAAATTGCACTTCTTCAAATTAATCAACAATTTTTCATCTCTCAGCTTCTCGAACACCATACAAATATGCATCATATGCTCCTCCAATGTCTTGCTAAAGATCAAAATATCATCCAGGTAAACAATGACAAACTTACCCAAAAATTTCTTTAGAACCTCGTTCATGAGCCGCATGAAAGTGCTCAGTGCATTGGTTAGCCCAACAGGCATGACTAACCACTCATACAATCCTTCCTTTGTCTTGAAGGCAATCTTCCATTCATCTCCTTCTCTGATCTGAATCTAGTGATATCCACTCTTCAGATCTATTTTTGAAAAATACACAGCTCCACTCAAACAATCCATAATATCATCCATTCGTGGCAATGGAAACCTATACTTGATTGTGATCTTGTTTATTGCTCTAGAATCTGTACACATCCTCCATTCTCCATTCTTCTTTAGTGCTAATACCGCTAGTACAACACAGGGACTCAGACTCTCTCAAATCAACCCCTTCTGCAATAACTCATGTACTTGTATGTTCAACTCTTCACTTTCTACTGGTGTCATTTTGTGTGCTGTCTTGTTTGGTAAATTGGCTCCAGAATCAAATCCATCTGATGACTGATCTTCCTTACCAGTGGTAATCCATCAGGTACATTATCAAATACAATATCTTGATACTCATTCAACAAATCTGTAACCTCTACAGGTACATCCTCTACTTCCTCTTTACCAGCTTTTGGAATTAAAGCAAAACACACATGCTCATGCCTCATACCATCTAGGAATTTTATTCCATCAACAAAAGTTATTCTTGCATTACCACATACCTTTTCTTTGGTCTCCTTCAATGGCTTTAGCTTATGTCACACTCCATCCTTTCTTAGGGAATAGGTATTCGCACGACCATCATGTACAACACATCTGTCAAACTGCCATGATCTACCCAACAACATATGACATGCATCCATAGATATTATATCACATAGTACCTCATCTTGGTACCCGCCGATCTTGAACTTTACCAGGCACTATTCACTAACCATGACCTTGTGGTCATCCTACAACTAGGCAATCCGATATGGATGTGGGTGTTTCTATCTTTTGAGCTTCAACTTTGTCACTATCTCTTCTGACACCAAATTTTTAGTGCTTCCACTATCGATAATCACATCACAACATTTACCCTCACACTTGCATCTAGTGTGAAACATGCTCCTGCTTTATTCAGGTTCATTCTCACCACTCAGCAAGACTCTTCTGTTAATTAGCATTTCTCCTCTTTCAGCATCTTCAAAATTTGATGATCTGGCATCTTCATCTACATGTGCAACTCTGGCCTGGCCTTCATTCCTCCTATCTGTCCTTCCTTGGCATTGAGGACATTCAAATGCCCTATGACCTTCTTCTCCATAATGAAAACATGTTCCACGAAAGCCTCCTCTTCTAGATCCTTGTCCTCTTCCTCTTCCTCTCTGATCTTTGTTACTCTGATCTTGGAAGCGATTGGAATTATTTTCTCTCTGATTCTAGCTACTACTGGCCTCATCCTTCTTTTTCAAATCTTCATTTCGGCCACCATATGACCATCCACCAGATCTTCCACCACGACCTCTTCCATTTTGTCTGCTCTCAAACTTCTTTATACTCAAGAAGAAGTACTTGCACTTTATAAAATTAGGAATTATTTTCTTAAGGTAACAAAGATGCCAGGAAGCGGCTTTTCAACGGTGAATGCTATCAGCTCCAGTGCACCATATATTCGCCCTCTCCTTTATCTTACAGCTAAGGAAATTGTCAATCAATGTATCTAATGGATAAATGGAATGAATGTGAAATGGATGGTGGATCACCCCGAACGCCTTGGGATCGGCTGATATTTTCAGGAGGAGATCTTGGACATTTTTGAATACATATATAGGTATTGGACAAATGAAAGTATTGGGTGGGCAAAGGAATCTTCAGTTCAAGATGCAGATGATACATCCATGGCTTTCAGACTTCTGCAATCACATGGATTCAATGTATCGACTGAGGCATTTTCTCATTTCAAGAAAGGTGACCAGTTCATTTGTTTTAAAGGGCAAGCAAGCCAAGTTGTAACAAGAATGTTTAACATCAGGGCCTCTCAAGTTCAGTTTCCTGGCGAATCGATACTGGAAGAAGACTAGCATAATGCAAAGGCCAGCACTGATTCCAAATAGGTTGTGTAGCAGCAAGAACAAATAAATGGAATGTTAAGAACTCTGTGAAAAGGTGAAAATAGATATATCCCACATTCGGTGGGTGGAGGTTTTTTTCTATGTTTTTATACAACACTGTACACATAGCATTGCAAATAAGAAATCTCATAGGCTCCTTGGTGGACTACTTCGACTGTATGCTTGCAGTGCGCAATGGGCCCCATGATTTTGGGCGAAGTGATGTAGAAAGGGCTTTAAAACTATAAAAGCATTAGTCCCACATTGGTGCCATGGGTAAAACATGTAGTGTTTATATGTAAAAACCCAAACATACAAGGTAGAAAGAAGTGGTGAAGGCTATGCACGTGACCCCTATGGTTGCCTCAGTTTCTGTGCCAATAGGCTCGAAGACAAACATTTTTGTAAGCGTGCGATGGTGACTGGATAGATGACATGTGGTGCATGCTCATGAATTCACTGGATGAATTAGATAGTTAATGAATTATTCTGAGAATTGGAGATAAACCTTGTTCGCCACATCTCCCAATCCTAGCGGTCATGTTTCTAGCATTCAAAGAACTGGAGAGTATGCATTCGCCAATTCTCCAAGTCTATGGCAGTTAGTGGAAAACACTTAGAGAATTGGAGAGTAGCCATTCATGAGTTCTCCTAATACTAACGGTTAGTTTGAAATTATTTGGAGAATTGGAGAATGGGCTCAGTCACCCATTCTCCGAATGTTAACCCTGGTCAAGGTCCAATTCTAAGAACTTGAGAATAGACTATTTCACCAGTTCTCCAGATTAAACTATAGTTAAGGATTGTATTTGGAGATTGGGAGAATGTGTGTGTTCACGGATTCTCCAAATGAGGGTGGTCAAGCCTATGGTTAGATCCGAGTAACCAGTAGCATGAGGACACTTGGCAGAATTTGGTGGCTTCTGTGGCAAAGAATGTAAAAATGATATATTTAAATTGCAGACTTGAAAGATTTAAAAGATTGATATAGTTGAAACATTTGGAAAAATTGCACAAATTCAAATGACTAAGCCTGTTCAAAGAAAAGTTGTCCAGGAGTTCATTTTTTGCTAAAATATGAAGTGTTATATATCGTTGGAAAGGTGAGAGAAAGATAAATCCTTTTCTAAGATCAGATTTGATGCAGGTCCTGTTGGTTTCTAGATATTTGCAGTTGAATGAAATAGGGGCTGAGGAGATATTTTGGAAATATCTGAGTTTTTGAATCCGGTGACTCATGGGTTAGTTTGAGGAGATGAAGATAGGTGTTCTCAAGAGAAAAGAGAAGATTGTTCATTCAGTTCAGAGGGATGATTCATCAGATGAAGAATCTGACAAGTGTCCTCTCTTGATTCCTTCTAGAATGTTCCCCTTCTCCTTCTTATTCTGCAATTCTTTCAGGGTACGGGGTTCTAAATTTTGGTTCTCCAAGGGAGAAATCAAAGCAAGTTCCATTAATGCAAGCTTGGTTTTGATTTTATTGTTTTAGCCTAAGTGTAATGTTAATTTGAGTGTATTGAAATAGGTTTTATCAATAAAATATGATTGAAATCTCATTGTAAGTATTCTGATGTCTCTCTGTGTTTTGGAAGTTCTTATGAATTGGATTTGTAAGGCAATGTTCAATTTGTCATTTACAAGGTAGACTATGAGTTCATCCATAAGTTTCCTTCAAGGAAGGAGTAAATCTGGTTGGATAATCTCTGAGAATTTCAATAATGCATAGATTTGATGATCATGTGTTTGCAGTGAAAATGGTAGTCTGTAAGGTAGGGTATTGATTTCATGTGTTTTTGAATTCATGAATTTTTGTGGATGTTTTCTCAATTTGACTCCGCACCAATGGATAAGGCACTGGTTTTGCACCAGACTTGCATCCAAAATCATTAAAATCAATTGCATTTCCTTTTATGTTTTGGTGTGTTGAATGATAAATCAAGTATGATGGGCAGGAAGCCATCCCCTAATTCACTCAAAGTAGTGAATCCCTTCACAAGACATTAGTGTTTTGTCTAATCCATGTTTATACATGCTTGTGATTTGTAGAGAAATCATCTTTTGAAGCATATGTTTGTAGGTGTACCCACCTGGGTCCATGGAGCCCGAAGTGAAGAAGGATTCAAAATCCTTGTTGCATTAGCCTTTCTCTTGACTGGACAAAGAGCGTAAAAGGGAGAGAGCACTCTGGTGTTCTAGTTGTTTCTCCTACAAGAAAAAGAGTTAACAGGTGTCATCCCCACCACAGTTTTTACCTTCTAACAAGGGTTTCTGTGTTACCAAAATACTTGTGTTATGTGATTGTCATATTGATTTCATATTGTTTACTTTCATAAGTTAAATGGATGATTGATTCATGCAATTATATTCAAGTTATTTTGGTCAATTATCATTGTTTACAGTTATAGATCTGAAAGGTTCACAAGTAAAATATTTGAAGGCATTGATTCACCCCTCCCCTCTCAGTACCTATCTCTCCTAATTCCAATAATATATGTTGTTTAAACAAGATCAGTAAAAGGACATCTACAGCCTCAACAACATGGCAACATTGATCCAATAACAGTAAATACATTACAAATGCCAAGCTAACGGTCTCAATAAAATAAACAATGTATAAAACAATATATGATGCTCGGGCTCAAGTTCAAAATAGTAAGTGTATTAATGTATGATCTAAAAGCAGCAACCTCATTGATTGTTACCTTTGACTCCTCCATCATTACAGAAGAGATAGCTACCTACAACTATATTTCATAATTTCTCCTTTGAAGTCATAGGTTAGTTTAAAAAGAGAAAGTATACAAACTCACCAATTTAATCCCAAAACTTTATAACATTGCATGCTTGATGTTGTTATGGTGCACAACAACAGCAAGCATGCAATGAAAACAATAACATTTCATGATGTCTGAGCTCAAATTCAAAATAGTAAGTGTATTATTTTATTACTGATGTCCCTATTGTATCTAATAGCATCAATATAACAAACAGAGCACAAACCAATCAAATAGGGACATAAGGCACTCAAACAGTGAGCTCATAAACAATGCATGATGCCCTAGCTTGTAGCTTATGAGCCATTAAGACATTTTCTCATGAAATGATCATAAATGGGGAGTACCACATAGTGAATATCAACAACAAAACAAATAAAGAGAGATCAAACACTTCACACAATATATGTTGTTTCATAAGATTTTATTAAGACTAAATATATTGTTTTATTAAGAATTTATTAAGACAAAGTATTTTGGGTTAGTTTTATGTTGTTTTATAAGATTTTATTAAGACTAAATATATGATGTAAATTCATAATTATACTTGATATATATAATACAATGGTATGTAGTATAATCTATACATTTGTGAGATGTGATTAATTCCAGTTATATGATGTTTTGGGATCAAATTGGTGAGTTTGTATACTTTCTCCATTTTAAACTAACCAATGACTTCAAAGGAGGATTTATGAAATATAGTTGTAGGTAGTTATCTCTTCTATAATGATGGAGTCAAAGGTAATGATCAATGAGGTTGCTTCTATTAGATCATACATTAATACACTTACTATTTTGACAGCAATAACATTGCATGATGCCTGAGCTCAAATTCAATATAGTAAGTGTATTATTTTATTATTGATGTCCCTATTTTATTATTGATGTACCTATTTGATCTAATAACATCAATATAACAAATAGAGCATTGTCCAATCAAATAGGGACATGAGGTGCTCAAACAATGAGCTCATAAACAATGCATAATGCCCTAGCTTATAGCTTGCGAGCCATCAAGACATTTCCTCATGAAATGGTCATAAATGGGGAGTACCACATAGTGAATATCAATGACAAAACAAATAAAGAGAGATCAAACACTTCACACAATGCCTTGAAGGTAATAGCAACAATTCCTTAGCTCTCAAAGCTTGCGGGTCATCGTGCATTCCAAATGCAAAGATGTAAACAATGCTAGTATTAATATTCATATTGTGCCATTAAATCAACAAATGCCATCAAATTAAAATTGAGTTAATGAGAAGACAAAGCTCAAATGCCTACCTCAAGTCATGGCTGGCATATAAAGATCAAATGCTAAGGAACTGTGTTATAATATTTCATGCCAAATTTCAAGGCATGAAATTTTATAACTGTACATATATTTTCTTCAACTCCCCCACATTGTAAACTCAATGCTAAGGAGCAAAAATTATAATGTCAAAAAGTATAAAATTTCATGCCTTGAAATTTTATAACATAGTTCCTTAGCAGCTGCCATATGAAGTATAGATTATACTACATACCATTGTACTATATATATCAAGTATAATTATGAGTTTACATCATATATTTAGTCTTAATAAAATCTTATAAAACAACATAAAACTAACCCAAAATACTTTGTCTTAATAAAACAATATATTTAGTATTAATAAAATCTTATAAAACATCATATATTGTGTGAAGTGTTTGATCTCTCTTTATTTGTTTTGTTGTCGATATTCACTATGTGGTACTCCCCATTTATGATCATTTCATGAGGAAATGTCTTGATGGCTCATGGGCTCCAAGCTAGGGCATCATGCATTCTTATCATTGTTTGAGCACCTCATGTCCCTATTTGATTGGTCGGTGTTTTGTTTGTTATATTGATGCTATTAGATCAAATAGGGACATCAGTAATAAAATAGGGACATCAATAATAAAATAATACACTTACTGTTTTAAATTTGAGCTCATAAAGATTAAGATATCCCTATTTTATTACTGATGTCCCTATTTAATCAAATAGGGACATGAGGTGCTTAAACAGTCAGCTCATAAACAATGCATGATGCCCCAGCTTGTAGCCTGTGAACCATCAAGACATTTCCTCATGAAATGATCATAAACAGGGAGTACCACATAGTGAATATCAACATCAAAACAAATAAAGAGAGATCAAACACTTCACACAATGCCTTGAAAGTAATAGAAATGATGCATTAGCTCTCAAAGCTCGCGGTCATCAAGCATTCCAAATGAAAAGATGTAAACAATGCTAGTATTAAATAGTGAGCTCATGAATGAATGTTAGGAATAAGGTGTCTCAACCTTGGATAATTCCTATTCTTATTATTTGTTTTGTAAAATGTATTTCTTGCAAATAATGTTGATGTGTCATCATCTTGAATTGTGTGTAAGGAGATCATGGCTAAAATGGTTATGATGGATTCCTATGACACGTAAGAGCTATGTTAGGAAGATTCAATGATAGGTGAAGACATGTGGCAACTGATAAATTTTAGAATGGTAAAACCCTAATACGGTTATCTTTGGGAGTAGCCCTAAAAAGTGAAGCGCATGATATAAGCTTTTTTAGGGTTGCGAAGAGATATGATGCGATTGTATTGTTGGAACATTTTATGTTGCTGTGATTTGTCTTCAAGGGTTTAGAAATCTTCTGAAAGAACTTGCATTGCAAGTGTATTGTAAGCTGTAATAGTTTTGATCAATACATTGTGTAGGTTTTGGAGTGCTGGGGTTTTTACCGAAAGGTTTCCCTAGGGTATATCATTGTGTCATTCTCTATTTTCTATATGTATGGTATGTGGTTGAAATATCTTTGTTAAAGTAGTTAATGAATCTAAAATTGTAAGGATTTAAAAGAATTTGCACAATACTCTCCTATAGAGATTAGCGTAGGAAGCTATTTCTGCACCTAAGTTTTCTTACAATGAATAATTTATGATGCCCTAGCTTTCAGACCGTAAGCCATCAAGAAATTTTCTCATGAAATGATCATAAATGGAGAGTACCACATAGTGAATATCAAAAATAAAACAAATAAAGAGAGATCGAACACTTTGCACAATGCCTTGAAGGTAATAGCAATGATTCCCTAGCTCTCAAATCTTGTGGGTCATCAAGCATTCCAAATGAAAAGATGTAAACAATGATAGTATTAAATAGTGAGCTCATAAACAATGTATGATGCCCTAGCTTGTAGCCTGTGAGCCATCAAGACATTTCCTCATGAAATGATCATAAACGGGGAGTATCACATAGTAAATATCAACAACAAAACAAATAAAGAGATATAAAATAATTCACATAATGCCTTGAAGGCAATAGCAACAATGCCCTAGCTCTCAAAGCTCGCAGGTCATCAAGCATTCCAAATGAAAAAATGTAAACAATGCCAGTACTAAACAATGAGTTCATAAACAATGTAGGATACCCTAGCTTGCAGCCCGCGAGTCATCAAGATATTTCCTCATGAAATGATCATAAACGAAGAATACCACATAGTGAATATCAACAACAAAATAAATAAAGAGAGATCAAACACTTCACACAATGCCTTGAAGGCAATAGCAATGATGCCCTAGCTCTCAAAGCTCACAGGTCATCAAGCATTCCAAATGCAAAGATGTAAACAATGTCACTATTAACATTCATATTGTGCCATTAAATCAACAAATTTCATCAAAATGAAGTTGAGTTAATGAGAAGATAAAGCTCGAATTCCTACCTCAAGTCATGGTTGCCATACGCAAGCCCTCTTCACACTTCTAAATCGTCAAGCCCTCTTCGTGCACGGCATAGCTCGATCACAAAAATTAGAAATGAGCCTTTGTCTTTCTTTTTTTTGTTTATAATGGTGTCGATATTACAATAGTTGTCATCGCTATTACAACACCGTTGGGGGCACTTGCAAAAAAAACACAAAAATCAAACGGACATGGTAGTGCCATTATAAATTGGGTCCAAAATTTGACCCCAAATGTTGTAGAGTCTCTAAGGACTAGTAGCTCTGATACCAATTATTAGGAATAATAATCCACCAATACAACTGAGAGGGGGGGTGAATCAATTGTATGACAGATTATTAAGCTTTAAACTTTGAATAGCAGCAATATCAAATCTAATGAACACAATGAATGCCAACACAATAACACAACATTTTGTTATCGAGGAAACCTTGTTAAAGGTAAAACCCTAGTGGGAATTAAAACCCACTAATGATGTACTGAGAGTATAGTATCCTTGTTAAAAGATCTAGCCCTGTTAGGAGCTGATTAAAACATTACGATACATAGTCCTTGTTAGAGGACAAACCCTATTAGGAGTCAAGAAAAATAAGGTAGGCTCATTGCCTAGGCTCACTGCCCAAAGAAGGTTATGTCCACCTTCAGAACACATTGTTCGCAACACAAGTGTATATGAAGAAATACACAATCTTTTGAACTATCTGATAGAAATTATCTTTGCTTGATTAGTTCCAATAAAGTATATAATTATTCTCTGCTCTACATCCAATAGAAACAAGCTCACAACTTCCACAATCTTCTTTTACATCACATACATTCTCTCCATTATATATTTTCAAAATAAAGGATCTTACATATATACCCTATTAAAAAATACATGATCGGGTCTGCTAATTAAGCTTTCCTAATATACAAATAATTACATAACTCCTTGCTAAGATACAAATGGTATCTAAAACAAGTATAGAACAATTACAATTCACTAATCAAGGATCAACATCCATAATTCATGCTCGCCATTCATGATACACGCTACAACTATGAAGTCATCTTCCAAATAAATCATCTCCAAAACACACACCACAGCTCATGTCATCCATCTTTTCATACCATGTAGAGATCAACGAACATTCTTCAATACCATATATGTCATCCCTTAAGCTCACATACACTGAATCTTCATTGCTTGTAAGATATACCTAGAACTCAGAGACTCACTTTGTCAACTTCCACTGTCACTGTCCAGTAACAAGTCTTCACCAATTCTTTTGTAACTAGGCCAATATGAAATATTACATCATGTGATCTTAGATATAAGATCACACTTGTACATACAACTAACTTCACTTGTTCTGAAACATCTGTACAGTATTTGTACACTGTCATAACCAGCATGTTCTCTTCACAGAAATATATGTTGACATCAGCAAAAAAACACAAATGACAATAGCAGTAACTCCAACATCACTCAATGTAGTGATCAAACATATTAAATGTATCCAAAAATCTCCCCAATGCATTAGCAATATCCAACAATTTTCACTAAGATGAACATTTTTTTCAAGACCTTTTTCTAATTTTTAGATTTTCTTTAGGACTTTTTCTATATGTACATGCTACTAGATGTAGAGAATGTTTAGGCATACAATGTTTTTAGATTGAGTGTTTTGATAGGATCTCAAATTTTTCCTCCTTTTGGTGTAGAGAGCCGATATGTGCCAGAACCAAACATTGCAGTGATAATATAAGGGCCTAACCAATTAGGTTCAAACTTCCCCTTTTGTTCCTTGTGTGACTGGTTATGGGGATTTTCTCTCAACACAAGGTTACCCACCTAAAGTTAATGTGGTTTAACCTTTTTGTTATATCCTCTTGATATTCTCTTTTGATAAGCTCTAAGATGATCAAACACCACTTGTCATTATTCATCCAACAGTTCTAATTCTTGAAGTCTAGATATTCCATAGTCTTCATTAGGTATGAGTTGATGTAAGGAAACTCTCAAAGATGAAAGTTCCACTTCTATGGGTAAAACTGCTTATGTGCCATAGACTAGAGCAAAGGGTGTAGCCCCGGTAGGTGTTCTAATACTAGTATGATAAGCCCATAATGCTGGATTGAGCTGTAGGTACCAATCCCTTCCTGGCTTGTTGATAATACAATGCAAGATTTTAAGAAGATTTTTATTGGAGGCTTCAGCTTGGTCATTGCCTTGTGGGTAGTAAATTGAAGAACAGTGTTGTGTAACACTAAATTTTGTGTAGAATTATGATATATCACTATTCTTGAACTGTCCTCAATTGTCAGTAATGATGGAGGATGGAATATCATATCAAGAAATAATATAATTCAAAATAAATAGAGCCACCTATTTGCCTATTTATGTATTGAGTGGGACTGCTTCAACCCACTTGGTGAAATATTATGTGGTTTTTATAATGAATTTGTGTATGTTTGAGGAGGATGAGTAGATCTGTCTGATGAGATCAAATGCCCATTGTTGGAAGGGACAGTGTATAACAAAAGGAATTATCTCCTTTGTGGGGGCGTGGATAATATTTCCATGCATTTGACATTTCTTACAGGTTCTTTCATACCTAGTTGCCTCTTTTTCCATGTTTGGCCAATAGAATCTAGCTCTCAAGAGTTTACGAGCCAAGGTCAAACCATTAGAATGAGATCCACATATGCCACCATGGATTTCAGCTAACGCCAATTTCAACTCTTTTTCTAAACACATAAGTAAAGTTCCATCTAAACCTCTTCTATACAGGTCATTCACTATTAGGAATGAATGCTTGGCAGTCATTTTGTAGCAGTTGTTGTTGCATTCATGACTATGATTGTTGTAAGAATTTTGATATCACTCTGATACCATGTAAGAATTTTTCTAAGGCAAAGAATAAAAGCCAAGATCTAGAAGCTCAAGAGATAGCACAAGAGAGATAAAATACAATATGATCAAATGATCAAATAATGAATAATAGATTGAATTGAATTGATTTACAAAGTAGGAGTGCCTAAATATATAGGAAATGCATGATATCTAGAAGATATTCAAGTGATAAGATCACAACTAGACATGGTGGAATCACATGTGCACCAAAGGTGGATCATCCTCCATTGTACATGAAAGTATGTGCAACATGTGCAACAATAAGAGGATGATAATGTGATAAGAGAACTGAAGGTGGATCTCACACATAAAGAGGTATGAGAAGACAACTATGACCACCTAAAGTGGAGATTCTCCTAACCATGTGCTCAAAAGAAATGCAAACTCCTAGGTGTCTCAAAGACAACTAATTATGCAAATGCATTATCCTAAGTAAACTTAAGTAAAGTGTAATTAGTAAATAATCAATTACACCAACACCCCCCCTTAAGTGCAACTTAGGGGAATGCACTTAAGCTCACAATGCAAGATGGGTCCTGACTACTAGGCCATGTTAGGTACCCATGTACAATATGCAAGAACAATGCAATCTCTCATTAAGTGGAGAAAGAGGGAAAACCTCATGGGAAAAACCTTCCCCCCAAAAGAGAGATGAATACAAGATGCATGCATGGATGGAGTAATCAAGACCCCCCAATTATGACATACATCATGCATATACAATAAAAAATCTCCCCAAAGGAAGGAAACAAGGAGACATGATATCCCCCCCATAATGACTAATCTCCTCCAAGAATGGTAAGTACTTGAAGACAAAACATAGTCCAATGCCTACAAACAACATTTCTCCTCTTAGGAAGAAGATACACCAAGTATAGATGTAAGAAGGCTTCCCATTGTGGATAGGAAGTAGGAAGGGGAATCCAAATGAAATATGATGTCTCTGAAGTATGCCCAAGTGTTGCCATGTCCTTCATTGATGAAGATGTCATGAACCAATCAGGAATAAGCCTAATAGAAGGTGACAAATAAGGAACCAATGGTAACTATTCCATGTAAGATTTTGGATCAAACTCCAAAGACAAAGATGCCTCCTCAAATGAAGTAGGAAGAGAAGCAAGAAAGCCCCCCCTCAATGTAGAATGTACACCCATGATAGATGCACTTGGATCAATGTAGAAACTGCACCAAGAAAACTGAATGATGTTCCTCCCCTTAGGAAGAAACAAGTCCATAGGTGGATCAATGAATCCTCCCCAATCTAAAGGAAGAATCCTCAAAATGTATGATGTCTTAGGAAACTAAATAGGAATCTCCAACACATGAGTATGGTCAACCTGAACCATGCAATGTGACATCTCAAGTGAAGTTTGAGACTCATGAAAACCAATCTCCAAAGACTCAAATGTCTTCTCTGAAGTTAAAGAGACCTCCTCCAAATTTTGCATCAAAGGATCCACAATCATGTCAATCTCAAAAGAATGATCAAGTAGAGAATGAAGATGAGGGTTAGCATGGTCCCTCAAAATAACTAAAGAAGGATCATCTTCAACAAAGAGAAGATGAATATCATCAATGAAGTCTCCCAAATCTGAAATCTAGGACTCCACAAATAAACTTGCAATGTTTGTCTAATAGTCATCCCATGGAACCAATTCTAGAAGACAATGAATATCTTGCTGCACTAAAGCACCTAAATCCATGGCTATGCAAGCATCATTAGGAGCAAGAGTAGTAGTCTCAATAGGATACATGGTATCAAAGCCAAAGGAGTCTTCATTGGATAGCCATTGGAGAGCGATTCATTGCTTCAACATTTGGAGGGCCACGAAACAAATCCGGGATCATCATTTTGTGGGAGCATTTTGAGTAAGATCAGACCTCACCATTGCATCCAGGTGGTTGTTTCCATAAATTTTGACTATAAATTTTCCTACCTTGGGCAAAAGTCAAATTTGAGGCAAAATTTTTTTTGCAAATTGGACCTTTAAGGCCTGATCTACAAAATTGGGTAATTATCTTGGCATTTTTTAATTCAGATATGAATTTTTATTTTCATTTCCATCAATATTCTCAAATCTGCAATTAATTTTGTCAATATTCTCGGATCTACAATTATATTATTTTTAAATCTGAAAAAAATTCCATTTTTGGAAATATATAGTTTTGTGCAAAATTTTGCCATATTTGGCCTTTGTATTGAACAGAAAATACAGGTCAACTATATAGCCTAGTATTGAACAAAAAATACAAGTCAACTGTACAGCCTGACATCGCCAATCAAGCAAAGTACAGTAGCAAAATCGATCCCGAGCCCAAATCTCACAACGGGGTTTCTTATTTGATTTAACGATGGAGGGTTTGCATATAAAAAGGTCTTAAGACCTTACTTCCCACTGAATGTGGGATTAATCTTGGTAGCAATGCCACTAGCTAGAGCTCCCTCCACCACCGTAGTGGGTTCCTCACGAGCTCTTTTCATGCTCCTCTCGACAGTTATACCACCACCCGCACGAGTACCAAACCCCGCTCTCACGCGGGCTTCCAACCCACAGCAGATCCCTCTGCTCCACTCACTACAATTGCACCCTTTTTCTAGTGCCACCCACATTCAATGACTCCTGCCATGCCTTGGACTATCGCCCTCCACCATGGGCCCTCTGCTGAACCCGCCTCCGCAGCGGCTCCTCCCTCCAACGCCGCTCCCTCTGCAAGCCTCTGTCCCCTCCATCACTGACCACCACCCAGATCTGTCGCTTGAGCGGCCCCCCCACCATGGCAGACACATGGTAGTCTTTGGCACACCTCACCCCACACAATGAAGCCAACACATTAGCAACAACCACTAACAACCTGACAAGTGGCAACAGCCCAGTGAAATCGGGTAATTTATAAAAAAATTGCATTTTCGCAAGTTTTTACTATCTTAAATTTGATGCCCGTCTGGACATCATTTGGGGTAGTTTTTCTTTTTCGATGACAATCTCTAAGACATCAATTTTAGACTATTGATTGCATCAACATTTCATGAAGTTAATTTTGACGGTCGTTTGACCATCAAAACTGGGCACATTTGCACTGTCACGACGGTCATTTAACGGTCAAATTTAACATATTAAGTTGGGTGACATCAGCAGCTTTCAAAAATTTCTAGCCCTCACCATTTGCAAATTAGATTTGGCAATCCGACTTTGGGAGGCCATAACTTGGTCATACGGACTCCAAATTGAGTGTAATTTTTTTTTTTTTTTGGCTAAAATTTCATGAACTTTTTAGTGGTCCTATTATTTTCTAGTTTTGGATCTTGGATTTTGCAAAAATTGTAATTTTTGGTGACTATACCTGTCTGATCCCTATTTTTACAACTTCAGAGGCTTTGTACGAGATCATACGAACACATTTTCAGGTGTAATTTTTTTTAAAGTGCATAATTTTTCATCTACTTTCCAGATCTGATATCAGTTTGGAGAAATTCTAAGTAGATAAAGTACTTTCAGAAAGTGGTCTATTTTGGCCTATTGTGGCACTTGTAATTGATTAGATCCTTAAGTGATCTATTGTCCTATCTTCTTGAGTCTGTTGTAGCTTCATATTGGTAGTTGTAAACATCAAAATCAAAAGTCCACTTTGATCAATTTTGTCAAGCGGCAATTGTACATGCACTAGCTATAAAGTGCCAAAATTATCATTTTGGGGGGGCGGGGGGGTTCTTTGATTGAGTGAATTGGGGGGGTGTCTTGTGTGTTTGTGTCTCTCTTTCTTGTGCTCTTTTCATTTTTACATCATGGGTTCTATTGCCAAATTAACTCCACATAACTATGCTACATGGAAAGATAATGTATGGAGCAAGTTAATGCTAAGAGGTTTAAATCCTTATGTGGATGGTACATTTACAAAACCTGCTAATCATGATAATGCTACAAAACAAATTTGGTCAACCAAAAATTATAAAGCATTAGGTGTCTTAAGAGAGAATATGTCTCAAGCTGTCATGTATCACATCAAAACCATAAAAGATGCTAAAGATGCTTGGGATAAACTTGAAGATTTGTTTGGTAAAGTGGATGAAGACATGGGATTCAAAATTGAGACTGATCTCCTCAAATTAGATCCCAGGAACTTTGACACAATTCAAGATTATCTCAACAAAGTCAATGACTATAAAGCACAACTTGATGATTGTGGTAATCCCATGAAGGATGTGAAGTTGGTTAGTCACTTGTTGAATCATCTTCCTCATCAATATGTGGCTTTTGTTTCAAGTTACAATACTCACAAGTTAACCATGGGTAGTGCCTTCACTAAGCCTTCATTTGAGTCATTTTCAAAAATATTGGTTTTAGAACAAACAAAATTGGTGAGTATGGGGATTCTCAAGTCTTCAAAGTCTAAGGCATTGGTGCTTAATAATGGGAATCAAGGGAATCAATATGGTAAAGGTTCCAACAAGAAGCAAAAGAAGTGGAAGGCCAAATCACAATTAGACACTCAACAATCTTCCTCCTCACAACAAGGAAAGTCTTCTTCCACCAACAACAACAACAAAAACAAGGGGGATAGTTCTAAGAAGGATAAGAAAATTTGTGCATATTGCAAGAAGCCAAATCATGATGAGCATCAATGCCACAAGAAACAAATTGATGAGTTGACAAACATAATCAAGAAGCATCACATTGATTTGACAAATGCCTACAAGGGAAAGGATTCAACACCTTCCACATCAAAGAGTAAAGGGAAAGAATTTGTGGCAAGTACAACTAATTCAGAGGAATGGATCTTTGATTCAGGTGCCACACATCATATGGGTGCAACAAAGGAGCAATTTTCTTCCTTGAAACCATCTATGGTACCTCACATCTATGTAGGAGATGATACTCAAGTGGAAGTTGAAGGAAAAGGGGAAGTTTCAATGGAAAATGGAGCTTTCAAAGATGTTCTCTATGTTCCAAACCTTAGCACAAACCTCCTTTCAATTTACCAAATCACTCACTATGGAGGTGGAAAGAAAGTTGAGTTCCTACCTGATTTAGTTGTAGTAAAAAATCTTAAGGATTATTCTATGGTGGCAATAGGAAAAGAAATCATGACACAAGGCTTTACTCATTCTCTCAATTTGTACCTAAGACTCCTTCACATGCCTTGTTGACACACTCAAATTCACAAAGTAAACTTTGGCATGAAAGACTTGGACATCTCAACTATAGATATCTTCAACAACTTAGCAGCAAGGATATGGTCAAAGGTCTACCTCAAGTCAAGTATTCAGAGGGTGTATGTTTCGGATGTGAAATGGGCAAACATCCCGAAGAGAAGTTTGATAAGGGGAAGTCTTGGAGAGAAACATTTGTTCCTGAATTGGTTCATAGTGATGTAATGGGTCCATTTCCAATGCCATCATTTGGCAAGGCTCGTTATGTACTCACCTTCATTGATGACTTTTCACGCTACACTTGGGTCTACCTTCTTGGTCACAAGAGTGAAGTGTTTGATAAATTTCTCACCTTCAAGGCTCATGTTGAGAAGCAATCAGGTAAAGCCATCAAGATTCTTCGAATAGACAATGGAAGGGAATATTTGAACTCAAGGCTTATAGATTTTTGCACACTTGAGGGTATTGATCTTCAACATTCAGTTGCCTACACTCCATAGTAGAATAGTGTTGCAGAAAGGAAGAATAGGACCCTTAAGGAGATGGCCACTTGTATGATTCATGCCAAGTCTCTCAATCAAGCCTTTTGGGCTGAAGCTATATGTTGTGCCACTCACATACAAAATAGAACTCCTCATAAAGCTTTGGATGGAGTTACTCCTTTTGAAGCTTGGTGTGGAAGAAAACCAGTTGTGAAATACTTTAGGGTCTTTGGTTGTCCAGCTTGGGCATGCATACCTCCACAAAAATGCAAGGCATTGGAACCACAAAGCAAGCCTTGCATATTTGTTGGTTATCTTGAGACTCTTAAGGCATACAAGCTTATGGATCCTGAGACACATGAAATCTTTTTTGAGAGGAGTGTTCACTTTGAAGAGAATTGTCCTAGCTTGGATTCTTCAACTCCTCCTACTTCCTCCATTTTGGATAATGATAGTGATGATAGTGACTTGGAAGATGAAACTCCTTCAACCCTGACTCATGGGCCTACACCTTCACAGGGTCAAGACATAGTTGAGGACATTCCTTCATCATCTTCTTCCTCCACTAGACCTCATTGGGCACAACAAACACTTGATTCAGAGGTTCACTTGTGAGGAATCCTTCAAACACTAGGAGGACAAGGTCACAAAACAACTCATTTCCACATGCTTATATTGCAATTGTTTCTGATCCACAATCATTCAAGGAAGCTTCAAGGGTTCCTGAGTGGGACAAAGCTATGGAGGAAGAGTATAACTCTTTGATGAGAAATAACACTTGGGACTTAGTTCCTCTTCCTAAGGGAAGAAAGGTGGTTCGATGGAAGTGGATCTATCAAACCAAGTTTACAGCGGATGGAAGTGTGGATAAGTATAAGGAAAGACTTGTTGCAAAAATTTTCTCTCAGGTTCTCGGCATTGACTACACTAAGACCTTTGCACCTGTAGCCAAGATGAACTCCATTCATTTGACACTTGCTATTGCTATAGCTCATGGTTGGGTTGTACATCAAATGGATGTTAAGAGTGCATTTCTACATGGGGATCTTCATGAGGAGATTTATATGGAGCAACCAAAAGGATTCATCCAGGATACTACTATGGTTTGCAAGTTAAGGAAGTCTATCTATGGCCTCAAATAGGCTCCTAGGGCTTGATATGCCAAGATGAATTCCTTCCTTCTCTCAACAGGATTCACCAGGTGTCATTCAGATTTGAATGTCTACATTCTTCGGCAGGATGAATCACACTTGATACTTGTACTTTATGTTGATGACTTGATCATTACAGGGAGTACTTCATCCATCATTGCTAGTGTCAAGTCTTCTTTGCAGGACAGATTTGCTATGACAGACTTGGGTTTACTTCACTATTTTCTTGGTATTGAGATCACACAGTCCTCAGTAGGGATCACACTTTCTCAGCCCAAGTATGCTCTTGATCTACTTGCTTGATTTCACATGAGTGATTGCAAGGCTGTACCCACTCCATTTCTATCAGGTGTCAAGTTAGAGGCTAAGTGTTCTACACCACTTATTGATGCTACATTGTATAGACAACTTGTTGGCAATCTCATCTACTTGACACATATATTTCCTAACCTATCATTTGCAGTTGGCATGGTTTCTCACTTCATGCAAGAGCCACATGAGCTTCATTGGAAGGTAGCCAAGAGCATATTACACTACATACAGGGTACACATACACATGGGATTCACTATGCAGCAGGTATAGGACTTCAGTTGGTTGGATATACAGACTCAAACTGGGTAGGCGATCTTGATGGTCGCAAGTCTACTTCAGGTTACATGTTTCATCTTGGTTCAGGCCCCATTTGTTGGCAGAGTAAGAAGCAGCATGCTATTGCTCTTTCTTTGAATGAGGCTGAGTATCGAGGGGCTGTTACTATAGCTATAGAGGCTATTTGGCTTCAGCATATCCTGAAGGAGTTTGGTTTTAGTATTCCATGACCTACAGTCATTCATTGTGATAATCAAGGTGCTATAGAGATCTCCAGACATCCGGTCCAACATCAGTGGACCAAACACATTGAGGTTCATATGCACTTCATTAGAGATTTGATACAGGAGCAGGTCATTGAGATGCAGTATTGTCCTATAGCAGAGAAGGTTGCAGACATCTTCACCAAACCCTTCACTGAGAGCAAGTTTCTTCAGTTGTGAGCTCTCTTGGGGGTGCGGGCTATTCCATCAGGGGGGGCAACTAAGATCCATTCCTCTTCAATGTGAATCAAATATCCATTCCTCTAAATTAGTTGTACTTGCCACAAATGCTTTCCCTTTACCCTTTGATGTGGAAGGTGATGAATCCTTTCCCTTGTAGGCATTTGGCAAATCAATGTGATGCTTCTTGATTATGTTTTTCAACTCATCAATTTGTTTCTTGTGGCATTGATGCTCATCATGATTTGGCTTCTTGCAATATGCACAAATTTTCTTCTCCTTCTTAGAGTAATCCCCCTTGTTTTTGTTGTTGTTGTTGGTGGGAGAAGACTTTCCTTGTTGTGTGGAGGAAGATTGTTGAGTGTCTAATTGTGATTTGGCCTTCCACTTCTTTTGCTTCTTGTTGGAACCTTTACCATCTTGATTCCCTTGATTCCCATTATTAGCCACCAATGCCTTAGACTTTGAAGACTTGAGAATCCCCATACTCATCAATTTTGTTTGTTCTAAGACCAACATTTCTGAAAATGACTCGAGTGAAGGCTTAGTGAAGGCACTACCCATGGTTAACTTGTGAGTATTGTAACTTGAAACAAAAGCCGCATATTTAGGAGGAAGATGATTCAACAAGTGACTAACCAACTTCACATCCTTCATGGGATTACCACAATCATCAAGTTGTGCTCTAAAGTCATTGACTTTGTTGAGATAATCTTGGATTGTGTCAAAGTTCCTGGGATCTAATTTGAGGAGATCAGTCTCAATTTTGAATCCCATATCTTCATCCACTTTACCAAAAAATTCTTCAAGTTTATCCCAAGCATCTTTAGCATCTTTTATGGTTTTGATGTGATACAAGATAGCTTGAGACATATTATCTCTTAAGACTCCTAATGCTTTATAATTTTTTCTTGACCAAATTTGTAGTGCAGTAGTATCATCATCAATAGGTTTTTTAATTGTACCATCCAAATAAGGATTTAAACCTTTAAGCATTAACTTGCTCCATACATTATCTTTCCATGTAGCATAGTTATGTGGAGTTAATTTGGCAATAAAACCCATGATGCAAAAATGAAAAGAGCACAAGAAAGAGAGACACCAAAACACAAGAGACCCCCCTAATTCACTCAATCAAAGAACCCCCCCCCAAAATGATAATTTTGGCACTTTATAGCTAGTGCATGTACAATTGCCACTTGACAAAATTGATCAAAGTAGACTTCTAATTTTGATGTTTACAACTAAAAATATGAAGCTACAGCAGACTCAAGAAGATAGGATAGTAGATCGCTTAAGGATCTGATCAATTACAAGTGCCACAATGTGCCAAAATAAACAACTTTCTAAAAGTACTATGTCTACTTAGAATTTTTTAAAACTAATATCAAGTCTGGAAAGTAGATGAAAAATTATGCACTTTCAAAAAAAATTGCACCTGAAAATGTGTCTGTATGAGCCCGTACGAAACCTCTAAAGTTGCAAAAATAGGGATCAGATAGGTACAGTCACCAAAAACTAAAATTTTTGCAAAATCCAAGATCCAAAACCAAAAAATAATAGGACCACTAAAAAGTTCATGAAATTTTAGCCAAAATAAAAAACAATTGCACTCAATTTGGAGTCTGTATGACCAAGTTATGGCCTCCCAAAGTCGGACTACCAAATCCAAATTGCAAATGGTGAGGGCTAGAAATTTTTGAAAGCTGCTGATGTCACCTAACTTAATATGTTAAATTTGACGATTAAATGACCATCGTGACAGTGTAAATGTGCCCAATTTTGATAGTCAAACAGCTGTCAAAATTAACTTCGTAAAATGCTGATGCAATCAATAGTCTAAAATTGATGTCTTGGAGACCGTCACCGAAAAAGAAAAACTACCCCGGATGATGTCCAGATGGGCGTCAAATTTAAGATAGTAAAAACCTACGAAAATACAATTTTTTTTTATAAATTACCCGAGTTCATTGGGCTGCTACCACTTGTCAGGTTGTTAGTGGTTGTTGCTAACATGTTGGCTTCACTGCGTGGCGTGAGGTGTGCCAAAGTCTATCGCGTGTCTGCAATGGTTTGGGGGCCACTCGAGCAGTAGATCTAGGTGGTGGTTAGCGGTGGAGGGGACGGAGGGTTGCAGAGGGAGCGGTGTTGGAGGGAGGAGCCGCTGCGGAGGTAGGTTCAGTAGAGGGCCCACGGTGGAGGGTGGCAGTCCAAGGCGTGGTGGGAGTCATTGATCGCAGGCAGCACTGGACAAAGGGCATGGTTTCAGTGAGTGGAGTAGAGAGATCTGCTGTGGGTTGGAAGCCCACGTGAGAGAAGGGTTTGGTACCTGCATGAGTGGTGGTATAACTGCCGAGAGGAGTGCGAAAAGAGCCCATGAGGAACCCACTACGGTGGTGGAGGGAGCTCTACCCAGTGGCACCGCTGCTGAGATTAATCCCACATTCGATGGGAAGTAAGTGTTGCCCAAAATTCCTTGTCTTTCATTTTTTGGCCACAGCCCTGTTTTCCAAGTGAAATGCTCAAGTGTCGAAAACCCAGTGTATTTTGGACTTCCTCTCTGTAGGCTCGAGATGTTCTGCCTTTTGCTCTGAAAGTCCAGTGTGTTTTTGACCTTTAAGCTCTAAAAATTTGGTGTGTTTTCAAGCTTCACTTGAAAACCCTCTATGTTTTCAGCATCCTCTATGTTTTGACCCTAAGCACGCAACTTTGATCAGGCGGGTCCCAGTGCCTAGGGCCATTCTGATGCAGTCAAGAATTGATAGTTGTCACATGATCGCATGGGATCTTCTGATCCCATGAGATCATACAAAAACCATTGATGCGGTATCGGTGGTTAGGATTCGGCGGTCAACTCCAGCAGTTTGTGATCATTGGTTAGCATCACGCAGTTGGTCACATGATCGCATGGGCCTTCTTGGCCGCATGCGATCATGCGACAAACGGTAAGCAATCAGGCAAACAGTGAGGTGGTGGTCAGTGCTAACATTTTATGGTTGGTCGCATGATCACATGGGCTCTTCTGAGCCCATGCAACAAACCTTTAGCAGTTTCGGTGGCGGTGGTTTGTGGTCTAGTAATTGGTCGCATGATTGCATGGGCCTTCCTAGCCGCATGCGATCATGAGACAGGTGGTTGGTGGGGCCCAAATTTTTTGCATTGGCGCAAGTGCGACAAAGATCAATGGTCATCGTATGATCTCATGGGATCTTCTGATCCCATGTGATCATGCAATAACCATCTAATGGGGATCTGCTGGGTTAGGTGGGTCTGATGCCAGGGGTTGCCGACAAAGTGGTCGAAACAAATAAGAGATTCACAAGTGTCAAGGCGGGCCTAGGGTTGGTAAGATAGGATCCCGGCTACATGGCTAAGGTTTTCACGTGGTCATTGGATGTGACCCAGGGTTAAGAAGGGATCAAACAGTTCAGCGACTATTGAAAAAGTAAACCCAGGGTGAACCTAGGGTTATTCCTGCAGTCAGCTCCAAATGGTAATCACTGGTGAACCCGAGGTGATGGTCAGTGGCTAACACCTTATAGTTGGTGGCATGATTGCATGGGCTCTTCTGAGCCCATGCGACCATGCAACAAACCATTAGCGGTCGTGGTGGCACTCAGACTTTGACAGTTGTAGGTGGCGGATAGTGTGGGCCAAGTGTCATTTTTGGCGAGGGACAACAGTTTCCAAAGGCTTGTCGCATGATCGCATGAAGCCTTTCAACCTCATTCAATCATGCAACCATTGCCTTTTTTAAAGCCGTATGGTTGGCTCTTGTTCAACCATGTGGTAGGGTTTGACAAGTGTGTTGTCTTGCGGGTCCCGACCGTGGCTATGTGGCAGTGAAGGAAGGTTAAAAAGGTTTGTTGCATGATCGCATGAAGCCTTTCGGGCTCATGCGATCATCTGACCGTTGACTTTTTCAAGGTAGTGTGGTCATGGGTCCAGTCATGTGGTCGGCTCTTATTGGGCCAGGTGGTAGGGTTTGGCAAGTATGATGTCTGGTGGGTCCTGAGTGATGCTTATGTGGCAGTAGGGCAAATTTTAAAAAAAGCTTGTCGCATGATCGCATGAAGGCCTTTCAGCTCATGCGATCATGCGACCATTGCTTTGTCCAAGTGGCTCAACCTTTTTTCACGGGGTTTCTTCCAAAAGGAAATGTTTGCAAGTGCGACAGCTAAAAATTTTATGATATTTTTAAGGGCGGTTGCGGTTGGATAGAATTTGCAGAGGATTTAGGCTACCTTTTTGGGTCCTTTCTACGATCTGATCAAATTTTTGAACATTCATGACAGAGCAGGCTTGCAAGGAGGTAGATGGATCAAAGTTGTTGATCTACAAGCATGGGCATGCAAAGACAAATATCTAATCAGCCATGATGTTTGCAGAAACACATTTATGATTAGAAGTGATTGTTTTAGGGCCAGATTATTTTATGCATACCTATGTAGCCCTAAAAGTAGGATTCCTGCCTGCATGCAGAGTGGTATATATTGTTTTTTTTGGAGCTTTTGTGCAGAGAATTGGCCAATTGTAAAAAAAGGAAAGTTTCATTCCCCAGAGGTTATTGAAGGCATTCTTTCTACTCCTTAACTTTCTGCAATTGTAAAATTCCCACTGATTGTTCAAATATTGCAAGTGTTCTGTGATATTCTTGTTGTCCTCATGCTTGCTTGTTTGGATTATCTCTTATTGGATCAAAATGTATGCATGATTTCAATGATATCTCAGGTTTCCTGATTCCTCTTGCTTTCTGCAATTTTATGTGTTTCTTATGTCTAATCTGATTTAGGTGTTTTGCGGGTATACTACAGCCCCTAGCAGCCTTGTCTCATTCCTACACCTAGTTGCAGAAAATGATGTCTATTTGTAGGTCATAGGTGAGCCTTTGTTTCAGACCCTCCTATGAAATACTCATGCAAGCCTATCTAGTGAGTTGTAATTTATTGGACCTAATTCCTTCATTGGTTTCATCACTCTATACTGAGATCCAAACCCAAGTTTGGTGCATCACCTGGTAGGATAGATTTGCTTTCTGTTATTTCCCTTTCATGCATTCTTTCTATCCCTTTCCCCTTAAAGTTTACTTTCTTGTCTAAGAGAAAATCAAGGTGATTATCCAAGAGGAACCGGCCTAGAATCTGGAGGTTTCATCTCGGTTAGCAAAAAGTCCCACAACCTTGAGATGATTTCCTTGTTATACTGAGTTATCAAGACTACGAGAGCTTGAACTAAGGGTGAAAATTCAGTGTATAACATTTTTGGCAAGCCCGGTGGGACAGCAAAGAATTTCATTTGTTGAAAATTATGTCATCTCTGATATGGAGATTGCATAATATAGATCTTTAGAGGTTGTTCTACCAAGTATATCTGGTGACTCCATTGGTTTCAAAGATTTGAGCCAACCTTGTTTAAAGTTTATGAGAAAGATAGAGACTAGAAGCTCAAAGCCTACTAGATTTTTAGAGTCACCCTTGAAAAGAAGCTACAAAGGCAGGTAAACTCAGAGAGAATCTCCTGCAAGAAGAGTCCAATCTACACCTCTAGATAATTTAGAGAGGAGACCTTTCCTCTTTCATTTCAGAAGAAGAGGCAAATCTCTGAACAAAGATCTAGAAGGAGATCCAAATCTAGCAAGTACAGCTCGTATAGTTGTTAATCCTTAGGTTACACCTCCTACAATGGCTAGAAATTTTGCCTTTGCACCTTTCAATCAAGGGAGCCCATTAAATTTTGCAGTGCATCATGATGTGCCCTTGGTGGCATTAAATAGTATACCTGATTTCACGGGGGAGGGACAAACAACAGCCTTTGAGCACATAAGAGATGTGACCACCATTTGTAGCATACACAACATTACTCAAGAGGATGTGGCCACCAAATTATTAGCAACATCTCTGAAAGGTAAGGCTCTAGAGTGGTTTAGAACTTTAACTTTTGGTTCTATTACTTCATGGGATGAATTAGGGGATGCATTAAGCAAGTATTTTGAGGATAAATCAGATAATTTGTCTCTGGTTGAGCAATTAACAACTATAAAGAGAGACCCTCAAGAGCAAATGATAGATTATAATAGTAGATTCCTTAAAACATGGAATAGAATCCCAGTCTCTATAAGGCCATCATCTGACCATGCTTTCCTGTGCTACTTGCAAAGTCTAAATAGCCAAATTTTTATCATGATCTAGTCTATGGGTGGTACCTCTTTACCCCAAGCTTTTGATACTGCTGTCAGGGCTGAAAATTGTTTGATCCAAGTAGGCATGATACAAAGAAGACCTCCCATGCCTATCTTCCCTAGTCTTCAACCCATTGCACCTACACAAGTACCCCCATTTACCCCTATTCCCACAATTTTAGTACCTCAAGCTAGTACCAGTGGTCAACAGCATGCTACAACAAATTTCTCCCAAGAGTTGCAAGAGGTGAAGAGTAGTTAGCAAACTAGTATACAAGAAGTGACAAACTTGCTGCAGACTCTAACCAAAGAGGTCACAAACTTGAAGAAACAAAACCAATGCATCAGGCCACCCTTCCAATCACAAGGCCAAAGTCCTAATCAGCAATACCAAAATCAACGATAGTCTTATCAACAAAATAGGCCACCATACCAAGGAGGCTATCAAGGGAAAAGATAAAGTTTTAATCAAAGACCATTCCAACCATATAACCCTGCACCTCTTAATTCTGTAAATTCAGTCAGGGATATGGTTCCTAGTCAAAACAATATGGCCATGGATAATGAATGGTGTTTCCCTTGCAATCAGCCCCACAACCAGGCTACGTGTTCTAATGGATGGATGAACCAAGTACTAATGGTTCAAAATGCTTCAAAAGCTCAAATAGAAGCTTCTTCTAGTGGGATAGCTCCTCATCAAGAAACACAAGAGAATGAAACTGCTCTTTTCAATTGGGAGCAACCAGATTTCAATGGAGTCAACGATGAAGCTACTTTTGTTGCCTACACAAGAGCAAAAAGAAGAGCCCAAGACATGGAGGGAGAAAATTCTGGTACTAAGGCCACTACATCTATAGAGCCACTGCAACAAGTTTCCCCTATCACATCCAAGGAGCCCCCTATCGTCACAAGCAAAGAAGGCCAAGTTCCAAAGGAGGCAAAACCCATCATAGTAAAAGCACAATAAAGAGTACACACTGTGGCACCTTATAATATTGTAGACAATATGAAGAAGGTGAATGTCACCATGTCTATGTGGGACTCTTTGTCTATTCCAAGACAACCTCAAATTTTGGAGAAGGCCATGAGAGAGGCAGCAAATCCTCAACCTGCAAAAGAAACTGCAAAACTAGTGTTGGTCAACACTGATCAAGAAAAGGAGACTCCAACTGGTAACTCCAAGGACAATACCATGCAAGGTAGGAATTTAAAGCCACCTCCCTTTTATGTATCTTTAATTATTGGGAAATCTTTAGTGCATAATTGTATGGTAGATAGTGGAGCTACTAGCACTGTAATGCCCAAGAAAGTGGCTGATCAATTAGGACTTAAATATGAACCCTTCCAAAAGAAGGTTACACAACTTGATGGATCCTTAGTTAGTACTATAGGTGTGGCCAAGGATATCAGTCTAATTCTCCATGCTAGTCCTAATTTTTCCATTCTCCTTGACATATATATCATAGATCTTCCTGCATTGTTTGCCATATGTCTCTCAAGAGAGTTCACAGCCAAGATAGGAGGTTATCTTTCTTCCAACTAGTCTCACATGCTCTTTGATACAAGGTATGGTACCAAAGTCACCATTAAATTAGAAGCCTTAGCAATAAATCATATAGATCCATATGTGTCCAATTCCATCAATACTAATTGCCCTATATTTGATGACAATGATTTCCCAACCACTAGTGAAGCAAGCACCAAAATAGATAATATCCCTGATATTCTCCTAGATGAAAGAACTTTAGAGATCCAAGAGACTCTTGTTTGAGATTTTGGTTTGGGGAGTTATCTGATTCAAGAAAGTGGAGCCATAGAATGAAGCCTTCTCAAAGAATACACTGATTTGGATAATCGGGATAGTTAGGTCTGGGAGCTATTTTTTGATGGAGCTAGAAGTAGACATGGTTCTGGTGGAGGTGCTATGCTGGTGTCCCCAAAAGGAGAAAGGTATTATAATGCCTTTAGATTTAGTTTTTCCTACACCAGCAACACTGCAGAGTATGAAAGTCTGGTTAATGGACTAGAATGGGCTAGAAAAAGAGGGCTTAAAGCGTTAAAAGTATATGGTGACAGTGAACTTGTTGTCATCCAAGTAAGAGGGATGAGTGCAACCAAAAATGATGTCATGAAAGCATACAAACATAGATTTTGGGATGCAATTGAAGATTTCCATGCTTTTAATATTGTTGCTATCCCTAGAAAATTAAATCAAAATATTGATAGGTTAGCTGCTATTGGATCTCAGTTTGACATTCCCAATAGCATTTCAAAAGAGGCAAATTAGAAACACATTAGGATTATTGTCAGACCTTCAATTCCAGATAATAATATTAATTGGCAAGTGTTTGACAATGATGAACAAATTCTGCAGTTCTTATTTGAAGAAGATGTCTTTTCAAGGCACAATCAAAAGAGATTATCACAGAACTATGGTGATCAAGTGATACAACTTAGATCTAATAAGATGCCTAAAGGTCTTGTCACCTTAGAGACTATCTTCAACAAGGATGATGATGTTAAGAAAAATAAAGCTGGCCTGGTAGTCCAATAGGAACATTGTGCTGAATTAGAGTTGGAACCAGGTAAGAGCCTACAATTTGGAAAAGTAAACACTAATTCAGAAAAGAAAGCTTACACTAAATTGTTCAGAGAATTCAGTGATGTTTTTGCATGGAGGTATGAAGACCTCAAGGGTTTTGATCCTACCCTTTCTCAGCACACTATTGAATTGGAGCCTAATGCTAAACCAGTAAGGCAAAAGCAAAGGCCTGTTAATCCCAAGCTCGAACCACTGATGCATAAGGAAGTACTCAAACTAATAGAAGGTGGCATCATCTACCCCATCAAACATACTAGTTGGGTTTCTAACCTCGTTCCTATCAGAAAGAAGAATGGGGAGCTGAGGTTGTGTGTTGATTTCTAGGATTTGAATAGAGCCTCATTAAAAGACCGCCATCCACTACCCTCTATGGAAAAAATTCTACAATGTGTCTCTGGATCCGAGAGATTCTTATTGTTGGATGGCTATTCAAGATACAATCAAATCTTAGTGAAAGAAGAGGATCAATATAAGACTGCATTTACAACCAAGTGGGGAACCATGGCATATCAGAAGATGCCCTTTGGTTTGTCAAATGCAGGTGCTACATTTCAAAAGGCAATGGATATGGCCTTTAAGGGCCTCATGTACAAGTTTGTGCTGGTCTACCTAGATGACATAACTATCTACTCAAAGCATGAAGTAGACCACATCAGGCATTTGAGGCAGATTTTTAAAAGATGCAGAGAATTTGGGATATCCCTTAATCCCAAGAAATGTGTGTTTATAGTTCATGAAGGAAAACTATTGGGATATGTAGTATCCAAAGAGGGAATTATAGTGGATCCTGAGAGAATTGTAGCCATCTTAGAACTACCATTACCACATCACAAGAAAAGTCTCCAATCTTTCATAGGAAAGATTAACTTTGTTAGGAGATTCTTGCCTAACATAGCAGAAGATGGAAGTTCAAAGAAACTGGAATACATAGATGCATCTATGGTGGTGCATTCTACAAGAGAGAAAGTTGAGGTAGCTAGTTGGTTGCCTAATATGATCAATTATTTGAAGACAGGACAATGTCCTGCGGGCCTAGATTCAACAAAAAGGAGGTATTACAGGTTACAATCTGTTCCTTTTGTGCTGATAGATGAAATTCTTTTCAGAAAGGATCACAATGGTGTCCTTCTAAGATGCATAGATTCAGAAAAGGTTGCAGATGTCTTATTTGAGTTTCATGACGAGGCTTCTGGTGGCCATTTCTCTCCTAGGATTATAGCTTTTAAGATCATGAGGGCTGGATACTATTGGCCATCTATCTTCAAAGATAGTCATGATTATGTTAGAAGACGCATCAAATGTGTTATTTTTGTAGGGAAAGAAAGATTTGCAACTCTACCCCTACAGCCAGTTAAAACAGAGCAGCCCTTCGTGAAGTGGGGTATAAATTTCATTGGCATGATTAACCCTCCATCTAGTGCAGGACACAAGTGGATAATCACTGCAACTGATTATTTCACTAGGTGGATAGAGGTAGTTGCTTTAAAAGAAGCCAATGAGAGTGCTATTTTAAGTTTTTATGATGACGTCATTCATAGATTTGGCATTCCAGATTCTATAGTTTCAGACAATGCATTAGCATTTACAAGCCTCAAAGTCTTAGAGTGGGCAGTCAAGAAGGGCATCTATCTGAATACAAGTTCTAATCACTATCCTCAGGGGAATGGTTTGGCAGAATCAACAAATAAGAATTTGATTAGAATAATCAAAAGGACCCTGCAAGATAGTCAGAGGGACTGGCATACCAAATTGAGATCTGCCTTGTGGTTAGATAGAATTACTCCAAAGAAAATTATTGGTAATTCCCCATACATGATGGTGTATGGTAGAGAGGCTAAGTTATCTATTTCAACTGAATTACTAGCTTTGGACTTGGCCACTCAGTATGCCTTGTTTGAAGAAAGTGATCCTATGCAAACCAGATATGCCTAGTTGATGGAGCTAGAAGAGATCAGAGATAAATCAATGCAAGATATGGCATTCCATCAGAGTCAAACAAAGAGAAGCTTTCATAAAAGAGCCAGGGTCAAAAAATTCAAAGTCAGAGATGTAGTTCTCAAATGGGATGAGTTCAGGTCAAAACCTGGCAAGCACACAAAGTTTGATTCCTTTTGGGGTGGACCATTTGTTATAACAGAGTGTAGAGGATCTAACGCTTTTCAGCTTTCAACCCTTGAAGGAGATGCCCTACCAATCTTAGTGAATGGTTTCCACTTGAAGCCTTTCTTTGAGGTTAATCCCTCTTTGTAGGTCCTTTTTGTAAATTCTTGTAAATATGTTTCTTTCTTTCTTTCCTTGCTTTCTAGGTTAGTTCCTATTTCCCAAGAAGTGCACATGCACAGGTTTGTCTTGCTGGTTAAGTTTTCTCTTTGTCAAAGTTTTGTGTTCCTGTAATAACCCCATGCCCAATGGATACATCAAGGCTACTAGTCTATGTCTAGCAGGCTGACATCCCAGCGAGGTCACCAAAATGTTGCCCAAAATTCCTTGTCTTTCATTTTTCGGCCACAACCCTTTTTTCCAAGTGAAATGCTCAAGTGTCAAAAACCTAGTGTGTTTTCGACTTCCTCTCTGTAGGCTCAAGATGTTTTTCCTTTTTCTCTGAAAGTTCGGTGTGTTTTCAACCTCTAAGCTCTGAAAATTTGGTGTGTTTTCGACCTTCACTCAAAAACCCTCTATGTTTTGAACCTAAGTGCGCAACTCCGATCAGGTGGGTCCCAGTGCCTAGGGCCATTCCGGTGCAGTCAAGATCTGATGGCTGTCAAATGATCACATGGGATCTTTCGATCCCATGAGATCATATGACAACCGTTGATGCGGTATCGAGGGGCTGTTACAATAGCTAGAGAGGCTATTTGGCTTCAGCATATCCTGAAGGAGTTTGGTTTTAGTATTCCATGACCTACAGGCATTCATTGTGATAATCAGGATGCTATAGAGATCTCCAAACATCCGGTCCAACATCAATGGACCAAACACACTGAGGTTCATATGCACTTCATTAGAGATTTGATACAGGAGCAGGTCATTGAGATGCAGTATTGTCCTATAGTAGAGAAGGTTGCAGACATCTTCACCAAACCCTTCACTGAGAGAAAGTTTCTTCAGTTGCAAGCTCTGTTGGGGGTGCGGGCTATTCCATCAGGGGGGGCAACTAAGATCCATTCCTCTTCAATTTGAATCAAATATCTATTCCTCTAAATTAGTTGTACTTGCCACAAATGCTTTCCCTTTACCCTTTGATGTGGAAGGTGATGAATCCTTTCCCTTGTAGGCATTTGGAAAATCAATGTGATGCTTCTTGATTATGTTTGTCAACTCATCAATTTCTTTCTTGTGGCATTGATGCTCATCATGATTTGGCTTCTTGCAATATGCACACATTTTCTTCTCCTTCTTAGAGTTATCCCCCTTGTTTTTGTTGTTGTTGTTGGTGGGAGAAGACTTATTGTGTGGAGGAAGATTGTTGAGTGTCTAATTGTGATTTGGCCTTCCACTTCTTTTGCTTCTTGTTGGAACATTTACCATCTTGATTCCCTTGATTCCCATTATTAGCCACCAATGCCTTAGACTTTGAAGACTTGAGAATCCCCATACTCATCAATTTTGTTTGTTCTAAGACCAACATTTTTGAAAATGACTCAAATGAAGGCTTAGTGAAGGCACTACCCATGGTTAACTTGTGAGTATTGTAACTTGAAACAAAAGCCGCATATTTATGAGGAAGATGATTCAACAAGTGACTAACCAACTTCACATCCTTCATGGGATTACCACAATCATCAAGTTGTGCTCTAAAGTCATTGACTTTGTTGAGATAATCTTGGATTGTGTCAAAGTTCCTAGGATCTAATTTGAGGAGATCAGTCTCAATTTTGAATCCCATATCTTCATCCACTTTACCAAACAATTCTTCAAGTTCATCCCAAGCATCTTTAGCATCTTTTATGATTTTGATGTGATACAGGATAGCTTGAGACATATTATCTCTTAATACTCCTAATGCTTTATAATTTTTTCTTGACCAAATTTGTAGTGCAGTATTATCATCATCAATAGGTTTTTTAATTGTACCATCCACATAAGGATTTAAACCTTTAAGTATTAACTTGCTCCATACATTATCTTTCCATGTAGCATAGTTATGTGGAGTTAATTTGGCAATAGAACCCATGAAAAGAGCACAAGAAAGAGAGACACCAACACACAAGACACCCCTCCAATTCACTCAATCAAAGAACCCCCCCCAAAATGATAATTTTGGCACTTTATAGCTAGTGCATGTACAATTGCCACTTGACAAAATTGATCAAAGTAGACTTCTAATTTTGATGTTTACAACTACAAATATGAATCTACAATAGACTCAAGAAGATAGGATAGCAGATCGCTTAATGATCTGATCAATTACAATTGCCACAATAGGCCAAAATAGACCACTTTCTCAAAGTACTATGTCTACTTAGAATTTCTCAAAACTAATATCAGATCTGGAAAGTAGACAAAAAATTATGCACTTTCAAAAAAAATTGCACGTAAAAATGTGTCCATATGAGCCCGTACGAAGTCTCTAAAGTTGTAAAAATAGGGATCAGACAGGTACAATCACCAAAAACTACAATTTTTTCAAAATCCAAGATCCAAAACCAAAAAATAATAGGACCACTGAAAATTTCATGAAATTTTAGCCAAAAAAAAAAAAAATTGCACTCAATTTGGAGTCTGTATGACCAAGTTATGGCCTCCCAAAGTCAGACTACCAAATCCAAATTGCAAATGGTGAGGGCTGGAAATTTTTGAAAGCTGCTGACATTACCCAACTTAATATGTTAAATTTGACAGTTAAATGACCATCGTGACAGTGCAAATGTGCCTAGTTTTGAGAGTCAAACGGTCATCAAAATTAACTTCATGAAATGCTGATGCAATCAATAGTCTAAAATTGATGTCTTGGAGACCGTCACCGAAAAAGAAAAACTGCCCCTGATGATGTCCAGATGGGTGTCAAATTTAAGATAGTAAAAACCTGTGAAAATACAATTTTTTTTATAAATTACCCGATTTCACTGGGCTACTGCCACTTGTCAGGTTGTTAGTGGTCGTTGCTAACATGTTGGCTTCACTACGTGGCGTGAGGTGTACGGAAGTCTGCCGCGTGTCTACCATAGTGGGGGGGCTGCTTAAGTGGTAGATCTGGGTGGTGGTCAGTGGTGGAGGGGATGGAGGGTTGCAGAGGGAGCAGTGCTAGAGGGAGGAGCCGCTGCAGAGGTAGGTTCAGTAGAGGGCCCGCAGTGGAGGGCAGCAGTCCAAGGCGTGGCGGGAGTCGTTGATCGCGGGCAGCGCTGGACTAAGGGCATGGTTTCACTAAGCGGATAGGAGGGATCTATTGCAGGTTTGAAGCCCACGTGAGAGTAGGGTTTGGTACCCGCATGAGTGGTGGTATAACCACCGAGAGGAGCGTGAAAAGAGCCCGCGAGGAACCCACTGCAGTGGTGGAGGGAGCTCTGGCTGGTGGCACCGGTGCCGAGATTAATCCCACATTTGGTGGGAAGTAAGTGTTGCCCAAAGTTCCTTGTATTTCATTTTTTGGCCACAGCCCTATTTTCCAAGTGAAATGCTCAAGTGTCGAAAACCAAGTGTGTTTTGGACTTCCTCTCTGCAGGCTCGAGATGTTCTGCCTTTTGCTCTGAAAGTCTGGTGTGTTTTCAACCTCTAAGCTCTAAAAATTTTATGTGTTTTCAACCTTCACTTGAAAACCCTCTGTGTTTTTAGTATCCTCTATGTTTTGACCCTAAGTGCGCAACTCTGATCAGGCAGGTCCCAGTGCCTAGGGCCATTCTAGTGTAGTCAAGATCTGATGGCTGTCGCATGATCGCATGGGATCTTCTGATCCCATGAGATCATATGACAACCGTTGATGTGGTATCGGTGGTCAGGATTTGGTGGTCAACTCCAGTGGTTTGTGGTCATTGGTTAGCATCATGCAGTTGGTCGCATGATTTCATGGGCCTTCCTAGCCGCATGCGATCATGTGACAAATGGTAAGAAATTAGGCAAATAGCAAGGTGGCGGTCAGTGCTAACATTTTACAGTTAGTTGCATGATCACATGGGCTCTTCTGAGCCCATGTGACCATGCGATAAATCATCAGCGGTTTTGGTGGTGGTGGTTTGCGGTCCAGTAGTTGGTCACATGATCGTATGGGCCTTCCTAGCCACATGCGATCATGCGACAGGCGGTTGGTGGGGCCTGAAGTTTCTATATTGGTGCAAGTGCAACGAAGATAAAAAATGGTTGTATGATCTCATGGGATCTTCCAATCCCATGTGATCATGCAACAACCGTCTGATGGGGATCTGCTAGGTTAGGTGGGTTCGATGCTAGGGGTTGCCGAGGTGTTGTTGACGAAGCAGTCAGAACAAATAAGAGATTGACAAGTGTCAAGGTGGGCCTGGGGTTGGTAAGATCGGATCACAGCTGCATGGCTAAGGTTTTCATGTGGTCACTGGATGTGACTCGGGGTTAAGAAGGGATCAAATGGTTCGGCAAATATTAAAAAAGTAAACCCAGGGTGAACCCAGGGTTATTCCTACAGTCAGCTCCAAATAGTAATCAGTGGTGAACCTGAGGTGACAGTCAATGGCTAACACCTTACGGTTGGTCGCATGATCACATGGGCTCTTTCGAGCCCATGTGACCATGCAACAAACTGTTAGCGGTCGCAGTGGGACTCAGACTTCAGCAGCTATAGGTGGTGGATAGTGTGGGCCAGGTGTCATTTGTGGTGAGGGGTGACAGTTTCCAAAGGCTTGCCGCATGATCGCATGAAGCCTTTTGGCCTCATGCGATCATGCAACTATTTTCTTTTTTAAAGCCATATGGTTGGCTCTTGTTTGGCCACATGGCAGGGTTTGACAAGTGTGCTGTCTTGTGGGTCCCAACTGTGGCTATGTGGCAGCAGAGGTAGATTAAAAAGGGTTGTCGCATGATTGCATGAAGCCTTTTGGGCTCATGCGATCATGCGACCGCTGACTTTTTCAAGGCAGTGTGGTCATGGGTCTAGCCATGTGGTCGGCTCCTGTTGGGCCATGTGGCAGGGTTTGGCAAGTATGATGTCTAGTGGGTCCCGAGCGATGCTTATGTGGCGGCAGGGAAAATTTTCAAAAAAGCTTGTTGCATGATCGCATGGAGACCTTTCAGCTCATGCGATCATGCGACCATTGCTTTGTCCAAGTAGCTCAACCTTTTTTCACGGGGTTTCTTCCAAAGGGAAATGTTTGCAAGTGCGGCAGCTAAAAAATTTATGATATTTTAAAGGGCGGTTGTGGTTGGATAGAATTTGCAGAGGATTTAGGCTACCTTTTTGGGTCCTTTCTATGATCTGATCAGATTTTTGAACATTCATGATAGAGCGGGCTTGCAGGGAGGTAGATGGATCAAAGTTGTTGATCTACAGGCATGGGCACGCAAAGACAAATATCTAATCGGCCATGATGTTTGCAGAAACACATTTATGATCAGAAGTAACTATTTTAGGGCCAGATTATTTTATGCATACCTATGTAGCCCTAAAAGTAGGATTCATGCCTGCGTGCAGAGTGGTATATATTGTTTTTTTGGAGCTTTTGTGTGGAGAATTGGCCAATTGTAAAAAAAGGAAAGTTTCTTTCCCTAGAGGTTATTGAAGGCATTCTTTTTGCTCCTTAACTTTCTGCAATTGTAAAATTCCCATTGATTGTTCAAATATTGCAAGTGTTCTGTGATATTCTTGTTGTCCTCATGCTTGCTTGTTTGGATTATCTCTTATTGGATCAAAGTGTATGCATGATTTCAATGATATCTCAGGTTTCCTGATTCCTCTTGCTTTCTGCAATTTTGTGTGTTTCCTATGTCTGATCTGATTTAGGTGTTTTATGGGTATACTACAACCCCTAGCAGCCTTGTCTCATTCCTACACCTAGTTGCAGAAAAGGATGTCTGTTTGCAGGTCATAGGTTGAGCCTTTGTTTCAGACCCTCCTATGAAATACTCATGCAAGCCTATCTAGTGAGTTGTAATTTATTGGACCTGATTCCTTCATTGGTTTCATCCCTCTGTACTAAGATCCAAACCCAAGTTTGGTGCATCACCTAGTAGGATAGATTTTCTTTCTATTATTTCCCTTTCATGCATTCCTTCTATCCCTTTCCCCTCAAAGTTTACTTTCTTGTCTAAGAGCAAATCAAGGTGATTATCCAAGAGGAACCAACCTAGAATCTGGAGGTTTCATCTCAGTTAGAAAAAAGTCCCACAACCTTGAGATGATTCCTTGTTATACTGAGTTATCAAGACTACGAGAGCTTGAACTAAGGGTGCAAATTCAGTGTATAATAGTAAGGTCTTAAGACCTTTTTATATGCAAACTCTCCATCGTTAAATTAAATAAGAAAACCCGTTGTGAGATTTGGGCTCGGGATCGATTTCACTACTGTACTTTGCTTGACTGGTGATGTCAGGCTATATAGTTGACTTGTATTTTCTATTTAATACCAGGCTGTATAGTTGACCTATATTTCCTGTTCAATACAAAGGCCAAATATGGCAAAATTTTGCACAAAACTATATATTTCCAAAAATGGAAATTTTTTCAGATTTAAAAATAATATAATTGCAGATCCGAGAATATTGACAAAATTAATTATAGATCTCAGAATATTGACAGAAATGAAAATAAAAATTTAGATCTGAATTAAAAAATGCCAAGATAATTACCCAATTTTGTAGATCGGACCTTAAAGGTCTGATTTGCAAAAAAAATTTACCTCAAATTTGACTTTTGCCCAAGGTAGGCAAATTTATAGTCAAAATTTATGGAAACAGCCACCCAAATGCAATAGTGAGGTCTGATCTTGCTCAAAATGCTCCCACAAAATGTTGATCCCAGATTTGGTTCGTGGCCCTCCAAATGTTGAAGCAATGAATCACTCTCCAATGGCTATCCAATGAAGACTCCTTTGGCTATGATACCATGTAAGAATTTGCTTAAGGTAAAGAGTAGAAACCAAGATCTAGAAGCTCAAGAGATAGCACAAATAAGAGAGACAAGACAATATGATCAAATGAAGAATTCAATAATGATCAAATGACGGATAATTGATTGATTGATTACATACAATGTAGAAATGCCTCAATATAAAGGCAATGCAAGATATCTAGAAGATATGCAAGTGATAAGATCACAACTAGACAGGTGGAATCACATGTCCACCAAAGGTGGATCATCTTCCATTGTACATGAAAGTATGTGCAACATGTGCAACAATGAGAGGATGATAATGTGATAAGATCACTAAAGGTGGATCTCACACACAAAGAGGTATGAGAAGACAACTATGACCACCTAAAGTGGAGATTCTCCTAATGTGCTAAAATGAAATGCAAACTCCTAGGTGTCTCAAAGACAACTAATATGCAAATGCATTATCCTAAGTAAAATTAAGTAAAGTGTAATTAGTAAATACTTAATTACACCAACATTTCACATGAGTTACTCCTTTTGAACCAAAATGTAAGAATTTTCTTTAGGCACTCCTACATTGTATGACTTTAATTCAATCTATTATTCATTATTTGATCATACCATATTTTGTCTCTCTTGAGCTTCTAGATCTTGGTTTCTACTCTTTGCCTTAGGAAAATTCTTACATGGTATTAGAGTGATATCAAAATTTTTACATGGTATCAAAGCCATAGGAGTTTCATTGTATAGCCTATTTTGAGAGAATTTTATTGTAGGTCAAAATTGGAGCTTGCTGGTGCAAATCAGAGGTTGGCATCACATTGAGGAGGTCCAAAAACCCCTAAATCAAAAAAATTTTCATCCAAATCGAATATTTGAAGAAAAATCTAGAGTCATTTGAATTTTCAAGGTTCGACGACAGCGATTCAGAAAAAATAATTTTAGAGGCGATTTTCAAATAGCGATATCTCAGTCATTCAGACTCTTTTTTCAAAGCAATTTTTTTTGTTTTGGGGTAGAATTTCATGATCTACACAATGGTATAGGTGATTTCTAATATCTATTTCTGATATCTTCTGGAAATCACAAATCCTAATTTTTACAACTTTAGAGGCTTCATTTGGGCTCATATGGACACATTTTCAGGTGCTAATTTTTTGAAAGTTCATGATTTTTTGTCTACTTTCCAGATCTGGTATCAGTTTGGAAAATTTTTGAGTAGACATAGTACTTTCAAAATTTGGTCTATTTTGGCCTAATTTTTGCACTTGTAATTTGTTAGATCCTTGAGAGATCTTGTGTCTTATTTGTTTGAGTCTACTATAGCTTCATATTTTCTATTGTAATCATCAAAATTAGAAGTCCACTTTGGTTAATTTTGGCAAGTGGCAATTGTACATGCACTATATATAAAGTGCCAAAATCATCTATTTTAGGGGGGTTCTTTGGCTCATTGCATTTTGGGGGGTACATTAATTTTTTGGTCTCATTGTTTCATGTGAGCAGTACATCATGGATGGTTTAATTAAGTTGACAAGAAGGAACTATAAGCAATGGAGTGAATTGGTTCTTTCTCATCTTAGTGAGCATAACCTATTGTCCTATTTGTATGAGTATAGACCTAAAAGTCCTTCTTTCAATCTTGACTCTTACTTAGAAGTTATGAAGATTATCTATTTGAATATGGATATGGATGTTATAGAGTCCCTTGATGACTATGATGATGAGATAGAAAAAGTTCCTGATCTTTGGACTGCTCTTTGGGAAATGTATGGAGATCCACATATTCCTCCACTTCCAAAACGTCCAGAACCTCTAGTTGTAGCTCCTTCTCCTCCTTCTGAGATCACATCTCTTGATTATGCATGTCTTCCTATAGCCATTGACTCTTGTGATTCAGTGTAGCAAGATATTCCTTGTCTTCTAGACTTTGTTCCATGGGATGACTACTTGATAGACATTGCAGGTTTGTTTGTGGAGTCATACATTTCAGATTTGGGAGACCTCATTAATGACATTCATCTTCTCTTTTTTGAAGATGATCCTTCTTCAGTTGTTGTGAGGGAGCATGCTAACCCTCATCTTCATTCTCCACTTGATCCTTTTTCTGAGATTGACATGATTGTGGATCCTTTGATACAACATTTGGAGGACGTCTCTTTAACTTCAGAAAAGACATTTGAGTCTTTGGAGATTGGTTTTCATGAGTCTCAAACTTCACTTGAGATGTCACATTACATGGTTCAGGTTGACCATACTCATGTTTTGGAGATTCCTATTCAGTTTCCTAAGACATCATACATTTTGAGTATTCTTCCTATAGATTGGGGAAGATTCATTGATCCACCTATGGACTTGTTTCTTCCTATAAATTCTTCTATGTGGCTTTCTCCTAATTGGTTCATGACATCTTCATCAACCAAGGATATGGTGACACTTGGGCATACTTCAGAGACATCATACTTCATTTGGATTCCCCTTCCTACTTCCTATGCACAATGGGAAGCATTCTTACATCTATACTTGGTGTATCTTCTTCCTAAGGGGAGAAATATTGTTTGTAGGCATTGGACTATGTTTTGTCTTCAAGCACTTACAATCCTTGGAGGAGATTACTCATTATGGGGGGGATATCATGTCTCCTTGTTTCCTTCCTTTGGGGAGATTTTTTATTGTATATGCATGATGTATGTCATAATTGGGGGGTCTTGATTACTCCATCCATGCATGCATCTTGTATTCATCTCTCTTTTTGGGGGAGGGTTTTTCCCATGAGGTTTTCCCTCTTTCTCCACTTTATAAGAGATTACATTGTTCTTGCATTTTGTACATGGGTACCTAACATGGCCTAGTAGCCGGGACCCATCTTGCATTGTGAGCTTAAGTGCATTTCCCTAAGTTTCACTTAAGGGGGGGTGTTGGTGTAATTAAATATTACTAATTACACTTTACTTAAGTTTACTTAGGATAATGCATTTGCATATTAGTTGTATTTGTGACACCTAGGAGTTTGCATTTCATTTTAGCACACAGTTAGGAGAATCTCCACTTTAGGTGGTCATAATTGTCTTCTCATACCTCTTAGTGTGTGAGATCCACCTTTAGTGATCTTATCACATTATCATCCTCTCATTGTTGCACATGTTGCACATACTTTCATGTACAATGGAGGATGATCCACCTTTGGTGGACATGTGATTCCACCATGTCTAGTTGTGATCTTATCACTTGCATATCTTCTAGATATCATGCATTGCCTATATATTGAGGCATTCTACATTGTATGTAAATTCATTCAATCAATTTATTATCCATCATTTGATCATATTATTTTTTTTCTCTTGTGCTATCTCTTGAGCTTCTAGATCTTGACATTCATTCCTTTGTGTGTGAGATCCACCTTTAGTGATCTTATCACATTATCATCCTCTCATTGTTGCACATGTTGCACAAACTTTCATGTACAATGGAGGATGATCCACCTTTGGTGGACATGTGATTCCACCATGTCTAGTTGTGATCTTATCACTTGCATATCTTCTAGATATCTTGCATTGCCTTTATATTGAGGCATTTCTACATTGTATGTAATCAATCAATTATCCATCATTTGATCATTATTGAATTCTTCATTTGATCATATTGTCTTGTCTCTCTTGTTTGTGCTATCTCTTGAGCTTCTAGATCTTGGTTTCTACTCTTTTCCTTAATAAAATTCTTACACTCCCCCAAAAAGAGAGATGAATACAAGATGCATGCATGGATGGAGTAATCAAGACCCCCCAATTATGACATACATCATGCATATACAATAAAAAATCCCCCCAAAGGAAGGAAACAAGGAGACATGATATCCCCCCCATAATGAGTAATCTCCTCCAAGGATGGTAAGTGCTTGAAGACAAAACATAGTCCAATGCCTACAACCAACATTTCTCCTCTTAGGAAGAAGATACACCAAGTATAGATATAAGAAGGCTTCCCATTGTGGATAGGAAGTAGGAAGGGGAATCCAAATGAAGTATCATGTCTCTAAAGTATGCCCAAGTGTCTCCATGTCCTTGGTTGATGAAGATGCCACAAACCAATCATGAGAAAGCCCAGTAGAAGAAGGTGACATACAAGGAACCAATGATAACTGATCCACATAAGAAACAAGTCCATAGGTGGATCAATGAATGATGTTCCTCCCCTTAGGAAGAAACAAGTCCATAGGTGGATCAATGAATCCTCCCCAATCTCTAGGAAGAATACTCAAAATGTATGATCTCTCAGGAAACTAAATAGGAATCTCCAACACATGAGTATGATCAAACTGAACCATGCAATGTGACATCTCAAGTGAAGTTTGAGACTCGTGAAAACCAATCTCCAAAGACTCAAATGTCTTTTGTGAAGTTAAAAAGACCTCCTCCAAATTTTGTATCAAAGGATCCACAATCATGTCACCCTCGAAAGAATGATCAAGTAGAGAATGAATATGAGAGTCAACATACTCCCTCAAAATAATTGAAGAAGGATCATCCTCAACAAAGAGAAGATTAATGTCATCAATGAAGTCTCCCAAATCTGAAATGTAGGACTCCAGAAACAAACCTGCAATGTTTGTCAAGTAGTCATCCCCTAGAACAAAGTCTGGAAGACAAGGAATATCTTGCTGCACTGAATTACAAGAGTCAATGGCTATAGGAAGACATGCATCATCAAGAGATGTGATCTTAGAAGGAGGAGAAGGAGCTGCAACTGGAGGTTCTATACATTTTGAAAGTGGAGGAATATGTGGATCTCCATACAATTCCCAAAGAACAGTCGAAAGACCAGGAATATTTTTTGTCTCATCATCATAGTCATCAAGGGAATCCATAACATCCATATCCATATTCAAATAGATAACCTTAACTTCTGAGTAAGATTCACAATTGAAAGAAAGATTTTTAGGTCTATCCTCATACAAATAGGGCAATAGGTTATGCTCACTAAAATGAGCAAGAACCACTTCACTCCATTGCTTATAGTTCCCTCTTGTCAACTTAATTAAACCATCCATGATGTGCTTCTCACATGAAATAATAAGACCAAAAAGCAATGCACCCCCTAAAATGCAATGAGCCAAAGAACCCCCCAAAATGATGATTTTGGCACTTTATATATAGTGCATGTACAATTGCCACTTATCAAAATGAATGAAAGTGGTATTCTAATTTTGATGATTACAATAAAAAATATGAAGCTATAGTAGACTCAAACAAATAAGACACAAGATCTCTCAAGGATCTAACAAATTACAAGTGCCAAAAATAGGCCAAAATAGACTAAATTTTGAAAGTACTATGTCCACTCAAACTTTTTCCAAATTGATACCAGATCTAGAAAGTAGACAAAAAATCATGAACTTAAAAAAAAAATAGCACTTGAAAATGTGTCCATATGAGCCTGAACGAAGCCTCTAAAGTTGTAAAAATTAGAATTTGTCATTTTTAGAAAATATCAGAAATAGAGATCAGAAATCATCTGCACCATTGTGTAGATTGTGAAATTCTACCCCAAAACAAAAAAATTTTCTCTGAAAAAGGAGTCTGGATGACTGAGATATCGCTATTTGAAAATTGCCTTTGAAATTATTTTTTCTGAATCGTTGCCACCGAACCTTGAAAATTCAAATGGCTATAGATTTTGCTTCAGATATCCAATTTGGATGAAAAAAAATATGATTTAGGGGTTTTTGGACCTCCTCAATGTGATGTCAACCTCTGATTTGCACCAGCAAGCTCCAATTTTGACCTGCAACAAAATTCTCTCCAAATAGGCTATATAATGAAACTTTTATGGCTCTAATACCATGTAAGAATTTTGATATCACTCTGATACCATGTAATAATTTTCCTAAAGCAAAGAATAAAAGCCAAGATCTAGAAGCTCAAGAGATAGCACAAGAAAGACAAAATATGATATGATCAAATGATCAATTAATGAATAATAGATTGAATTGAATTGATTTACAAAGTAGGAGTGCCTAAATATATAGGCAATGCATGATATCTAGAAGATATGCAAGTGATAAGATCACAACTAGACATGGTGGAATCACATGTCCACCAAAGGTGGATCATCCTCCATTGTACATGAAAGTATGTGCAACATGTGCAACAATGAGAGGATGATAATGTGATAAGAGCACTAGAGGTGGATCTCACACACAAAAAGGTATGAGAAGACAACTATGACCACCTAAAGTGGAGATTCTCCTAACCATGTGCTAAAAAGAAATGCAAACTCCTAGGTGTCTCAAAGATAACTAATTATGCAAATGCATTATCCTAAATAAACTTAAGTAAAATGTAATTAGTAAATACTTAATTACACCAACAACTGTCATTGATGTCAACACAGTGATCTTCTAGAGACTAGCAGAGAAGCAGACAATATTTTGTTTAGCGCATGTGTTATATTATAGATAGTGATATGCAATGTTGAGGTTATATTCTTTGATATGTTATATGTCTATGGTTAAGAGAACAATTTAGTACAACATGTATGGAAAAATTTATAAGCATTTTGGTGGAAGCAGTATTCAGGTAGTGTTCCTGAGTAGCGGTTTGTGGAAATCAGATGATATCTCCTCTCGGGATGGAATCTAATTTTGTGCAATTAAAGGGAAGTTTGAGACACATTGACAATGATGTAGTTCATATCACAAACTTTAAGATCACACGACTGAAGAGTTATTGCATTTGGAAGCCGACAATTTTGTGTAATTTTGATGTAGTGTGTGGAATCTTTTATTTTGTAATTGTGTGTCGACTCATTTGTAATTATTTAAGTGTGGTATAAAGGAAAGAATGTTTTTCCTTATTTTAATAGAGTAGTAATATGAAAAAAGTATGAGCATTGTATGGTTGAATGTGAATGTAAGCATCAAGTGAAGAAAAGAGCCTATGAAGTTGTGAAAGCGAAATTGTGAAGGAAGACATGTGAAGTACAGAGATCTAAAATTGAGCTCTTATGTAGCAGTGAGTGCAGTTTGGCATAGTGAGGAGGTAACATATTTCATATTGATGCAGGAGCATCCTGGGTGTAAGAGCAATCTTGCATCACCCAAAAATATTTCTGTTTTTATATTCAATAAAGGCTATTTTGTGCAGAGCTGCTATTTATGGAAAGTTACTATTTTTGGTAATTTTTGTATGTGCTCAGAATGATCTGATTTCTTTCTTGGAGGTTCATTTTGGTCATATAAGTCTGCCAGCAAAGTTTCATGGCTAGATCAGGTGTAGTTTTGAAGATATTGAAGATTTTCGGTATTGGCAGCAGGGTACAGAAACTTCGAACTCAGTTTTGAAGGCTTTAGAAGCCCCGGATGAGGTCAAAAATTTGGGTGACGGGCGCTTGCGTGGGTCAAGCCTGTAGAGCACTTCGTGGCATTTCTGAAATGGGGTTATAATAGTCAATCGGGTCAACTGGTGATGACTTATGATCTTCGGAAGTCGGGTCACCTGAAATGGCAAAAAATAATTTTCCTTCAAAATTTCTGTTCGGGTTTCAAAAGTTATTTTGAGCCGACTTTGATGTAATAAATTGAAAAATAAAATAATTCTAAGTTTGGTCGGCCCTTAGGGCTAAATTTCTGGAACCTTCTCGGGCGGTGGAAATTGCCTATATAAGGAAGGCTGTATTATTGTCTTAGGCAGTTCAGAATAGTTCTGGGTAGTAGATCTGGGTAATAGTTCGAGGCTTTGTCCTACAGAATATTGTAAGGGAATGCCCATGTGGCTTTGCATATTGTAATTCTGAAAGTTTGTAATTCCACATTTGTGGAGATAATAAGAAGCCAATTTTCTGTTCTTGCATATTGTTGTTGTTTCTCTATTTCTGTTATGTGTTTGTGGTATTAAGGGGAGCACCCTTCATCAGGTGGTATCAGAGCAGGGGTTCTTGAGTGTGTAAATAGATCGCCGACTGTGAGGCAGTTTGCACCAGGACCGTGGTTAGGATTTCAGCGCGCATCGTGAAAATACCTCCACGAAGAGAACGTGGCAGAAGACCTGGTGTTGTGACACCTGAGGTTAGAGAGCTGCAGAGATAAGTGCGAGCATTGCAAGAAGAGATTCACAGAGGAATGAATCTTAATGTCAGAGATGAAAGTGAGGATGAAGCCGAAGAAGAATATCAAGAAGGAGAAGTTGAAATTGTGAACCAGGAGGAAGAAAGACTTTTTCGAGCGATTTCCAAGATTGGGAAAAGACCTAAGATTGAGGTTCCTACATTTTCTGGAAATCTTAACCCAGAGGAATTGATCGACTGGATCAATGAATGTGAGGAATATTTTGAGTACGAAGATGTTGACGATCCTGATAGAGTCAAATTTGCGAAGGCCAAACTGAAAGGTCATGCGAAGATCTGGTGGCAAGAAATTCAATTGGAGCGAAATAGAAGAGGGAAAGATAAAATCACAAGATGGGATCGGATGGTGGATAAATTGAAGCGGTAGTTCATTCCTGTTGATTATGAGCTTGACCTACTGAAGAAAATGCAGAGTTTGAAGCAAGCAGGAAGATCTGTTCAGGAGTATACAGAAGAGTTCTATCGACTTCTCATCAGAACAGGCCATGCAGAAGCTGATAAGGAGAAAGTTGCCCGATACCTTAATGGGTTAAGGCCAAGCATTCAGGAGGAGCTGAATCTGGTTTGAATGAACAGTATTGAGGAGGCATACCAATTTGCCCTAAAAGTAGAGGAAAAGCTGAACAAGAAGTTCGAGAGCAGACAAAATGGAAGAGGTCACGGTGGACGATCTAGTGGACGTTCATATGGTGGCCGAAATGAAGATCTGAAAAAGAAGGATGAGGCCAGTAGTAGTCAGAATCAGCATGGAAATAATTTCAATCGCTTCCAGGATCAGAATAATAGAAATCAGAGAGGAAGAGGAAGAGGACAAGGATCTGGAAGAGGAGGCTTCCGTGGAACATGTTTTCACTGTGGAGAAGAAGGTCATAGGGCATTTGAATGTCCTCAACGCCAAGGCAGAACAGACAGGAGAAATGAAGGCCAGGCCAGAGTTGCACATGTAGATGAAGATGCCAGATCATCAAATTTTGAAGATGCTGAAAGAGGAGAAATGTTGATTAACAGAAGAGTCCTGTTGAGTGGTGAGAATGAACCTGAGCAAAAGAGGAGCTTGTTTCGCACCAGGTGCAAGTGTGAAGGTAAATGTTGTGATGTGATTATTGATAGTGGAAGCACTGACAATTTGGTGTCAGAAGAGATGGTGACAAAGTTGAAACTCAAGAGACAGAAACACCCACATCCATATCGGATTGCCTGGGTACAGGATGACCACAAGGTCATGGTCAATGAACAATGCCTAGTGAAGTTCAAGATCGACGGGTACCAAGATGAGGTACTATGTGATATCATCTCTATGGATGCATGTCATATGTTATTGGGTAGACCGTGGCAGTTTGACAGATGTGTTGTACATGATGGTCGTGCGAATACCTATTCCCTGACAAAGGATGGAGTGCGACATAAGCTAAAGCCATTGAAGGAGACCGAAGAAAAGGTATGTGGTAATGCAAGAATAACATTTGTTGATGGAAGGAAATTCCTAGATGGTATGAGGCATGAGTATGTATGTTTTGCTTTAATTCCAAAAGCTGGTAAAGAGGAAGTAGAAGATGTTCCTATAGAAGTTGCAGATTTGTTGAATGAGTTTCAGGATATTGTATCCGATAACGTGCCTGATGGATTACCACCAGTCAGGAAGATCAGTCATCAGATGGACTTGATCCCAGGAGCGAGTTTGCCGAATAAGGCAGCACACAGAATGACACCTGCAAAAAGTGAGGAGTTGAACAGACAAGTGCATGAACTGTTACAGAAAGGATTGATTCGAGAGAGTCTGAGTCCCTGTGCTGTACCACCGGTATTAGCACCAAAGAAGAATGGAGAATGGAGGATGTGTACAGATTCTAGGGCAATAAACAAGATCACGATCAAGTACAGGTTTCCATTGCCACGAATGGATGATATTATGGACTGTTTGAGTGGAGCTATGTATTTTTCAAAGATAGATCTGAAGAGTGGATATCATCAGATTCGGATCAGAGAAGGAGATGAATGGAAGACTGCATTCAAGACAAAGGAAGGACTATATGAGTGGTTAGTCATGCCTTTTGGGCTAACCAATGCACCGAGCACTTTCATGCGGCTCATGAACGAGGTTCTGAAAGAATTTCTGGGTAAGTTTGTCATTGTTTACCTAGATGATATTTTGATTTTTAGCAAGACATTGGAGGAACATATGATACATATTCGTATGGTGTTTGAGAAGTTGAGAGAAGAGAAATTGTTGATTAATTTGAAGAAGTGCAGTTTTGTGAAGAAAGAGTTAGTGTATTTGGGATTTGTAGTTTTAGCAGAAGGTCTAAAAATGGACCCAGAGAAGGTACAAGCTATCCTTGAATGGCCTACTCCAAGGAGTGCTACTGAGGTAAGATCTTTTCATGGTCTAGCTAGCTTTTACAGAAAGTTTATCAAAAATTTTAGCAGTATTTGTGGACCCTTGACTGAAACAATGAGAGGGGATAGAAAAGAGTTTAAGTGGACTAATGGGGCAGAAAAGAGTTTTCAATTGTTGTAACAAAAAGTTACAGAACAACCTGTTTTAGCACTTCCGGATTTTAATAAGGTGTTTCAAGTAGATTGTGATGCTAGTGGTACTGCAATAGGAGCTGTTATGAGCCAAGAAGGTAAACCTATTGCTTATTTCAGTGAGAAGTTAAATGATGCCAAGAGGAAGTATTCTGTTTATGATCAGGAATTTTATGCTATAGTTCAGGCATTAAAGAAGTGGAGACATTATCTACTTCCTAAGGAGTTTGTTTTGTATACTGATCATCAAGCTTTGCAATATTTGAATAGTCAAGGAAAATTGAATCAAAGGCATTTGAAATGGGTTGAGTTTTTGCAGAGTTATACATTTGTTTTGAAACATGGGAGTGGAAAGTCTAATAGGGTTGCAGATGCTCTTAGCAAAAGGCAACTATTGCTGACCGAAATGCAGATTGAAGTGGTTGGGTTCAAGGAACTCAAAAATTTGTATCCAGAGGATCCTGATTTTGGTGAAGCTTGGAAAGCTTGTACAGAACCTGTTACTCTAGACAGGACGAAATGGTTGGATTTCATCATCCAGGATGATATGCTATTCAGAGGGAGTCAGTTGTGCATTCCATGAAGTTCTATGAGGGAGAATCTCCTCAAGGAGAAGCATAGCGGAGGATTGGCTGGACATTTTGGTCGTGATAAAACCCTTGGTTTGGTTAGTGAGAATTATTATTGGCCACAGTTGCAGCAAGATGTGAAGAAGTTTGTATAGAGTTGCAGAGTATGTCAGATGGCGAAAGGAGTGAAGCAGAATACAGGATTGTATTAGCCATTACCCGTACCAGAGAAGCCTTGGGAGGATATCAGCATGGACTTTGTTCTTGGTTTACCGAGGACACAGCGGGGACACGATTCAATTTTTGTGGTGGTTGACAGATTTTCAAAGATGGCACATTTCATTCCCTGCAAGAAGACTAATGATGTTGTTCATGTAGCAGAATTATTTTTCAGAGAAGTAGTGAGACTTCATGGTTTGCCAAAGACCATAGTTTCAGATCGGGACACTAAGTTTGTTGGATATTTCTGGCGTACATTGTGGAAGAAGTTGAAGACAGATTTGAAGTTCAGTTCATCACATCATCCACAGACTGATGGACAGACAGAGGTGGTGAATAGAAGTTTGGGAAATCTGCTGAGATGTTTGGTTGGAGATAAGCCAACAGGATGGGATTTGATTTTACCACAGGCAGAATTTGCATACAATAATTCTGTCAATAGGAGCACTGGTAAATCACCATTCCAGATTGTATATGGAAGTAGTCCGAGAAATGCATCTGAATTGAGAAAGATAGATAAAGGAGAAATAAGTAGTGCTGAGGCTGAGGATTTTGCAGAACATTTGAAGAACATCCATGAGGAGGTGAGGAAGCATATTACCAAGATGAACGCACAGTATAAGGCTAAGGCAGATGAGAAAAGGAGGTATAAGGAATTTCAGGTTGGTGATGAAGTCATGGTTCATTTGCGGAAGGAGCGGTTTCCAGTTGGTACATATAACAAGCTGAAAATGAAGAAGTTTGGACCATGTAAGATACTGAAGAAACATGATTCAGGAAACGCATATGAGGTAGAATTGCCTACTGAGCTAAATATTTCACCAGTGTTTAACATTTCAGATCTGACAGAGTATCATAAAGGAGGTGTTGAAGATGAGATCACAGCAGCACAGTGGAGTATTCCAGCAACTAGTTCAGATATCAAGGAGATTGAAGACATACTGGACAGTCGTGTTGGCAGAAGCACAAGGAATAGGACATATGAAGAATATTTGGTCAAATGGAAAGGATGACCTGTTGAAGATTCATCATGGCTAACAAAGGAGGAGGTTAACCGTCTTGGTTTTCCTCTGCACGCCTGAGTCGTGACAGGGTCACTTCTCAAATTACCCCGGGTGTCTGATGCAGGAGCATCCTGGGTATAAGAGCAATCTTGCATCACCCAAAAATATTTCTATTTTTATATTCAATAAGGGCTATTTTGTGCAGAGCTGCTATTTATGGAAAGTTACTATTTTTGGTAATTTTCGTATGTGCTCAGAATGATCTGATTTCTTTCTTGGAGGTTCATTTTGGTCATATAAGTCTGCCAGCAAAGTTTCATGGCTAGATCAGGTGTAGTTTTGAAGATATTGAAGATTTTCGGTATTGGCAGCAGGGTACAGAAACTTTGAACTCAGTTTTGAAGGCTTTAGAGGCCCCGGATGAGGTCAAAAATTTGGGTGACAGGCGCTTGCGCGGGTCAAGCCTGTAGAGCGCTTTGTGGCATTTCTGAAATGGGGTTATAATAGTCAATCAGGTCAACTGGTGATGACTTATGATCTTCGGAAGTCGGGTCACCTCAAATGGCAGAAAATAATTTTCCTTCAAAATTTCTGTTCGGGTTTCAAAATTTATTTTGAGCCGACTTTGATGTAATAAATTGAAAAATAAAATAATTCTAAGTTTGGTCGGCCCTTATGGCTAAATTTCTGGAACCTTCTCGGGCGGTGGAAATTGCCTATATAAGGAAGGTTGTATTATTGTCTTAGGCAGTTCAGAATAGTTCTGGGTAGTAGATCTGGGTAATAGTTCGAGGCTTTGTCCTACAGAATATTGTAAGGGAATGCCCATGTGGCTTTGCATATTGTAATTCTGAAAGTTTGTAATTCCACATTTGTGGAGATAATAAGAAGCCAATTTTCTGTTCTTGCATATTGTTGTTGTTTCTCTATTTCTGTTATATGTTTGTGGTATTAAGGGGAGCACCCTTCATCACATATTATTCTACTAAATAATATTAAGGTCATTTGGACAGTGTGTTCAGTGATCTTACCCTAAAGTTGTTTGGGCAGTGGGTCCTTTTGTCTTCCATAACTCTTAACAGGGTTAGAATCTTTTAACAAGGATTCAAAATTGCCTAACAAGGATTCATATGTACTGAATATATTTCATAAGACTCCTAACAAAGTCCATCCTTTCACAAGGAATATTCATATTAGTGCATCTTTTGTGGGCATCATTCCCACCAGGGTTTACTCTTTGATCAAGAGGTTCCCTAGTCAACATATCTTGTGTTATTGTGTCATTATGTATGAATATCTTTCTATGGTTGGTAATTACATTGCTTACATGGTTAAATGTTGTTGAAATTCATAAAGGTTATAATTATCTGATAACTGATTCACCCCCCCCCCCCCCCCCCCTCTTAGTTATCTCGGTGGACTTTACTTTCTAACAATTGGTATCAGAGTGGTAGGTCCTTGAAAGGAAAGTTTTACAACTTAAGGAGATCCATGGTGAATTTGAGGAAAGAAAGCCCTAAATTTGATGGAGTAAATTTTGACTGCTAGAAAGAAAAGATGAAGACACGTCTACTATCTTTAGGACCAGGTTATTGGTTGATTACAAAGAATGATAGGACTATAATTGAAGAAGATAGTCTTGAAACAAGTTCTAAAGATGAGGTAGATCTATTCATGTGTAACAAAATTGCAAGAGAAGCACTTTTGATAGCACTTTCAGAGAATAAATACAGTCAGGTAAAATGTTTTAAAAAATCTAATGAAAGTTGGAAAGCTTTACTCTCTACTTTTGAAGGTGATGAACATGCAAAGAGAGCTAGATTACATAATTGGATGTGTGCATTTGAAGATATTAGAATGATGAAAGATGAATCTGTTAGAAGCTATATTGGTAGAATGTCAGAAATTGTTGCAGGGATAAAATCTTGTGGAGGATCAAAGACAGAGAATGAAGTGATATGAAAATTCTAAAGACATTGACTCCTGTATTTAAGTAGACAACACAGATGATTGAATAAGTTATACCTTGTACTATGAACTTTACAAGAGAAAATCTTCTTGGAAGATTGGAAGTAGCAGAGATGAACCTAAGGTTATCAGGAGACTTACCTAGAATGGAGATAGCATTTAGTGCTCTTAGTATTCATCCTACTTTGTGAAGAAGTACCAGTGTGAGTTGAGATTATGCCAGTAGTAGCAAATCTAGAAATGAAGAAGATAAGAAGATTGAAGAAGGTATTGCCTTACTTGTGAAAAGAGAACCAGACAGTAAGAAAATTTTTAAATGTTGGACTTGTCAAGAATATGGTCATTTTGCATCTAAATGTCCTAAGAGAATTAAGAAGTATAGAAATAATTTCAATCCTAGAAGATCTAAGAAATGTTATTATGCTAATGATGAAGATCTTGAAGCTAGTATAGAAAGAACTTTGAGTGAAAGTGATACTGAGAATAATGATTAAATAGGATTTGTAGCAATTAAAGAAGAAAATTTTGAATTTGATGTTAAGGAAGAAAAATCATTAGTTTCCCAAGTTGAAAAGAAAGCTGATTGGATTATAAATAGTGGTTGTTCACATCATATGACTAGTGACATGAAGAAGTTCATAAAGTTTAACAATTATGATGGATGAGTTGTTAGAGTTGGTAACAATGCACCTTGTTTGATTAAAGGTATAGGATCTATTACTCTTGATGGAAAGACTAATACTGATGATGTTTACTTTGTTGATGGATTGAAACATAATCTTTTGAGTGTTGGATAGTTAGTTGATAAGGGATATCAAGTTTGGTTTACTGAGAAAACTTGTGTGATAAAGGATAAAGATGGAAATCTTATTTGAACTAGATCTAGAACTAGAGGTAATGTATTTCAGTTGAATTCCACTTAGATGACATGTTTGATTACTAAAATTGATGACAGTTGGTTATGGAATAGAAGGTTTTGTCATATAAACTTTGATAACATTGTGAAAGTGAGTACTACACTTGTAGTAAGGGATTTGCCTAAAATTATGAAGCCTACTAACATTATTTGCAAAGAATGTGTGATGGCTAAGCAGAAGAGAAGTTTATTTCCTAGTAAGAATTTCACATTAGCAGAGAAGTTGGAGATTGTTCATATAGACTTGAGTGGTCCTACCAGGACTAGAGGATTCTATGGAGAAAGGTATTTTATGATTCTTGTTGATGATTTTACAAGAATGATGTGAATTTTATTTCTGAAAGAAAAATCTGAAGCATTTGATAAGTTTAAGATCATTAAGAATAAAGTTGAGAATAAATCTGGAATGAAGATTAAATGTTTGAGATCTGATAGAGGTGGTGAATTTAAATCTAGAGAGTTTAACACCTTTTTTGTGAAATGAATGGTATTAAGAGACAGTTTTCAGCCCCTAGAACACTTGAACAAAATGGTATTGCAGAAAGAAGAAATAGGTTAGTGACTAAAGTAGCAAGACCTATGTTATTTGAAAATGATTTGGTGAAGACATTCTAGAGAGAAGTAGTGAATACAACAGTATATACAATGAACAGAGTACAAATCAGAGTAGACACAAACAAGACACCTTATGAATTATGGTTTGGACATGTACCCTCAGTTAAGTATTTTAGAATTTTTGGAAGAAAATGTTATATAAAGAGAGATGATGATATTGGAAAGTTTGATCCTAGAAGTGATGAAGGTATTTTTCTTGGATATTCTTTGAAGAGAAAAGCATATAGATTTTACAATAAGAGAACTAAAACTATTGTTGAAAGCGCAAATGTTAAAGTTGATGAGAAGTTTAAAATTCAGGAAAGAATGCATGATTATGAATCTAATGAAGAAGCTCATCCTCAGCCTAACACTAAATCTACTAAATTATTTTATGAGATTGATAGTGAATTATTGAATGAGAGTCCTACAGAAGAAACCAGAGAGGAATCTAGAGAAGAATCTAAAGTTGAAACAAGATCTGTGACTATGACACCTAATAGGTATATATCAAGACATCATCCTATTGAACAAGTTATTAGAAGTTTGGACAGAGGAGTTATGACTAGAAATAGGGTACATTTATGTTTGATTTCTCAAATTGAACTTAAATCTACTAATGAAGCTTGTGAAGATGAACATTGGATTAATGCTATGAGAGAAGAAATAGATCAAATTGAAAAGAACAAGACATGGGAATTGGTCCCTAGACCTAAAGACAAGAATGTGATTGGAACTAAATGGGTATTCAGAAACAAGATGAATGAACAAGGAGAAGTAGTAAGAAATAAAGCAAGATTGGTATGTAAGGGATACTCGCAGCAAGAAGGAATTGACTATGAAGAAACCTTTGCACTAGTAGCAAGACTTGAAGTAGTAAGAATTTTTTTGTCTTATGCAGCTTTTAAAAAATTCAAATTGTATCAAATGGATGTGAAGTCTGCATTTTTGAATGGTGAATTAGAAGAAGTCTACATTGAGCAGCCTGAAGGTTTTCCTTTGACTCAAGAAGGAGATATGGTATGTAAACTAAAGAAAGCACTATATGGATTAAAGCAAGCACCTAGAGCTTGGTATGCTAGATTGGATAAGTATTTGTTGAAATTAGAATTTGCTAAAAGTGTTAGGAATAAGGTGTCTCAACCTTGGATAATTCCTATTCTTATTATTTGTTTTGTAAATGTATTTTTTGCAAATAATGTAATTAAGTGTGAGTGTACATGTCTAGTTGGCATGTTGATGTGTCACTCCACTTGATGTGTCGGCATCTTGTGCATAAGGAGATCATGACTGAAATGGTCTTGATGAATTCCTATGACGTGTAAGAACTATTTAAGGAATGTGCTATGACAGGTGTAAGAGCATCTTATGACTTGGGCCTATTTGGGCACCCAAGAAGAAGTGGTTCGTGTGTGTAAGAGAATATGCCAAAAATAGGTTGGTATGATAGATTCTCTTACACTTCTCTTGTGACCATTATTTTTGGTGGATTCTATGACAAGCTGTCATAGTCTATTCTAGGGATGGATGCCTATTCTTGGGATTGCATGTAACAACTGTGTACATGTGGCTTTGTGCATGGGTCTTGGTGGTTGTGCCTATTTTTGGGTCCAGAGGAGTCTATATATATGATGCTACTCCTATGGAAGAGATATAACAAAAATTTAAGTCTTGTTGGCTTTGTCTCTCATTTCCTAAAAGAACTTGCATTGCAAGTGTATTGTAATCTTTGTGTTGAAGATAATACATTGTGTAGGTTTTGGAGTGCTGGGGTTTTTTACCGAAAGGTTTCCCCAGGGTATATCATTGTGTCATTCTCTATTTTTCTATATGCATTGTATGTGGTTGCAATATCTTTGTTAAAGTAGTTAACGAATCTGAAATTGTAAGGATTTATAAGAATTTGCACAATACTCTCCTATAGAGATTAGCGTAGGAAGCTATTTCCGCACCTGAGTTTCCTTACAAGTGGTATCAGAGCTTGATCAATTTTTGATCCTAGTTGTTGGGTAGGGTTTTTTGAGCTGATCTCAAGTTTGAGTGGGAGTTTTGTGCAGAGCATTCTGAATCTTATTTGCAGATTGAGATGGCAAGTTCATCATATGGAAGAATGGAGGTGGAGAAATTTAATGGCACTAATTTCAAGTTGTGGAAACTCAAGATGGAAGACATATTGGAAGATCATGACCTATGGGAAGTGACTTCAAGTGCTACAAGACTAGCAACTATAGCTCAAGCAGATTGGGATATCAAAGACCATAAAGCTAAGGGTCTCATAAGACTCTATTTAACCGATGTAGTCCTTCTAAATGTTCTAGATGAGAAAACCGCAAATAGTTTGTGGGAAAGACTTGTGGCTTTGTATCAGGCCAAATCTCTAGTGAATAAGTTGTTCCTGAGGAAGAATTTGTACTCTCTACGAATGGAGGAAGGTGGATCCATAACAGATCATTTAAATGCATTTAATCTGCTAGCTGCACAGTTGACATCAACTGGTGTCAAGTTAGAGGAGGAGGATCATTGCTACACACTTTTTTGTTCTTTACTGGATTCATGGGACCATCTTGTGATGTCTCTTAGAAGCACTTTAGTCACCTTCAAAATGGATGATGTGGTGTCTTTTCTGCTATCAGAGGAGATGCGGAGAAAGGCTTCCATTTCAGAAAAAGAAGCCCTTGCTGTTCGTGGGAGATCCACTGAAAGAGGGAAGAAAAATGACAATAAGGCTAACAATAAGGGTAGATCCAAATCCTATGGGAAGTCAAAGACTTCCAATAAGTCTAAGGAAAAATGTTGGAACTATGATAAATCTAGGCACTTCCTTAAAGACTGCAAAGAGCCGAAGAAGAAGAAGAAAGGTTCAGATTCAGCTTCAGAACGATCTCAAGAAGATGGTGATGCATTCATCATAGCTTTGGCAGCCCATGCATCTAATGATGTGTGGTTGGTTGACTCAGGTGCATCTTTTCACATGACCTCTCATCGAAACTGGTTCTCAAAATATGAAAAGTTCGATGGTGGAAAGGTGTACTTGGGTGATGATTCTCACCTAAAGATAGTTGGACGCGGAAGGGTCACTATCAAATTTCCTGATGGACAAGTAAAGGGAATCAACGGAGTTATGCACATTTTGAGTTTGGCATGAAACCTATTATCTGTAAGTATGCTGAATGATGTAGGTGTGCAAGTTGTTTTTTCGAAAGAAGGATGCAAGATGATGAGAGGATCGATAGTGCTTGCAAGGGGTACTAGGAGAGGTACCTTATTTCAGCTAGATGCATGTATTCCTCTATGTAATAGTTCTTCATCCTCACCATCTAAACAAGCAGTGAAGAAGTCTATGGCTATTGGTTCCGATGGTAGTGCAAATACTTTGGAAGGTAAGCTTCCTGCAGAAAAGACAATGTTGTGGCATATGAGATTTGGCCACATTGGTGAAAAGGGTCTCAGAACCCTGAAAAATAAAAATCTCATTTAGGGGTTAAATGATTGCAATCTCGAGTTTGACTTCTACAAATACTATGTGTATGGTAAACAAAATCATGTTCAGTTTTACTCTAGTTCTCACAAATCTTCTGATGTTTTGGATCTTATTCATTCTGATGTTTTTGGTCCTGTAAAAGTTTCTTCCATCTCCAAGTTTTTATTTTTTGTATCTTTCATAGATGATTATATTAGAAGGATGTGGATTTATTTCCTTAAAAGTAAGACACAAGTCTTTAGTCGGTTCAAGGAATTTAAAGCTCTTGTAGAGAATCAGACTAGTAAGAAGATTAAGTGTGTGAGAATTGACAATGGTGGTGAGTTTTGCTCAACAGAGTTTGAACAGTTCTATAAAGAGCAAGGTATCAAGAGGCATAAGACAACTCCTTATACCCCATAGAAAAATGGAGTCATAGAGAGAATGAATAGGACACTGATGGAGAAGGCTAGGATTATGCTTAGTGGAGCTGGTTTAGAATAAAGGTTTTGGGTTGAAGCTGTGGCCACTGCTTGCTATCTGGTTAACAGATCTCCTACATCAGCCCTTGTTGGTAAGACACCCATGGAGGTGTGGTCTGGTAAGAAGCTTTCAATTAGACATCTTCGTGTTTTTGGTTGTGAAGCTTATGCACATGTTCCAAAGGAGAAAAGATCTAAGTTGGAAAACAAAGCTGTTAAATGTATTTTCATCGGATACAGTGCTGGTGTGAAAGGATACAAGTTTTGGGATCCTGTGACTAGTAAGGTGTTGTATAGTAGAAATGTTATTTTTAGAGAGCTAACATCTTCTCCTATTGTGCTACAATCACATGAAAAAGAAAAGGAAAAATATTTTGTTCAGTTGCCTCCTACCCCTGAGAAGACTGAATAGAGAGACCATGTTGGGTCTAATGATGAGGAGAGCTCTAGTAGCTCTGATAGTTCAAAAGAAGAGGAAGAACAACCTCAACCACAGCCCTTGAGGAGATCCATGAGAGAAAGAAAGCAACCAGAAAGGTTTGGTTATTCTATGTTAGATTCCAGTTGTGCCTTTTCTTTGATTACTAACATTGATGAGCCTAGATCTCTAAAAGAGGCTTTGGGCATGGAAGATGCAGGTTCCTGGATTGAGGCTATGGATGATGAGATGGCTTCATTGGAGAAAAACAAAACTTGGGACCTTGTACCTTTGCCTAAAGGAAGAAAATCTGTTAGTTGTAAATGGGTGTTCAAGAAGAAATTCTGTGTAGATGGTAGTGTTGAAAGGTATAAAGCTAGATTGGTTGCAAAGGGGTATTCACAGGTAGAGGGAATAGATTATGGTGAAATATTCTCTCCTATTGCAAAGTTGACATCTATTAGATTTCTATTATCTCTTGCTGCATCATATGATTTAGAGACAAAATAGATGGATGTGAAGATAGCTTTCCTTCATGGTGATTTGGAGGAAGAGATTTATATGTCACAGCTTGAGCACTACATTGTTAAAGGTAAAGAATCCTTAGTTTGTAGATTAAAGAAATCTCTATATGGTTTGAAGCAATCTCTTAGGATGTGGTACCTTAAGTTTGATGCCTTTGTGTTGTCAATTGGATTTGTAAGATCAAAATCAGATCATTGTGTTTATTTCAGAGTTGAAAATGATCGCCTTCTTATTGTTGCATTATATGTTGATGATATGTTTCTATTTGGGAAGGGTAAGGGTATGATTTCTGATTTTAAATCTCAGTTTTCAGCATAGTTTGAGATGAAAGATCTTGGGGCAGCTAGGTACATCTTGGGTATGGAAATCAGTAGAGACAGGTCTAACAGAAAACTTTGGTTGAGTCAGAATAAGTATGTGAAGTCTGTGTTGGACACTTTTAGCATGGCATATTGTAGACCACTATGTGTTCCTATTTCTATGGGAACAAAGTTATCTATAGATGATTGTCCAAAATCTCCTAGTGAGGTGGAGGACATGAGTAGAGTACCTTATGCTAGTGCAGTTGGCAGTCTTATGTATGCTATGGTCTATACTAGACCAGACATTGCCCAAGCAATGGGAGTCCTGAGTCAGTTTATGGCTAATCCTGGATGGGTACATTGGGATGCAGTTAAGTGAGTATTCAGATATTTGAGGGGTACATCAAATTACTCCATATGTTATCATGGTAACTCTTTTGGATCTCCGCATTCAATTTGTATTCGTGGGTTTGTGGATTCAGATTGGGTAGGTGATATTGACAGTAGGAGATCCACCAGTGCTTATGTGTTCACTATGTTTGGTGGTGCCATTAGTTGGATGAGTAAGCAACACCCTGTGGTTGCTTTGTCCACTACAGAAGCTAAATACATGGCTGCTACTCATGCTTGTAAAGAAGCCATTTGGCTTAGAAGATTGTGTTCTGATGTTGGTGTTGATGCAGAACAGATTACTATTTGGTGTGACAGTCAGAGCACTATTTTCCTTGCAAAGAATCCAACTTTCCATGCCAAAATGAAGCACATTGATGTGCAGTTTCACTTTGTGAGAGATATGGTGGAAGATGGAAAGGTAAATTTGGAGAAGGTAGATATTGTGAAGAATGTTGCAGATGCATTAACGAAACCAGTGGGCACTGAGAAGTTCAAATGGTGTTCGGAGTCTATGGGCCTTTTGGCCTATAGCGGTTAAAGTTCCTATTATGTTCATGTTGCTCTTACAAGGTGTTTGACAAGTGGGAGAATGTTAGGAATAAGGTGTCTCAACCTTGGATAATTCCTATTCTTATTATTTGTTTTGTAAATGTATTTTTTACAAATAATGTAATTAAGTGTGAGTGTACATGTCTAGTTGGCATTTTGATGTGTCACTCCACTTGATGTTGATTCCTATGACACGTAAGAACTATTTAAGGAATGTGCTATGACAGGTGTAAGAGCATCTTATGACTTAGGCCTATTTGGGCACCCAAGAAGAAGTGGTTGGTATGTGTAAGAGAATATGCCAAAAATAGGTTGGTATGACAGATTCTCTTACACTTCTCTTGTGACCATTATTTTTGGCGGATTCTATGACAAGCTATCATAGTCTATTGTAGGGATGGACGCCTATTCTTGGGATTCCATGTAACAACTATGTACATGTGGCTTTGTGCATGGGTCTTGGTGGTTGTGCCTATTTTTGGGTCCAGAGGAGTCTATATATATGATGCTACTCCTATGGGAGAGATATAAAAAAAATTTAAGTCTTGTTGGCTTTGTCTCTCATTTCCTAAAAGAACTTGCATTACAAGTGTATTGTAATCTTTGTGTTGAAGATAATACATTGTGTAGGTTTTGGAGTGCTGGGGTTTTTTACCGAAAGGTTTCCCCAGGGTATATCATTGTGTCATTCTCTATTTTTCTGTATGCATTGTATGTGGTTGCAATATCTTTGTTAAAGCAGTTAACAAATCTAAAATTGTAAGGATTTATAAGAATTTGCACAATACTCTCCTATAGAGATTAGCGTAGGAAGCTATTTCTACACGTGAGTTTCCTTACAAAAGGAACAGCTGATAGCAATCTATACACAAAAGAAATTGAAAATGGTTTGTTAGTTATAGTTATTTTTGTTGATGACATTATTTTTGGAGGAGAAGATGAAGCTAGTGACAAATTTGCCGATGAAATGAAGACTAAATTTGAAATGAGCATGATTGGTGAGATGAAATACTTTTTGGGATTACACACAACACAGAACAATGATGGTATCTTTGTAAGTCAAACAAAGTACTTGAATGATTTGCTAAAAAGATTTGGAATGGAGAACTGTAAACCAGTTGGAAAACCTATGGTTACAAGACATAAACTATCTAGCAAAGATGAAACACCAGCAGTTGAGCATAAGAAATATAGATCCATGATTAGAGGATTGTAGTACTTAACACACACTAGACCGGATATAGCACATTCAATTGGAATGGTAGCAAGATTTCAAGCTGAACCTAGAGAGTCACATTATGTAGGAGTAAAAAGGAAACTGAGATATTTAAGAGGCACAATGGACTATGGTTTGTGGTATGAAAAATCTGATGATTTTACCCTATGTGCATATATAGATGCTGATTGGGGAGGTAGTGTTGATGACAAGAAAAGCACCAGTGATGGAGCCTTTTTTCTTGGAGGAAGATTAGTTTCTTGGCTAAGCAAGAAGAAGAATTGTATTTCACAGAGTACATCAGAAGTAGAGTATGTAGCAGTAGAAAACAATTGTAACCAGATAATTTGGATGAAGCAGATGCTGAAGGATATTGGAATTAAGTTTGTTGAGCCTATTTTCATACATTGTGACAACACCAGCATAGTCAGTATGTCTAAGAATCTTGTATTACATTCTAAGACAAAGCATATAGAGATCAAGTATCATGTTGTAAGAGAGAAAGTTGTTGAGAAAGAAGTTAGACTGGAGTACATAAGCACAAAGGAATAGATAGCAGACATATTTACAAAGCCTTTGCCTAAGGATACATTTGAGTATCTAAGAGGTATGCTTGGGGTTATGCCCCAGCCTACTTTTGAGTAATGATGTAGTTGGTTACATCTGTCTAGTGGTATATGAGCCCTACTTTTCTTCTAGACTGGATGTTGGTACTTCCTCTATGGGGGAGTATGTGTATCTGAGTTGAGTCATGAGGACTCTTGTGAATGTATTTTCTGAATAGTGTCTTTTGACATTGAGTTGTTGTTGACATAGTGATTAAATTTTTGTCATTAATGTCAATGGGGGAGTAGTATACATGAAAAACCATTTGTACTATCTGAATAGGAAAATGAAGCAAGATTTGACTAAAGAAGAGGACTTGAAGCATTTTCAGAGCAGCAATGTTGCAGTATTGGATTTTTGGAACATTGGATTTTTTTCATCTATGTTTCCATCAATGCCAATGGGGGAGATTGTTAGGAAAGAATGCTTGGCAGTCATTCTGTAGTAGTTGTTGTTGCATTCATGACTATGATTGTCATTGATGTCAACATAGTGATCTTCTGGAGACTAGCAGAGAAGCAGACAGTATTTTGTTTAGCGCATGTGTTATATTGTAGATATGATATGTGATGTTGAGGTTATATTCTTTGATATTTTATATGTCTATGGTTAAGAGCACAAGTTAGTACGACATGTACGGAAAAAATTATAAGCATTTTGGTGGAAGCAGTATTCAGGCAGTGTTCCTGAGCAGCAATTTGTGGAAATCGAATGATATCTCCTAATCAGGATGGAATCTAGTTTTGCATAGTTAAAGGGAAGTTTGAGACACATTGATAGTGACATGGTTCATAGTGAAAAATTTGAGATCACATGAGTGAAGATTTATTGCATTTGGAAGCCGACAGTTTTGTGTAACTTTGATGTATCGTGTGGAATCTTTTATTTTGTAATTGTGTGCTGACTCATTTGCAATTATTTGAGTGTGGTATAAAGGAAGGAATGTTTTTCCTTATTTTAATAGAGTAGTAATATGAAAGAAGTATGAGCATGGTATGGTTGAATGCGAATGTAAGCATGAAGTGAAGAAAAAATCCTATGAAGTTGTGAAAGCGAAATTGTGAAGGAAGAGATGTGAAGTATAGAGATCTAAAATTGAGATCTAATGTAGTAGTGAGTGTGGTTTGGCATAGTGAGGAGGTAAAATATTTCATATTATTCTGCTAAATAATATTAAGGTCATTTGGACAGTGTGTTCAGTGATCTTATCCTGAAGCTGTTTGGGCAATGGGTCCTTCTGTCTTCCATAACTCTTAACAGGGTTAGAATCTTTTAACAAGGATTTAAAATCTCCTAATAGGGATTCATATGTACTGAATGTATTTCATAATACTCCTAAAAAAGTCCATCCTTTCACAAGGAATATTCATAGTAGTGCATCTTTTGTGGGCATCATTCCCACCGGGGTTTACTTTTTGATCAAGAGGTTCCCTAGTCAACATATCTTGTGTTATTGTGTCATTGTGTATGAATATCTTTCTATGGTTTCTAATTACATTGCTTACATGGTTAAATGTTATTGAAGTTGATAATGGTTATAATTATCTAATAACTGATTCACCCCCCCCCCCCCCCACCCCCTCTCTCTCAATTATCTTGGTGGACTTTACTTTCTAACATTCACAATGATGACATATCATGAGGAATTATGGATAAGGTGTCTTTATTCATTTTTGGTTAAGTTATCTAGGATCACTTGGTCTCAGAGATAGCAGTAGATATGGTTGTAATGGGAAGAGGCTGGGCTAATTATGGGGAAGATCATTTGGGATTCAGGGGAGTCATAGGTGGGGTGATGAAGTTCTTCCACTAGGAGCTCATAGTGGGAATCATCTTCCTGTAGAGGAAGGAGCCCAATGTAGCAACAGTGTTAGCAGCTTTATTCTCTATCCTTGGAATCTATTGGAATGTGATAAATGTGAAATATTTCTTGAAGTCATCAACCATGCACTTATAGGGTATGAGTTTTTCATCTCGTGTTTGGTAAACATCATTAATCTAGTGAATCACAAGCTGAGAATCACCATGAATATGTAATTCAAAAATATTCCATTCCAGAGCTAACTTCATCCCATTTACCAAGGCCTCATATTCTATAATATTGTCTGTACAGAGGAAATAGAGCCCGTATGCCTAAGGAATAGAATAACTTTGCGAATTAATGAATAATACCCCTTCACCTGAGCCTTGTTGAGTAAATGAGCCATCAAAGAACATTTTCCATGAAGGGTGAGTAATATGTATGATAGATCCATCTAGAAATTCCACACTAATAGGTTATTTTCCCTACAATGGTGCATTAGCCAACTGATCTACAATCGCTTGTCCATTAATGGATTTTTGTTCAACATACTCAATGTCAAAGTCACTCAGGATCATGACCCACTTAGCCAGCTTTCCAGTCAAGATTTCTTTACTGAGTAAATATTTGAGTGGATCAATTTTTGCTACTAGTTGTATAGGATGTGATAACATATATTGCCTGAGATTTTGGGATGCAAATACTATAGCTAGGTAGGCTTTCTTGATCACAAAATAATTCATTTCATAGGAGACCAAAGTTCAGTTGATATAGTAGATGGCTCGCTCCTTCTTATGTTCATCTTATTGTGCAAGTAGTACCCCTAGTGATGTATCAGTAGTAGAAATATACTGGATGAGTGGTTTTCCCTAAATTGGAGACATCAGAACTGGTGGCTTTGGAAAATATTGCTTGATTTGTTCAAAGTAATGAGAAAAAGCTTCATCCCATTGGTATGATACTCTCTTGTGAAGTGGCTTAGTAAATGGTTGTGCTTTGTCAGCTAGCTGAGAGATGAATTGCTTGATTGATTGAATTCTTCCCTGTAAGGTCCTCGTTTGGCTAATATTGTTAGGTGGTGGCATTTCCATAATAGCTTGTACCTTAGCCAGATCCACCTCAATTCCTTAAGCTAAAACAATATATCTCAAGATTTTTCTAGATGTTATGCCAAATGTGCACTTTTTAGGGTTCAATCTAAGCTTAAATTGTTCCATCCTATCTAGGATCTATCCTAGATCATGTAGATGTGTAGACCTCTTTCTAGTTTTAACAATAGTGTCATCTACATAATCTTCCATGTTCTTGTGGATCATATCATGGAAGATGGTGGTCACTGCTCACTGATAGGTTTCTCCTACATTCTTCAACCCGAATGGCATGACATTCCAATAAAATGTTCCCCAGGCATAGGTAAATGTTGTATTTTCTTGGTCTTCTAGGGCAATTTTGATCTGATTATATCCATAAAAACCATCCATTAAGGAGTACATCTCATATCTAATCATCATGTCAACAATCATGTCAATATTAGGTAAAGGAAAGTCATCCTTAGGATAGGCTTGATTGATATCTCTAAAGTCAGTGCACACCCTTATGGACTTGTCTGACTTAGTTAGTGGTACAATGTTTGAAATCCACTCTACATATGCTATTTCCCTGATGAACCCTACTTTGAGTAACTTTTCTAGTTCATCTTTGACTAAGAGGGCCACATGTGGATGCATCTTACACAATTTTTGTTTGATAGGTTTGATCCCTAATGCAATGGAAAGAAGATGCATTATCAAGTCTATGTCCAATCCTGGAATATTTGAATAAGTCCATGAAAAGTTAATTTTTTTCTCTTTGAAGAACTGAGTGAATGCTATGAGTTCTTCAGCTGATAATGACTATGCTAGATGGATTATTTATGGCTTCTCCCCAGTTCCAATGTTGATTGCCTGTGTAGGCTCTATGAGAACTGATGGCTACTCCTAGAAGTGATTAGGAAAGATATCAAGCACCCCATCTTCTGGAGTCTTGGAGAGGTTTTCACCATTGGATGCATCTTTTATTTTTACTATTTTGTGTTTTGAGACCACCACAATGTGGCTTTCACCCTTAAAACTTTTATTTATTTTAATTTTTTGATTGAGGTACTTGATATCTACTTCAGTCATGTTCACCCAATATTCACTGGTGGAAGAAGTGATGAGTTTGATTGCATTAAGATGGAAAGCCAAGAAATAGTCATTTGAGAAGGTGGGAAGGTTGAGTGGTTCATTTTGTTGTGTCTAGTCAATGAGGTCAGGGCGTATGAGGGATAAGTCATTGACTAGTTCTAGGGAATTCATAGTATGTTCATTGTAGCTTACGATCGGCAAGTCAAGATCTAAAGCATCATCTTGAAATACTGTGTTCAAAGAAAATGGATTTTCATCATTGTTACTAAAATTTGCATTAGCTACATGTGAATCTAACTTGTTTGATCTAACCCTAGGATGTGGAACTCTCTCATACCTTGTTCTAGTATATATAGCACCTTCTTGTTGAAGCCATGTTCTAACTAGAACTAATTCAATCCTGGATCTCCATGAAAGGAATCTATTGATGTCATCATTGATGCAGTCTAAATTTCTATTAGTAGAAGGTCCTATCAGGATTTCTAGAGTATTCATGTTTGTCTCATATGAATCCTGAATTGTTAGGTCAAAGAATTATCGGGTCATCTGTACTATAAGATCCATATTTTGAATTGTTAAGTTAGAGAAATCCTGTGTCATTTGTGCTATAGAGTCAAGAACATTATCCTCCTTGGGGAAATTCTGAGTCACTATAGTTCTTATGTTTGAGCTTCCTTGTCATGTAGTAATCTCATTACTAGACCTTCCCAAATTCCATGTGGTCATTATAGGATGAGGTCTAATATATTTATGATGTGTAGGATCTATTGCAATGGTGTGTTGATTGTGATAAGATGGTCTAGGTGCTATGGAGATTATCTATATGGAAGGATTGGAGGGATCCTCATCACTCATGAGCTCTTGAGAGTTTTAACTTTCTCCCTTCCATATTTATGTTAGTAGCATATGTATGTATCACATCTATCTCAATATCCATTATAGTATTAGAGAGTATGTCCCATTCATACTCATGTGAGTTGGTCTGACTATCATCAGATCGGGTCAAGTGTTGTGCAATAGTCATAGGAGGTTTTGTATCTTCCTCTTGGTTATTACCTCCTTGTTGTGTTTCTTCTTCTAGTGGTATATACAAGTCATGAGAATCCATGAAGTGGGGAAGGTCCAACACATGTGATATGGTTACTAGCTATCCCCAATTGGGATGCCTATTAGAGGACCCTTGGTTGGTCTCATCTTCTATAATATCTTTTTTTGGAAAGCTAGGTTCATGAAGATATCTCCACCATTGTGGAAGTTATGGTTCACCTTGATAGGAAGGATCTTCTATGCCAATGTGTAACAGTCTCTCAAAGGGTAGGGGATCAATTTCAGCTTCTTCATCACCATCTAAATAAAAAATGGGACCATCCCTATTAGTAATGGGGTGGAAATTAGATTCTCTAAACTCGACACTAGTTTTATCCTTAGGATCCCTGAATTCTTCATGAAGGGTCTCAACAAGCCCTGTATCATTCACTCCTAGGGGTCATTTCCCTTTATAACCCATCTGTGTGGCCAGATCATACCCCTTACTATATTTTTAGTGGGATATCTCACAATGTTTTACCTCAATATTCTTAGGTTCCTTGTAGAGCCATGGTAAGATGGCCTTTTCTTCATTCTCATCTTCTAGGGGCATAGTAGATTGGACAAAGCTACCATCATATATAACCTGTGGTTGTGTTATTTTAGGTCTCATAGCCTCTGAGGGTCTGCCATGTGATCTAAGAGATATAGGTAATGATGTCATGGATATGACTAGTTCAATCTGATACTCCCCTATTCCTGTATCTTTGATTTTTAATTTCTTTTCCATTTTTTCCATCATGGTATTCCCATATTCTGAAGTGGATGCCTTATTTTTGTGAGGTATGAGTGTATCAATTAACCTTTTTAAGGTATTGCAGATATAACTAGCATCTATAGGCACACTGACTTCCATACCATTGAAGGGAAACTTGATACGTTGATGAAACATTAATGAAACTGCTTGCATTTCATGAATCTATGGGCATCTCAACAAGATGTTGTATGCTAGTGGGAGATCAAGGAATTGACAAATAACCTCTCTTTCTATGAGCCCCACTCTGATTGGTAGACATATGAGACCTTTGGAAGATATCTCATGTTCATCATAGGCTTTAATTGTGATCTTCTTCTTAGGATCAATAGAAGATTCAAAAAATCCTATTTGTTCAATGAGTCTGTATGTACATATATTTAATCCCGCACCTCCATCTATAAATAGTCACTTGACTCGATGTTTAAAAATCATGACCTTAATGTGCAAAGGATGGTTGTAAGGGTGACTTAAGGAATTATCATCTTCCTCTGAAAATGATAAGTAAAGTGGTGAATTCAAGTGACCTACCATAGACTGGAACTAATCTAAATCCAAGTCCTTAGGGACATTGGCACTTGAGAAGGCTTGATCTAAGATCTCTTTGTGAGCAGGGGAGATCTTAAGTAATTCAAAGATCAATATTTGAGAGGTCATTCTCTTTATGTGCTCAACAATGTTGTAGTTAGCAACATGTGATGAAACCAACTATTTAGAATTTGATGATTTGAGAGTGATTGTAGCTGGTTGTTTGCCCGATGAAGAGGGTTTTCATGATGAGGGCTGGTCCACAGAATTGGAAGCCTTTGCTCCTCCCAAAGTGACCTTTTCTTGTGCTTGGGTCACTGCATTGGTGACTTTAGACTCTCCATTTCACTTTGGGACAATAATGACATTACAATGTTTAGAAGAGACTTCCTCGAGCATGTTGATGACATTGTTTTCATTGTTGCCATATGTATGATTAATGTGGGCACCTTCTTTTGGCTTAGAAATTTCCCCCTTTTAATATTTTAGCAAGGGGTCTTTAAATGCTTTATGATCTATTTTGGTGGTGTGGTTGTCCACTATGATCACCTCATTGTCAATGAGATCTTGGATCTCATGTTTGAGTCACATACAGTTCTCAGTCTAATTTCTATGAAATTCATAGTAGTCATTATCATTCCACCACTTAGGTTTTACATCTGGCTCATAGAGCCTGGAATTATCTAGTAAAGTGATGAGTTAATTTGCAAGGATATTTTTTAGTGCCGACCCGTATGATTCTCCAAGAGGTGTGAAACTGTGCTTGGGCTTAGCCCAGGGTTTGTCTTTGAGAAGATTGTCTGTGCCCTTGGACGGGGCCTTGGTGATATTTTCAATATCTTTTAGGGCCTTAGTGCCACTTGTAAGATTAAATACTATTGGTTTAGGTGGGGGAACAACTTGGGCCACCACCCCATCATTCACCATATTTTTTTTCTTATTCCAATATTTGTTTTTATCTTTAGAGTTGGAATTGAACTTGTTTTCTTTATAAAGGGTAATCTTCCCCTTTTTTTACAAGCACGTCTTCTATCTTGAGCACATTTTTCACCAACATGTCAAAGGTGTCAGGGTTTTGTAGCTAAATGGGAAAGCTTAGCTCTGGGACTAGCGCACTGGTAAAGATATCCATCTTTTCAGTCTCAGGAATTAGACATGGATATCGTGAAAAGATCTTACTCCATCGCTGAAGGAATGTCAAGAAAGGTTCTCTTGTTTGTTGTTTCGTGTTGCAAAGATTTTTCATTGTAACGAGATGTTGAATGTTATACGAGTAGTGTAGGAGGAATCTTTTAAAAAGCTCATCAAAAGTTTTAATGCCTGTGGGTAACTTTGAAAACCACTCTATAGTTTGACCTCCCAAACTTTGAGGAAACAAACACATAAGATATGTCTTTTCGCGCATAAACTCCATGCATTGTGTATAGAATTCTCATACATGGTCTTGAGGATTAGAATTCCCTAAATACTTGTCAAATTTTGAAATTTCTAGCCCACGTGGGAACATGGGCAAGTACAAGTTTTTGTCAAATGGGAATGGGAAAATAGAGTCAAAAGATTATTTGGAAGTGGGTTTCTCTTGACCCTTCTTCATTGCTTGTAATTCAAGTTGTATTGCTTGCATTTTCTTGGTGATTAGTGTTAGAGGAGTTTCCTCCTCTTTGGCAATGATGTCCTCTGCTCTATATTGGGGAGGCAAATGTGCTCCTTGTTTTTCCAATTTAAGGAAATATTGTTCCTTTTCCCTAGCCATGATGACTTTCATCATCTTGAGGAATTCTTTGTCTTCCTTACACTAGGAAATGCTAGCTTCGTCAGGCTCAGATTCACTAGAAGAATCATCATGATCAGTATCATGAGCATTGACACTATGGTTATTAAGATGGTAGTCTTCATGTTGTTTCCCTCTTCTAGACATATTGTGATTAGAGGGTTTCACTTGATGATTCTCTATTTGTCTAGAGGTTCTGGGTTTATTTCCAAAAAGAGGATTGTCTTCAAACGTGAAAGAGGTCTCCTCTCCTAAAAGGTGTCTAGAATAGTTCCTAGTCTGAATAGGCATGACTTGGCTGTCTAAAATATGTGTTATAGTGATAGCAATCAATTTTTTGAACAAGTCCTTGAATAGATGGAAGTGGGATAGTGTCTTCTTTGAGAGGGAGATGCAAGTGACTCAGTTTTGAGTTAAGGTTAAGGAACCTATATGGTGTTGCATTCACAACTAAAAAGAAGATAACTGAAAATGTGACGATGAGACTAATTTTTAGGATAGGTTTATGACAAGATTTGAACTCACTATGATATCTCTTTGTGTGACCAAGAATGGTGGTAAGACTAGTTAACAATACCCAAGGTGTAGTTTGCAAAATTGTGACAAAGTGTTGGGTTGTTTTGCAAAGTGAATCTCTAATTTATTAAGGGCAACTTTGGTTTTGGAAACTTTAGTTCATGCAACTTGTAATATGTGATCTTGAAAGTATGATTTTTGAATTCTTGAATTCTTATAACAACATGCAGATTATGTTTTTGGGATTTTTGAAATTATAAAATAGCATGCAAAGTATATTATATGATATGTAACTAAGAACTTTATGCAATCTGATTTGAGGAATGCAAGTTATGAAAACTAAATGATATGCAACTAAGGCTTTGTGCAATCTAATTTTTGAATGAAGAGTGCAAACTTCAATGATATGCAACTAAGGTTTTTATGCAATCCAATTTTTAAATGAGCAATGCAAACTATGCAAACTAAATGATATGCAAGTAAGGTTTTTATGTAATATGATTTTTTTGTTTTGCTGGATTTTTTGGACTTTTGGATTTTTTGAAAATTTTGAAAGAAAGTTTGAAAATGCAAATCTAAGCGGACAACCCCAAGAGGATGAATATTCAGATCTTGACTTTGGAAAAAGAGAGAAAAGATCAAAGATGATAAAAAAAGACCAAATCAAGCTCTCCAAAACATAGGTAGATATTGATTTAAAGATAAATGATAAAAGTCAAAAAGACTGATAAAAGACCAACCAAAGTCAAGATCCTTCACTTATCAAAAAAAGGGAAACCTCTAATATTAACATTTTGTTCAGATTTTTGTGTAAAACTTTCAAGGGATCTGAATGGACAATGAGGAGTATGAAAAAGACTATAATGGAGGTTGTAGATGAGGACTAAAATGTAGGCTGAATTATGCAAGGTGAAGATTTATGAACAAGGCTATTATGAAAACTAATCATGCAAGCTACACCATGCAAAATGAGGGCTTATGAAAAGACTATTATGAAGACTAATCATGCAAGCTATACCATGCCAAATGAGGGCTTATGAAAAGACTATTGTGAAGATTAATCATGCAAGCTATACTATGCAAAATGAGGGCTTATGGAAAGCAAACAGATGATCTAAAAATTACCAATGTTTGTGAAATTTTGGTACTTGGAACAATTTATGGAAGGTTGTGCAAATGTGTTTGAATGTCTTGAGGTAGTTTTGTGACAAATTTTGAAATGCTTTTTAAGGTAATTTAAGTATTTTTTAGAAGTTCTTTCAATGTTTTAAACACTCACACAAGACACATGATGCATAAATACCATTGTGAATATGAAGCAAACACACTACAACCTAGGCTTGAAGGACATTATCCACTAAATTCTCACTTGAACAAAGTTCAGCCATGCCTACTCATAGTGGATAGCCTAGAATATTGGAGGCACGGGCTCCTCCTTGCATGTGCACTCACTTCTCAAGCACACTAAGCTTCGAATTCCAAGGGGCATCACTTCACAAGGAACTAATATCTCTACTATGAGCCACAAAAGTGTGGGGTGTCTTCACGGGGATGGGTGACCCCTTGCGTCAGTGAATATAAGGTTTTTGGAAAACTATAACAAGGTTTTTAGTCTGGGATATCTAGTTCAATGGGTGTATGATAAAATCCCTCAAGAGGTCTCCCATCCTTGAGAACCAAGGTTTTATGCACCAAAAGGTACTGGATGAGAGCTATCATGCATCCACACTATCGATTGGATTATTAGTCACAATCGTGCATTTATATAGAGTTTAGGATGGAGACCTGGCTTTGGCCTATTATCACTTGAGTTCATTTCTTAGGGTGTTCAAGGTGAACACCTTGGTCCAAGGTAGGCCTCTCTAAAAGAATTTTATCGATTTCTCTTCACCCAAGATCCACAAAGGTGAGGGGAGAGGATACATCTATAGAGTCCTTTGGGATTTACAAATGATAAGACACATCAAGCAGAAAAAGAAAAGAAGCAATTCATTTCCCCAAGTCCCTATGTAAGTATTCTATCAAATGAGTCTAGGTTTGTGATTGCCTTAAAAGCCAAGAGCATACTCCCCTATCACTTAACAAGATACCACAAGTGAACTTGTATTTAAGATGCCTAATAAAAGATCTAAATCAGACATAATGTTTTTAACTGCTGCTTCAAAGGAAAATTGCATCAAATCATTAGTAATCTCATTATTTTATTCTTCGTCACATGTCCTACAAAAGGGTTTTATATCAATGTCTTTGTTCAAGCGTCCTACAAAGCTAGTTGGGCTGTTAGAAAAACACAGAATAGAACAATAAAAATTACCAACTCAAAGTGTTAACTACAACAATCATAAAGAAATCAGAAAAACTCCTTGATATCTTTCAAAACAATGAAGCAAACTCATACAAGCATGTATTGCAAATAATACGAGTAACCCTAGGTTCTAGTACAAGTCAGGATCCTGAATCATACTGGTCTGTATGAACACTCATATGAGCAACATGACCAATTTTTAACCAGAATAGAGGAAAACCAATGCAATACAAAATAGGTTTCTCATATGAGAATGTACTAGTCACAGTACAAGACTACGTGGTATTTGGTACAAGTATTGGTACAGACTCGTACTATCCTGTGAAAATGCTCATATGAACAAATAGGGTCAAGATACGGACTGAGCCTCAAAATTCATAAAATGAAAAACAATTAAATGGAGATAGAAAATGAATTCCTCTGCCCCACGATGGGTGCCAGAAATGTGTGTGGGAAAATGTGACTAAGATACTACATACTTCAATGAATCTTTGTTTGATCTAATTAAGTAAATGAAAGCATATAAAAACTACTCTAGAGAAGATCAAGGTGACTTATTGCCTTCTAATAGACCTGTGTTTGGATTGCTCTTAGATAATTGCAAACCAGTGACATAGACCAAATCTACATGAAGGATTTTAATATGCATGTTTGCATGAAATGCAGATTCATCTAATTATTAATTAGAGTTCATCCAATTAATAACAAAACCAAATGTTCCTATGTGATTGTGATGCAATGATAATAAAGAAACTAAACTATTATGTTGCTAACAATGATCAAACTACCATTAATCCATATTAAACATGAAAATGAAATGTTCCTATTAGATGGATGCAATACTAAATCGAATTAACTTTTAAATGCAAAATAGCTTGAAATATTGAAAACAAGATAACATCATTACTTTAGCCAAAATTAAGATCCTCTGTGAAGAAAATGAAGCCTACTTATATAGAAATCATTTAGAAATGAACGTTTGAGATTGATTGAAGATGACTGGTGGAGATTGTATCAAAGATTCAGTCTTAATAGGAACTTTCCAAATTACTGGCGAGTTCACTGAACTATTTGTGGAAACTTCTAAAAAGACTGATGAGTCAATTGAACTGATCTTCCCAATAAAATTGATTTGTTTCCAAAGTGAGATTGAGTTAACTAAAATGTTTCCAAAACTGATATTCAGTTGATGACATTAATGCATTTTTAAGATTTTAATAATAGATTTAATGCATTTTTATCAAAATTGATGAAATAATTAATTTAAATTCCTTTTATGATTAATTGACAATTATCTTATTTATTTAATCAACATTTGGAATATTAATTAAATAAATGAGAAAGGTTAGATTTAATTGCCAATAATGTTTATTGTTTAGAAATTAATTAATTAATGTTGATCAAGTGTAGAGATCAAAATAGGTTATTAATCAGATTAATTTGATGAATTGGATTGCCTTAGGTTAGGAATTAGGAAAAATTGATCGAAATTAGTAATTTATGAAGAATTAATTGAGATTAGGGGCTCATGGTTCAGGTGACAATTTTTAGTTGATTATAAATATGAATAATGAAGAAGGCTCAATGTATTGCAATACAAACCAAAGGTCATTACTTTAGAATTGCTTACAAAGGCTCACTACCAAAGTAATAAGCTACAATAACAAACTAAAGTACCCAAGAATCATTGTCTTAAAGTACTTAAATTCCTTAGAAGTAGATATGAAAGCATTCTCCTACAAACACAACTGAATTGCATAAATTTGTCTTTAATAGCAACAAACTTATTACTTTATCTTCTTCTTTGGCATTGTCACTGCACTCTTCTGCTCTATTGATTGTTGAGCTGGTTTGCACACAAATTTTTTTTCATCTTGCATACATTTCTCCAAGGCACAAAAAATCATTATATACAAGGTAGATCATTGGATATTACAATAAGGTTGACCAAACCAAGAAGAATATTACAAATAAGCTCCATATCGGCCAAAGAAAAAATATTATAATCAAAAGCATCCAAACCAAAGACCCAAATGGATAAGTGATTAAGCCTATAGGCTTTTTTTGTGGGGAAGCTCACGTACGAATGTGACATTTATTTCTCACACCAGTTTTGTTGTCTCACGCCTTGAAATAATTAGCTGATCGTGAATCACGATGTTCAGATGTTTGGAAAATCATCGAGAATGACAATGGGAAGCTGAAATATTACAAGTATCAAATGTCTTACAGCCATTCTGGTTATCCTTGGGATAATTCACCATCCCCACCATGGTTGCACCATACTGAGGAATCCCAAAATTTCCAAGAACAAGATGATATGGTGGGCAAGCCCGAGAAGAATAATGAGGACACAAAAGTGACTGAGGGTGAACAATCTGGAGCAATGGCGACAACTTCTAATTCTCTGAGGCCCCGTTTGTTTGTGGGAATTGGAATTTGAGACAAAACCTGATTATCTCAAAATCAGGTTTTGAAATTCTGGTTTTGTGTATTCGGAATATAGTTTGGACCGTTTGGTTCACCCAGAAGATGGCTGAGACAATCCATAGTTTGTGTTTGGTTGCCATTTTCAAAATTGGAATTGGAAGTGAGAAATTCCTATTTTTGTGTTTGGTTTGCAATTTCAATTTGGAATTGGAATTACATTATCCATTTTCTGTGTTTGGTTCTACATTTTCAATTGGAATTAGATTTTGACAAGAAAATTTAATTTTTTATAATTATTATATAATGTTTTAATTTAACATTTTATTTTTGTTGTCCATTTTATATTTATAGTTTTTTTTTATTAATTTATATTTTTTTTATAGAAAATCATAAACAAAATTTAATATTTTTTTCCAATATTGTGAACAGTAAACTTAACTTTTTTTAATAATTTTATACAATATCATAAACAAAATTATAACAAGAAAGTAACTATAGCATTGCTCGATATCACATCAAAATATAAATGATCGAACTAAATAGTATGATTGTTGCACATAGTAAACATCGTAAAAATGTGACATCGGCTTTATACGTAGCCTCCGCTTTTGCAATAGCTTTTTCGAATGCTTTGCAAGACTTGCACTCGTCCTCCACAACAGGTATATATGGAGAACGTGCAGATGATGTAGATAGCGACGAGGTGTCATTGGCCCATCGAAAGTACTGACATCCATCGCCATCCTACAATACAAATCTAAGTTAGTCTCACTATAATGACTAATATTTATTCTTTGTAAACATTTAAATATTGTGCAATTAACCTCTTTCTTATTTTTGCAACTCCAAAATTTATGATCAGGATTATCTTGCGTGTGTGACGTCCTCAACACACAGCACAATCCATCACCACACTCACACATAGGGACATTGATCATAGCCATCAACAATGTATCAAGCAAATTTTTTTTCATTCATACTATTTTTGTTCATTCATATATAACATGACTATATTCTATGAGTACAAATTGAAAAAGTTTCATTTATGTTGATATTACAAATTTATAGAAAAAATATAATGACAACTATAGCATCAGATAGAATTTTTGGGGAAGAACAATATCCATGAACTGAATGGTGGTGTGAAAACACATTGTTAAATAAGAAAATGCAAGGAAATCCATGCTCTAAGCCTTTATGCCCCACATTTGATGAGAAACCATCTCATATCCCGCTCATTCTTCCCATTACTTTCTGTATTGTTAGATGGTCAATCCTGCATCTACAAAGTATACATGATAGAAAAACTAAAACTTTTTTATTTTTAAATGGAATACATGAAGGAGTACCATCAGAAATATTGGTCATTTACAAACATGAATAGTAAACAATCATCAGATAGCTCCTTTTTTTTCATCATATGTGGATCTTTTTGGCATCAATGTTTCAAATAGCTTCAAGATTTGATTGTGTAGATAGTTTTGGATCACACTCTATGATCCATCATTAGGATGAAAGAGATCAAAATGATTGCAACAGACCAAAATGATGGACTTTTCTTTCAATCATTTTTCTCTCTTCCATCCTGATGAAGGATCACAGAGTTCTTTCGTAAACATTGATGCCAAAAATATCTACAAAATTGAATCCAGAAGCTATTTCAAACATATTTAATGTCAGCATATGTGTAGTCTCACTTTATCATCATATGTGTAGTCTCATAACTATCCATTTCTATTTCTATACCTATCACGTGGTTTTTAAAAATGAATGAAAAATGAAAAGAAATTGAAGATGAAATAGAGCATTGAACAAAGTAGAATTATTTAACTTAATTTTGTAATGCAACAATAATAACAAGAAGGTTAGGGTATATACATATAGAATCATAAACAATACAGTCGTCTACCAAAACACATTTATAAAATCATGTCTAAAGAACTAGAAATGGATAGTTATGAGACTACACCTTAACAATGCATTAAATGAAGCATTCATCATGTGGTACTCCTCCGTGTATTCCACTTAAAAACAACAACACTAACAAATGAAATCAGTGGTCAAGGGAGGGAAAGATCTTGCAATACCAAAACATTAAACCAATATGCACGAATATGCAAAAATACCATATCCAGTAACTTTGAAAGCAAGGCATAAAAGCAACAACAGTAACAAATGAAATCAATGGTCAAAAGAGGGCAAGATCTTTCAATACCAAAACATTAAACCAATATGCACCAATAGCAAGGCATAAAAGAAACAACACTAACAAATGAAAACAATGGTCAAGGGAGGGCAAGATCTTGCAATACCAAAACATTAAAGCAATATGCACCAATATGCAAAAATACCATATCCAGTAACTTTGAAAGCAAGGCATAAAAGCAACAACACTAACAAATGAAATTAATGGTCAAAGGAGAGCAAGATCTTGCAATACCAAAACATTAAACCAATATGCAAAAATACCATATCTAGTAACTTTGAAAGCAAGGCATACATGCAACAAGTGCACTTAATTGGTGTCATAGCTAGGAGCACAACTATTACATTTTGCAACATAAAGAAATATTTAAGCTCATAAAATCCATAAATATTCCACATTGGATCAAATAAGTGTGTCATTTTAAGGTGGCAAGTTAAAAGTCATAGTGTGCCAACTGATGAAACTCCTGACTACACATTCCCAGTGTATGGTTGGCAAGAATCCCATAGAGGGGCTACTAATACATTGCTTAACTACAAACACAAATGTAGATTGTAACCACAAACACAAGTGTACACTGTAACAAGTGTATACTTTAACAAGTGTATAATACATTGCTTAACCACAAACACAAGTGTACAATGTAACAAGTGTAGACTGTAACAAGTGTATACTATAACAAGTGTATACTATTTTTATGATCCATGCAAGTGCAGGGGACCCGCCAAACTCCACTGAATCATAAATATTGACCGCTTTCTTAGGAGTGGGAGATTTTGCTGATTCAGTGGAGTTTGGCAGGTCCCCTGCACTTGCATGGATCATAAAAATAGTGTCACATCTTATAATATTGCCTATTCAACTGCTTATGAAATCTATGGCCCTTAGCAAAGTACTGGATAGATATTGCTATCAACCATTTATATTTAATCTCTTCCTAATAGATAAAGCTCTAAACCAAGCATAACTGCCAAAATCTACTTCTGTAGAGCATCATCATGATACACTATCAAGATGACAATTATAGATTAGATGACTAAAAATAGACAATAATGCTCGCTATAAGCCCCTGCCAGCAACTACCAAAATCAACAGAACACCAGTAAACTATTTATATCAATGATTTGTTTGATACCATTCAGTCACCACTAGAGTGTAGATTTCTAACAAGCTTTGCCACCAAAAATGTTGCTTTAGCAATGTCTTGACTTTTCTTAGGAACAACCCTCTCTTCCTCTATGATCACCAACATACATAGCACCCACTTTCCTCCAACCTCTACCAGGACCACATCTAATCAGTACACCACTACAACAGTCATTCTAAAAATTATGCCTCTTGTGTTTTTGGTTACAAGAATCTTTTAGTGGTTTGAGGTTGTCCATGGGAGGAGGATGAATTTTTAAAGTTCTAAAATAGGCCTCCTGCATTTATTCTTAGGAGGATCCATCACTGGGTTGAGGATTTATTCTTAGGGTTCGAGCCTAATTAGGCCTCCCTGAACATTCCAATTATAATCTCCACAACAATATTCAACAAAATAACTTCAAGGCTTGAAATATAATTTAAAAGCATTAATCACCCCTCATTTACTAAACTTGGAGGAGATTCGAAGGCCAATATTACAAAAAGCTTCATAACACGTTTATACTAACTGCTACAAATTAGTCCTAATAGAGACTGCTTCAAATGAGTCCTAAAAGAGCAGTGATGTAAAGGGTCACAAATTATAGTCTCATCAACTCTTAATGTGAAAAGGGGCACAATACATCTGTGTGGAAATGAATCCTCATGGTGAATTCAAAATGGCATATTACACATGTACTATTCACAGATGAAACTTTATTATTTGGTCAGGCAAACGTATCAAAAGTTCAAATAATCACACAAACAATAGAACAATATTGTTCAGTGTCAAGTCAAAAGTTAAATGTAGGAAAGTCAAGGGTGTTCCTTTTTAATATTCCCTAGACTGTCAAAAGACCTCTTCATAAAATCATCAGACTTCAAGAGGCAAGCCTTCCATGTACCTATCTAGGCATACCTTTCTTTACAAGAGCTAACATAATTTCACATTGGGGAAAAATTATAACAGTTATAAAGGATAGAATTTCCTCCTAGAAGGTTAGGTGGTTGTCACTGGCTGGAAGAATATTGATGATTAGAATAGTTTTAAGTACAATTTTAAACTATGTGATGTCTATTTTAAAAGCCCCAAAAGGATTCTTACAAACTTTAAACTTGTTGAGGAAGTTTTTATGGAAAGGAAATATGGATAACCAAAAGAAGATTCCAATTATGTCATGTGAATCCATGTGTAATTTAAAGTAGAGTGGGGGTGTTGGTATCCATAGTATGGAAAAAATAAATTTAATTTTAGGAGCCAAGTTGGCATTAAAATTGTGTTTCAATCCCACATCTTTATGGATATCTATTTCTTTATAGTATAGGTCAGCTATGTACATTAAAAAGCACTCTTCAACACCTTTGAGGGAACAAATTAAAGGAGTACATGGTGGCCTCCCAGATGCAAAGGGTGTTAATTATAACATGGAGAGATATCTATAGGTTTCTGCCCCACATGAGGAAAGGACATGCTTTCAACCATCCTAAAGGATAGAGTAATATATTACTCAACTGAATCAAATCAATGAATTTGGTATAGGAGAAAGAATAAACAATACACAATGAGACATGGTTATCAATTTCTAAGAGAGCCAAATAATGTTGTGCCTAAATAGAGAATATTTTATTTTGTTGGAATGGATTAGTTTTTCCAAAAGTGGGTGCTTTTGCATGGCTAGCCTTAGATAAGAGGATTCTAACTAGATTGATAGACTGGGAAAACTAAATATTGCAAAACCATTCAAATGTGTCCTTTGTGGACTACATAACAAATCAGTGGATCACATGTTGGTGCAATGTGCCTTTGCACAAGAAGTTTGGAAATGGATTCAGAATAAGTTGCATTGGTCCCACCCTAACAAACAGCATAAAGGAAGCTTTTGCTCAATGGCATATATTATATTTCAAGTCCTTTTTATCTCTCTGTATGGTTACCCCTTCTCTAGTAGCTTGGTCAATATGGTAGGAGAGAAACAAGAGGGTTTTCAGGAAAAAGCATAGATTGGTGTCAAAGGTATGTGAGTATTTGGAAGCATCCATTTTGAAATGCATCAATGTGCATACTACCTATTCAAAAATAATATCCTCAACCTTTACATCCATAGATGCATAGATATTGTCAGAATGGCCAACAACAAGGCTCCTCTTTAAGGGGATTTTAATAGAAAATACATCCAAATCAACTAAAAGAATTGGGGTTGAGTGGATGCCACCAATTAGGAGTGACATAAAATTGAACTTTGATAGAAGATCAAGGGGAAACCTAGGGGCATCAGCACTTGGATGTGTGCTGAGGGACAGTTCATCTGACGTATTGGATGTTATGGGACAAAAAAATTTGCAAGGAATGAATAATGTGGTAGAAGTTTTTGCACATTTAGCTAATATAAGATTGGACTTAAAAAAAGGGCATAAGAAACATTCATATAGAGGGGGACTCTCATATTATAATCTCAGCTATCATCCCTAAGTGTTTGTGGTTACAAGAATTTGCCAGTGGTTTGAGGTTGTTCCTGCGCTAAACCAACATAGTATAAAGCAGAAGACCTCAAAATTTCTCTTTCAATTAGAGTTCAACCATTTTGCTTTCACACAAGGCTAAGCATTGGAGTTTTTGTTTCCCAAATTCACTATAGCACCAGAGAGGTCACAAAGGAAGTCACAAACAAGAGGTTATTTGGTATCCACTTCCACTCAAATAGGTGGAATTCACTTTTTAAAACCCATTTTTGTGTTTTATGCATTGCATTTGATATTCTGTCGGGTCCGGTGACTTCTGCATTTACAAACCCAGCAGTGTCCATTCAGCAATGCATGGATTTTGACTAGTGTATACTATAACAAGTGTATAATACATTGCTTAACCACAAACATAAGTGTATACTGTAACCAGTGTATACTATTATATAGCTACTGGCATACAGTCCAAATAGTGTATCCACTTATTGGACTGTATGTCAGTGGTTGTGAACAGTAATGCATCTTTCTTACAGATGAATCAACATCATAAAAATATAGACAAACTGTTAGTCCACCTGTTAAGAGAACTTTCTTTGTAAACTATGAATCATTGCAAATTGCCACTGTATACCAGTGGGTACTTTAATTTTATTGAATACCACTATATACCACTGTATTCATTCTAATAATCTCATATAAATTTCCATAACCTAGAGAAAGCCATCTACCACTGTATACCACTATATACTATAATAAGTGTATAATACATTTCTTAACCACAAACACAAGTGTATACTGTAACAAGTGTATAATACATTTCTTAACCACAAACACAAGTGTAGACCGTAACCAGTGTATACTGTAACAAGTGTATAATACATTGCTTAACCACAAACACAAGTGTAGACTGTAACAAGTGTATACTGTAACAAGTGTATAATACATTGCTTAACCACAAACACAAGTGTATATTGTAACAAGTGTATACTGTCACCAATGTATATTGTAACAAGTGTATAATACATTGCTTAACCACAAACACAAGTGTATACTGTAACAAGTGTATACTGTAACCAGTGTATACTATAACAAGCGTATAATACATTGCTTAACCACAAACACAAGTGTAGACTATAACAAGTGTATACTGTAACAAGTGTATAATACATTGCTTAACCACAAACACAAGTGTATATTGTAACAAGTGTATATTGTCACCAGTGTATACTGTAACAAGTGTATAATACATTGCTTAACCACAAACACAAGTGTATACTATAACAAGTGTATACTGTAACCAGTGTATACTATAACAAGTTTATAATACATTGCTTAACCACAAACACAAGTGTAGACTGTAACAAGTGTATACTGTAACAAGTGTATAATACATTGCTTAAGGGTATGTGCAAGATCATGAGGGGCCAAAAAATGGCGATGTCAGTTCAAAACTTTGACAATGTAGCTGACGACTTTTTTTTCACCCGAATTTGATAAAATGAAAAGGGTATCTTAAGGAGATTATCAGCTTTCTATTGATATAATTGCTCTCAAATTTTGAATTCGGTAAGTAATTATTAGTTATTTTCTAATTGAGCTACCTCTAAAGTGCTGATTTATATACTGATTGAAAAATGACTATAACTTTCAGACGGTATAACATTTTTGAAATCAAAAAAATGCATCACATTCTATGCTTCGACTACTATAAGGAAAAAAATAAAAATTGAATTTTGTAAAGTTTTGAATGAGTTAAGGTGGTCAGACACGGGAGTTTTTTTTATTCTGAAAACATTGTAGCAAAAAATTCATAATTAATTATTTTTTGGAATAAAATTACAAAAAAATATACGTCACATCCGAGCATGAGTCTACTACTTATATATAAAATCTTATAATAAAATATTATCATTTGATTATGATTAAGGTGGTCAGACATACACCTACTTCTTATTTTTTTCCTGAAATTTTTGTACTGCTGCATTGAAATCTATACTTTTCACCAATCATACTAACTTTTTCTCAAAAAAGGCCTAGTAGTTTAGAAACTACATTCAATTTTCTATAGATTCTATTCTTACAACTTTTTGATATTAGGTTCATAGCTAGTTGAAATTTTCACGTCAAGTTGACTAACCCTGATTTGCTGATTTTTCATTGCCACTTAAGGGCATAGTTTGGCCTCTCATGATCTTGCACATACCCTTTAAAACCACAAACACAAGTGTATACCGTAACAAGTTTATAATACATTTCTTAACCACAAACACAAATGTATACTGTAACAAGTGTATATTGTAACGAGTGTATACTGTAACAAGTGTATAATACATTGCTTAACCACAAACACAAGTGTAGACTGTAACAAGTGTATAATACATTGCTTAACCACAAACACAAGTGTATACTATAACAAGTCTATACTATCACCAGTGTATACTATAACAAGTGTATAATACATTGCTTAACCACAAACACAAGTGTATACTGTAACAAGTGTATAATACATTGCTTAACCACAAACACAAGTGTATACTGTAACCACTATATACTGTTATACAACCACTGGCATATAGTCTAAATAATGTATCCACTGATTGGACTGTATGCCAGTGGCTATGAATAGCAATGCATCTTTCTTATAGATGAATCAACATCATAAAAATATAGACAAACTGTTAGTCCACCTGTTAAGAGAACTTTCTTTGTAAATTATGAATCATTGCAAATTGCCACTGTATACCAGTGGGTACTTTAATTTTATTGAATACCACTATATACCATTGTATTCATTCTAATAATCTCTTATAAATTTCCATAACACACTAGAGAAAGCCATCTACCACTGTATACCACTGTATCCATATATTGATAACCTTGTTAAATCAAATGCACAAAGTAGATTAATGATCAAATGCACTATAGATAGAAAAAGACTTAAATATACTACAATCCTCAAACAATTAATAAGGTAAGATCTGGTAACATCTTGAACATGCAATGGAGTCACAACGAGCAGTAGTATGTGGAAAATAACTATAATCCACCATACATGGCTGCAATCCAATCCACTCTCTCGTCCTCAGTCATCAACAAGAACCATTTGGCTCTTTCATGTTCACACATGAAGGTTTTGTATACCCTCAGGATTACACCTCGACTCAATCTAGGGATGGATTTGAGAGCGTTATATGCAGCCGCCAAAGTATTTTCATGACGAGATTCATCAATTTGGTGAAGGTGAACATTGGTCATGCCCTCTTTTATTTTCTTCACCGTTTCACACATGGCATCCAAGGAAGTGGCCATACTTGCCTTCTTCCTCTTTCCCATCTTTCTAACTGATGATGTAGGAGTCTCTCTAGTACTTGTTGCAGTGGACTGATTGGATTGATAAGGGTCTTCGTCCAAATCAACAGCACTATCAAGATGTACATTGAAACCAAGGTCCTCTTCATCATGGACAACGAATGGCTCTTCCATAGGGTTCCCTTCTTCAGTCTCAAGGGCCATGGTAGCTTCATTACCTTCAGCAATGTCATTACCCACAATTGCAGCCAATTCATTGAAGTACACAAAGGGTTGCCTCTTATACACTTTGGCATTTTTGAACTCTCTTCTCTCCATGTTGGCATAAATAAATGGATTAGGTTCTTTGTCTTTCATTATTAACTTTAAAAGAAGGCAATATTATTTCCATCAAAATAGTAGAGAGATCACCCTACCTTCAGAAGCTCATCCCACACGCTATCCTCAGCATCCATGCACTGAGTTGCCTCGTTCCAAGCAAAACCACTTGTATTCCTGAGCTCTTTCATCACTCTATAGGAAAGCTTCCAAGTTTTCAACTTATTTTTGAAGTTGTCCTTGGATAGATGGAGGTTCATATCAGCATTGAACCACCTCTCAATTGCGGACCATGCTTCTTTTTTTAAGCCTTCATCACATTTTTTGCCTAGTTGTACTTGCTCAAGGAGCAAGTCTAGAAACTTCCATTCCATTTCCTTCATCCACATTATCTTCTTCAAGGAAGGAGATATATGGCTCATGTTACCAGTTTCATCCATGGACATCATTAAATTTGTGTATGCCATGCTATGTATACAAATTGTTGTTAATGGTATATAGTATCTTCATACATCAATTAACTCAAATAAAACACATTGACCCATACATGTCCAATAATTACAGATAGAAAGAGAAGAAAAAGGAAACCATCATGTATATCAAAGTATCTACATACATCAGTTTACTCAAATAAAACACATTGACCCATACAATTCCAATACTTGCAGATAGAAAGAGAAGAAAAAGGAAACCTTCATGTATATCAAAGTATCTTCATACATCAGTTTACTCAAATAAAACACATTGACCCATACAAGTCCAATACTTGTAGATAGAAAGAGAAGAAAAAGGAAACCATCATGTATGTCAAAGTATCTTCATACATCAATTTACTCAAATAAAACACATTGAACCATACAAGTCCAATACTTGTAGAGAAAAACATAAGAAAAAGGAAACCATCATGTAGTCTTCACTCATACAAGAACAACTATTCTCGGGATCTATACTCTTCCCACATTCTACTTGCTATATCATCTCAGAACTGTGCCCACTGGTCTCTATCACGCTGAGACAACCCATATGTCCCCAGCATTGGTACATCTATCCCATCACGATCATCTACCTCTTCGGTGACAATTTCTGATGGAATGTTGTCCTCTAACATAATGTAGTTGTGTAGTATGCAACATGCTAATACAATATGGGCTTGTGTCATGATAGGATAAGACGTGGCATGCCTCAGGATTGGAAAATGCTTCTTGAGAATACCAAATGTACGCTCTACTGAGTTTCTAAGAGAGGAGTGTCGATGGTTGAACAACTCTTCTCAAGAGTTTATTGGATTCTCTCTTGAAAACTCCTTTAGGTGGTAGTGTGTACACCGATAAGGAGCAAGAAATCTAGGTGCATTGGGATATCCAACATCCACTAGAAAATATTTTCCTACATAAATAAAGTATATTATTAAAATGTGAAACATTGATTGTACCCTTGAGTATATTAAACTATGATTTGGCTTACTGGGGGGAACAACAAGAGGATTTGCTCTTGATAGAGTTGAAGCTAGAACATGACTATCTACGACAGACCCTTCCCAACCAGCAAGGCAGTACTGAAACTTATGATCGAAGGAACAACACCCATAACATTTTGCGACAGGTTGCCTTTTCTATCACAATATTTACCCTGCATGTTGACATCGATGGTGACTGGTATATGGGTTCCATTGATAGCTCCAACACAATCCTATACAATATGATACAATCATCAATTCTACAGTCAACCAATACTATGATAAGGATAAAAATCCATACAAGAAATTTGTAACAACACAACAATTACCTTAAAGAATGGATCAAAACATTCATTCCCACTAATTTCAGGAGGAGTGTTTGGACTAGGTGGTAGAAAGCAATCCTTGTGGAGTCCTAAGATAGCCCTCAACACCTTGTGGAAGTATTAGCTGATTGTCTCTCATGAGTGCCCAAAGTTGTGGGCAATCTTGTGGTTCCTCAGATTGTGGCCAAGGGTGTGGAGGAACATCACAAGTTGTTCTTCTAACGTCAAGTGTATCGAATCTGTCAAGGTTCCTTTCAGCCTTAGGATAGTAACTAGACAAAAGAAGGTTGCCCTACTCATGCGAATCTGATCATGACAATCCACATCGTTGGAATGAATAACCATTCTATAAAACAAATTTCCTTTTCTTTTTCATTTACCCTTTTGTGCACTAGCTTCTTGGGCCACCACTACTGTGGCTACGACAACACAAGCAGTAAGAGCTATGAGAAGATGAGAATATGTGGTCTCCACAGCTACCCATCCTAGAATGTCAATATTCTTAATAGGATCCATCAATGGCCTGAAATGTGGACAAACACAACGAATTGAGAGAGGAGATATTGGTAGCATGTTGTTGATGTTCTAGAAATTGAAAGTATTCTACAAATAAAAGTGATTTTAAGACATTTGTGTTTGTGGTTACAGTATACACTTGTTATAGTATACAGTTGTGTTTGTGGTTAAGCAATGTATTATACACTTGTTATAGTATACACTTGTGTTTTTGGTTACAGTATACACTTGTGTTTGTGGTTAAGCAATGTATTATACACTTGTTACAGTATACACTTGTGTTTGTGGTTAAGCAATGTATTATACACTTGGTACAGTATACAGTTGTGTTTGTGGTTACAGTATACACTTGTGTTTGTGGTTGAGTAATGTATTATACACTTGTTATAGTATACACTTGTGTTTTTGGTTACAGTATACACTTGTGTTTGTGGTTAAGCAATGTATTATACACATCATGTCTATATGGTTTTCTATGGATTTCTTCTCCATCATTGCTAATTTGGGAATTATGGAAGGAAATAAATCATAGAATCTTTCAAGGGAAAAATGTCATGGGAAGACTTTTTGAATAAATTAGAAGTGGCTATTATAGAGGTGGTAAATAATAGACTAGCAAAATATAGCATCAAGAACACACAATTCACTAACTGGGATGATAAGATCAGAGGCATGTGGTTTGGATGAATAATACCACCCTTTGTTGGAAGTGGAGGAGAGAAGCAAGTTTATAAGAGCTCAAAGTGTATGGTTTCCCTGTAAATAAGGCTAGTATCAATGGAGCTCTATAATTGTTGACATCATAACATTAGGGCAACAAACCTTCAAGACAAATTTGGCCAAGGAATTCCATTGTGGATATCATTGAAATTTCCTTTTGAAAATCCCTTGATGGAAGTTTGTTTCTGCAACTAATCAGATCATGGTCTTTTGTTTCAAGTGGTGACGGTGCTGCTCTATTGAGCTTTGGCCTTTAGCTCTTGACATTCTGAAGATTTTACAAATTGGCTAACCTTTCTCAATAAAAATAGTAATTCTGAACCCAAATCTTCTAGAGGTGATCATGGAGATAATCTTGCAAAGAAAACTAATTATTCTTTTAGATTAGCCAATCTCTGAAGAGATTTTGGCAAAGGCTTAAAAGATATAAGATCATTTCAAATAGTTGAACCAATTGCTCTTTTAGATTAGACAATAACCTAAAAGACCTGGCAAAGGATCAAAAGATATAATCTTGGTATGTAAAGCTTATATGATGGAAAAATAGCATGAATTGGAGCAAGAGTGCAAAGCAAAAGGAGCGAGTCTTAACTCAAGGCTTGAAAGAAAAAGTATATCAGTATCAAAACAAGACTATTATGGATATTTATGTATCATTTCTCAAGATACAGTCTCATTACTAGGAAGATTTATGAAATATTCCCATCACCAAATACTAGACAATTTGAAGCAAGCTTCAGGGTACACACCCCCAGGTTGTCATTTTGTGGCCTGCTATTTCCTACTAATATAAGTGGTGCATGTCATGCTTAGTGGGTACCCTTACCTGGGTCTTTATCACTTTGAAGATCTCTTTATTGGGAACTACTGATCTATGTACATTAATACCTTCTTTGTTTGTGGGTGTGTGCAGTACTCTCATATTGATAACAATTATAGTTAAGAAAGGTATATAAAGCATTGCATGCATAAAATCTTTGCCGATATAGAAATGAAACTTTGGGGGTGCAAATCCCTAACTAGTTGGACATCCTGTGAGGTAGTGACTAGAGACCTAAGAGATTTTTGATTCATAGTAAGCCCATCATGGAAGCCATTGTCATTCTAAAGAAGCTAAGGCTTAATGGCTTCCCAAGCTTTCTGAGGGTGTATTTCTTCAGTTTTGTGAATTTAATGTTTAGATACTTATTAATACATTCTAAATTATATGTTTAGCAACAAAATTGGCAAATATCAATACCTAAACTAGAAAGGAAGTGTGACCTATGTGAAAGAGGTGAAGTAGAAAAATAATAAATAGCTAGATTTAGCTATTGGGAAACACAATAAATATTAAAATTGTATAAGCTTTATTTCTAATGAGATTGGTAAGTATAAATGCTAAACTGAAAAAAGAAATGACATATCTAAAATAGCTCCAAAAATGATTTGATTTGTAAGAGTTTTCTTCTGTAGCAACATGGCTTTCCACAGTATTAGCCAATTTTCAAAGTATTAAAAAAACGTAAGCATACATGATAGAAAAGTTATATAACTATCTACATTGAATATTGGTAGCATGTTGTTGATGTTCTAGAAATTGAATGTATTCTACAAATAAAAGTGATTTTAAGACATTTGTGTTTGTGGTTATAGTATACACTTGTGTTTGTGGTTAAGCAATGTATTATACACTTGTTACATTATACACTTGTGTTTGTGGTTACAGTATACACTTGTGTTTGTGATACTTGTGTTTGTGGTTAAGCAATGTATTATACACTTGTGTTTGTGGTTATAGTATACACTTGTTATAGTATACACTTGTGTTTGTGGTTACAGTATACACTAGTTATGGTATACACTTGTGTTTGTCGTTACAGTATACACTAGTTACGGTATAAACTTGTGTTTGTGGTTATAGTATACATTGGTCACAGTATACACTTGTGTTTGTGGTTATAGTATACACTTGTTACAGTATACACTTGTGTTTGTGGTTACAATATACACTTGCTACAGTATACACTTGTGTTTGTGGTTACAGTATACACTTGTTACAGTATACACTTATTACAATTATCTGAGAGTCACTAATAAGCTAGATTAATATGGTATCTGATTGCACTTTTTCATTCATCAATACAAAAACATATGGAGAAACATGCTACCAAACCCATTATAGAGCTTCAAATTGGAGAAACAAAAACATAATATCAAAACCCTCAGAGTTTGAGTTCAAAGCACACATTTGTGGTACAGACTGCAGCCCTCAAAAGTATAACACAAAGATATATTTGCTAGGGTTTAAGGATGCAAAGATTTACAACAAGTATAAAAGACCGAGCAAGCTCTAAAAATTCATACCTTTGTTCCCACAAACCTTAAACACTTGTTGTAGGAAAACCCAGACCTCAAACACTTGCCGTAGGAAAACCCACTGCGAAATGAAACCCTCAGTTGAAAAAAGTGGAAGATGATCTGTCGAATGGACGCTGCTGGGTTTGTAAAAGCGGAAGTCACTGGACTCGACAGAATATTAAATGCAATGCATAAAACACAAAAATGGGTTTTAAAAAGTGAATTCCACCTATTTGAGTGGAAGTGGAACTTTTGGAAGTTCACACAAAATGAGGGTTTGAAAACAAAAACCCAGTTTTCAATGATGACAACCAAACGGCAGATTCAGTTCGAAAGCGGAAGTTCTGCCGCCAATTCCAACCCAATTCTCATAAACAAAAGGGGCCTAAGTGTGGAGGATTTGATGAATTGTTTGGTGAATGTGTGCATGCCGACAAGTGCGATGTGCATTTCTCCCTTGGACTCAGATGAATCCAACATTGTCGATCATAGCCCCAATTTATTCTTCACAAATTGTAATCCCCTATCTTCTATTGCTTCTGTGGATATCAGTAGTAATAGTTGCAATTCCTTTGTTACAAAGCCTGACCTTTGGCATGAGATAGGAGTGTTGAATAGCAATGGTGCCATTCCAATTGAAGAGTGGAATGATTTCGAGTTGTGGAATGAGGGTTTGGATGGCGTGGGAGAATCTGGTTGGATTCAACACTGGCATTGGAGCAACATGGACAACTCCACTGATTTTTCAGAGTTGCAGTGACTGGCTTCTTTGCTTGACGACATGTGAATCCCCCAAAAATGGATTTCTCGGATTCCCTGAGCACAACTAAAATTGATCTACAAGAAAATATTCACCGTCAATAGAAACGTTAATCCCCTGTGTATCTTGGGGATGTTCGATTGGTCTGTCCGTCACTCTCTTCAATCTTAGTATCTGTGGCATATTCTGGCTCGTTAAACCCAAAAGGCTTGGGAAAGTTGTTCAGCTCTTTCATGCTGTGATGGAGATGCCTCACAACTTCCATAAATTTTAATAAATTAATTGAATCACAATAATTAAATATTTATGATTAAATTGAAATTTAATGCAGAATTTATTTAATTAGATTATAGAAAGTTTTAAATGGTGGTAAAGATATCGTGAATCAATTTTGATAATATGTAAAAATTATGGTTTTGATTGGATAAATATTTGATTTATAGAAATTAATTAATAGATATTAGTTGTCTATAATATATTTATTTTTGTTTATTGTATCTATATAAAACATGATGGTATCTACATATTTCTATTATCAATTTGTTAAGGGAGAGTAGTGTTCTCCTAAGTTAGGCTCTTGGACAAACTGATTTAATGGTAATGAACTAAGGTCAAAATCATTACACAAACATGTAGTATACCTAGAATGGTAATGTAATAAGTATGCTCTAAGATGTTGTTGTACTGGTCTCATGTGAATATTTTTCTAATGATTTCAAATTAATTCTTATATTATTTCAAAAATTAATGATTAAGGTTCTAAAATACAACAAATCATACGAATCAAGACAGACATGTGCTATTACATTTAACATGAAAAGTATTAATTAGCCGATAGACTTTTCCTGCAAGATCACTCGCGTCCGTACACAAGTAAAACCTGTCTCACACTCAAACTGTTGGTTTTCCTATCTCATGCACGAAAATGGTATTGCAAGCCAGTTTTCTGGGACATTTTTCACATCATATTTGCTTCTCATACATGCTATGTTTCTGGGATAGTTTTCACATCATATTTGCTTCTCATTGACGGAGCCTCCCATTTAATGTCTTCTCTACCTACCGTTCATACTCATACACATTAATTCTCCCATATGCAAGATGAAAGCTTCCACCAGTGCTAATCCTTTCTGCCAACTATAGGAAAGCTTCCACCCTTTCGCCTTTTTTCTTCACTTTATGTTCAGAGAATAGGCTGCCCGCGGGTGGAAGACATCCATGTTTACCAGCTTGGCAATGATTGAAAGAACTTTATATATAGTAAGTGCTTTTGCAATAAACGTAGAGTAAGTAATGACTCACGTAGCATATAATACTGGGATTTTTGGGCCGTTTTAGGCATGTCTGTGTGAGGGTAAAGACGTGAATTGCATGGAAAATGGAAGCTACGTGTCATGAATGCTCAGCTCCATGGCATCAATGCTCAGCTCCAATGCTATTTACCATAATTTTCTTTAAGTTTTTATTGTTTAAATTATATGACTAGGGGGAATGAAAGAAACTATTGCTACCACAGCAGTACAAACCCTAGAAATACTGATGCTACACTGATTTTGTATCATTGTTATCACATTTTCATAATTTATAAGATTGTCGTTGTTTTTGTATGAGATCTATTGATGTAGATGTTATAGTGTCAAAAAGATTAAAAAATCCTTCACAGTAGAATTACAAAACAACCGTGACAATTTAACAATTTCGATCTCATGGAGCATTAGTAATTTCCACTATGATATTACAGTAAGTAGTAGGGGGTGTCTGGCTCAGCCCAGGTCAGCCGGAACTGGTTCTATAGTGGTTTCAGGTGCTATAGATCTAGCGTTTGTAGGCGTGTGCGTTTCCCAAATGAATGTGGAAGTGCGCTCGATGAAGACCATCTGGTGCCTGAAAGGATGGATTAACAACATGCATTGATACAACTTCAACATGAAGCAAAGTGGAAGGGATTAATGACATACTTCCCCTTCATTCAAGCGCACTGGCTATGGTGCAACATATTTGCACCCAGTCAAAGTTCCTAAGCCAAATGCCATGTCTGCCACATGTCCATGCCATCGGATCCCATCTGACACTGTTCCAGGAAAAAGGTCAAATCAGTGGGGCATATAATTTTTCTTTTGCAGGCCGAAACTTTTAAAGCAACGACTAATGTTGATTTTTATTTTTAAGTATAAAATAATTTTGTCCCTATTTCCATTTTAAGATTTATATATTTTAACGATTTATATATTTTTATATTTTAATGATTAAATATAGAATAATTTTATTTATATATTAATAATTTTAAGATTTAAATATTTTAATAATGATGTATAAAAGAATTTTATGTATTATTAAATAAATTAATAATATAACATAATTAAATTTTAATATATTTATGATTATAATTATTATTGCAAATAATATTTTTTAAAAAAATTAATTTTAAAAATTAAAATAAAATATTTTAAAATTAATAATGATAAAAAAAATATAAATATAATTTAAAAACCTATGATACTAATCATCTTAATTCTAAATTAAAAAGTAATATTATAAATTTTTGAATAAATGAAATAAATTAATTTTAAAAATGAAAAGAAAATAATTTAAAATTATTAATTATAAAAATATATGTGCAATTTAAAAATCTATATCTTAATTTCAAAATTTTTTTAAAAAAAAATTTATAAATTTTGAAGTACATTATTTTATAATAAAAAATTCTCAAACAATGTCAAACAATTTTGTACATTATTAAATAAATTAATAATTATAAAAATAATTAGATATAAATTAAAAATTTACGAAAATTAAAAAAACTAATTTTATAAATTTTCTAATAAATTCTTTTATAAAAAAATTCAGATAATGTAAACAAATTTGTACCTTATTAAATAAATTAATAATATAACATAATTATATTTTAACATATTTAAGATTTTGAATTATTATTGAAAAAGAAAATTAATTTTAAAATTTAAAATAAAATAATTTAAAATTAATTCTTATAAAAAAATATAACTTAAAATCTATGATAATTATCATCTTAATTTCAAATTTAAAAAAAAATTTAATTTTATAAATTTTTGAATAAATTCTTTTACAATTGAAACAAATTAATTTTAAAAATTAAATTAAAATAATTTAAAATTAATAATTATAAAAAATAAATAAATATAATTTAAAAAATTATGATAATGGTCATCTTAATTTCAAAAAACTAATTTTATAAAAATTTTAATAAATTTGTTTACAAAATTATTTTATACTTAATATATAAAAATCTTAAACACGTTAAGTTTCGGCCTATGGCATATATAGTGATTTGACATTTTGTGTGGAGTAGTGTGTCAAATGGGCATGGCAGGTCATGGAAGGGCATACATTTTAGGAACTTTTACCAGGTGCAAATATGTTGCACCATAGTCGGTGCCTCATTCAAGTAGGAGAGATCGAAAGTACCCTACATCCCTATCCTCGTGGGATCCCCCTCTTATATGCGTGATACAAATAATGACTGATATGAGTCATATCACATATCTAGTAGTGATGCCACCATCATTCCCTCTCCCACCTGTATCCCTGTCTATAGTAGCACCCTACTATCTTACAAGGGACAATGACAATGATGAAAATCGGAGAAAAGAGAGGGGCAATTCTGTAATGTGACCGTGGCCAAATCAGTTGCGGGAATTCCTGCTCACGCTAGCACTACGGTACGTAATATTTAGTAAGTTTATAGAGCAATTGCAATTCTAGGGCACACAAAATTTGGTAAGTTCTACTGAATTTTAAAGGGCAATTGTAATTCTTTTCCTGGGGTTTAAGTCTATTTGATCATTTCAGGGCTTTTGAAATAATGATGAATTATTATTGGAAGAGGTTTTGATAGTTCAAATAGTTTCTAGTACAATGTTTTAAATGGTGAATTTTTAGTCCCTGACTGTATAAGAAGATACTAATTAAATACAATTAGTTCTGTTTGGAGTGCTCTGTCAATTAAAAATTAATATGTTTACTCAAAGGTTTGCAGGGGTCTGATTTTTCAAATCTTATTTCTTTAAAAATTAATATGTTTACCCAAGGATCCATTGTAATGGACACTTAATGGATCATGAAGGTCAAGGATGAAGCAGGAATCCTTGCATTTTCTTTGGTCAATAGAGCTACAGGATAGGCTACGCTCTAAGGCATAGATGTGTAGAGAAAGAAAGGGTTAGTGTTTTATCTTCAAGAAAAAACAAATTTATTTGATGTTTAATGAACAATAAGGTGGTTTAAGGAATTTGTGTATAATTTTTTGTATGCTTGAATGATGCAGGTTACCTTGGGTCCATCCAATCATGATGATTTGAATGAAGTTGTACTGTTTACTGAGAGTGCTGATGTGGAAAGGGTTAGTGCATCAAGCCGGTAATTGACATTAGCCTCAATCTGGATGTCAAGGTAGAGGATCATAAACATCACAAGGGCATTCAAGAAGAAGCTTACATTGTCCTCTTCAAATGGCACAAGAATGGGAACTAGAAATTGAAGATCAAGTTCCATTCTGTAAGTTTTGTATTCAACAGCATAATGGGGAATCATTTTTCTTGGGTATGGTTAAATGTAAATTGATTAATTTTCTAGTAAAAGTCATACTTTCATAAAAGGGTTTGGAAACTAATTTCAAATTCAGATTGCTTGTAACGTTGTATTTAAAATTATAATGTGTCTTCAAATTTTTAGTTTACATTGATTTGAATATCTAAGTTGGTTTTGAAAATTTTTGGAGCCTAATCTGACAATTCATATTGCTTGATATTGGAGACTTTTATTAAAAAATCTAAATTAGTTCTGAGAAGTTCTTGCCTTGCACTAGTCTACAAATGGACCCCAAATTCACATTATTTAAACCTGTGTTCATCATGTATATAATGTGTCTCTAGACTTGAAGTTTACAACTATCTTGAGGCTGAGGCTTTGTTCGAAAAACCAGAGTGGGGAAATTAAAAGACCTAATAGTTGGCATATCTAGAATTTTTTGTGGATTGTGTTTTGACCTTTCTTAAATGGTATTTGCATAGATATAGTTGGTAGACTACAACCACAATAATTCAGATGAATCATTTATTTGGACCCTAAGTGCAAATGTTGGAAATGGGTATCAATGTCTCAGGTCGGTGAACAACATCCGTCTAAATATGGATGCAAAACAAGCTAATGGTGAAGATAGTTCAATCCATGACGGAAATGAGCTCACACTCTTTAGCTGGAAGAACCAGAACAATCAGAAATAAAATTTGTATCCCTTTAATTGTAAGTATATTGTAACTCAAATGTAGATTGAAATTCAGTACAGGTCTTTGTTTTACTGCCAATTGATCCATGCAAGATTAAGAGGCTTTTTTTGGAGTTTGGTAAACATTATTCTTGTAGGTCTACTTCTTCTTATTGGTAATTTATAAATCATAAGTTTGTTTGATTTGATTTATCTCAAACATAGTTGAAATAGTCTATTTTCAATGTCTTTGGTTTTGTATACACTATGCAAATGTTAAAGCAGGGTAGATAAAGGACCACTAGCTTAGAGCTGCATTTCCCCATATGGACTATTCAGTGCATCACATGTGTATGTGTATACATAGTGTATGTCTAGCTCATGTTGTGATGAAATGTAAGTAGGTGAGTAGGCCCTAGGCCTTATTCAATGTAAAAAAACACATGGTGTATTATGATTGATGTTGAATTTATCGATACATCTTCTGATTAAGCATCAGATTTTTGTTTTGTTGTGTGAAAAATCATGTTTAAATATTATATTAAATATATGGTTAAAAAATCCTGATCATTTTGCATTATATTGAGAATAGGTGGTCTATGTTTTTTTTAATGAAATCAAATGGTGAGTGTATCTGATTTGTCAGCAGCCCATATATATTTTAAGAAATATTTTTGAACTAAAATTTTTGATATTGTGACTGCTTTCCCAGCAGTCATACATATTTCAAGAAAATATTTCTAAACTAAAATGTGGTATTGTGATATAGCCTTTTATTTAAATCATTCTTCTTCATGAGGTATTGAAGAAGGTACTAAGGAAGTTTTGTCCAAGGTAGAGATTATGGAATTTTGTAGAAAGGACCTTGCCCATTTCATGGTGCCTAATTATATGATTTTCATGTAGGATTGCTCAAGAATTTATCTAGAAAAAATCAAAAAAAATTTCTCAAGGAATGAATAAAAATTTATCTAATATTTCCTCTGAAGCTAGAAGTAGAATTTGAAGAAAGGAAACTGGCAAACCAAGTGAACAGATTAAACTTCTTGATGGATATTTAATTTAAACAAACTTATTGAGGTGTTAAGTTTGACATCATTACTCTTAAGCATTTGTGAGCAAGAGTATCACGAGTACTGGTAATTTCATGTATGTTGAATCCATTCTATAAATACTTAAATGCAAGGTCCATTTCATTGCACACCAGTGCTACTATTTATTTCCAAGGGAGGAGGAAATTTCCTTCATCAAGATGCCCAATTTTTATTATTTTAGGCAATCTCCAATAAATGATTATGCGGTCTTAAGGTTGATGGAGAGATATTTTTAGGATTGGTGTTTGTTTATTATTTTCATTTCTCCAGATAGTGAAAAGATGTCTCTCACATCCAGTGCAATGTACTCCCAATATTTTCGGTGTTAGTTATAGTCAATATAATTATTTATGTTTTTATTCTTATATGTGGGTTCAAGATCAATGAATTCTTTATGCTTATATCTCTATTTGTGGGCTCACAATCAACTTCATTTGGAAAATGCTAGATGGATTATCTTCCACTGAGAAGACAAAAATAAGGGATTCATATGCCATAGAAAAGGAAAAAAAATTTAGGACATTTATGTTGATCATGTCTTTAGAAATATAAAAGTGAAACACAACTTATGATGTTTCTATTGCTCACATCTTTTGAAAAATTAGAATATAAAACACCTTTTATTTGAATGTGTCTATTGATGAATGTAAACCTTTTTTCTATCAAAGGTAATTATTTTAAATTATGCCACTAGATGTAATTTGTGATTCTTATGTTTATTTATGTTTGACGGTCCAAATCCAATATTTATTGTTATTGTTGTTGTTCATCTGCCGATACGGTATAGGTTTTTTTAATGCCACTATACATTTGTATACTGTCATGTAAATGGGGATATATTTTTTTGATGCCACTAAATTGTTATGCAATGAAGAATTTAACAATTGAAAATTTTGCATAAATTTTTTTATACAATGGAATTGAATAACCGAATACCAAGGAACTATATATACATTGAACCAGCATGATATACAGGAAAAACATTGCTACTCCGTAAATAAACATGTCATTATTTCATGTCAACTAAGCATGCATTGTAACACGGTGGCCTTTGGGAATAATCACTAGAATTCACGTTATATATATACGAGATGCTGGCTAGCTACTCCCACCACCCCCTTCTCCTCTTGCTTCAATCGCCAATCTACTGTTTCCTCATTTCTCCTGTGCATTTTACTTGGTTCAGAACCTCTCCTGCTGCACTTGAACAGGTACACATTCTCAAAGCAGTTTGATTTTATTGTATATATTTCACCATTGTCTTTATTCTGTAGTAATGGTGCTTACCATATTAGGATTGATTGGCTAACAAATAATAGATTGAGCATGGCTGCTGGGAGGATCGAAATGTATGTTTCATGATTCTTGTTAGGACAACGAATAATTCTTGCAAGATTTAGATTTTCTATATATCCATTCCTTTTGCCCATTTTTTATTTGTTTCTAGCTTAGTGATCAGTAAATTCTATATACGAACTATGAAGAAAGAATTTTCATTAAATCATAGATTTAGATTTGGTTAGCATTGCTGTTATTTTTTTCTAAGACTAGCTTATCAAACCATTCATTATGTTTTCGTTATGATAGTCCATTAGCTTGTCCGAAGATTGAGCCTGAGCCTTCTGCGTTTTGAGGCCTGTAGAAAATATGTTATTAGATCCTTATGTTTACACAATTTTACTCTACTTCATCACTTCCTAGCTGACGTGAGAGTTTAAGGTTTTATCTGAGAAAAATATTCATTACATACTTACATTCTCTACGATTTTCTTATGGTCAGAATTTGAGACATTAACAAGTTGGACAAAAGGTCACAAATATGCGTCCCCAATGGAAAACTTACAAAATTACAGTCAATATCGTACTTCCTCCTCTGCCACCGTTGTCCAAGTTGTATTTGGATATTCACTAAATCCCATCCATGTCAGATCTAAATCCTTATTCTTATGCTTGTCACGTATGATTTTGAACAGGGACACAAGATGATAGTTGTGGAAGCAGACGAGCATTCCGTTCTGATTACGACAAACGTGAGAGGCAGGGTGCCCAAGATGCCCACTGGACTGGCCGTCCTCAATTATCTTCCCAATCCCTCAACAAAACTCCCCACTGCGCCATCTCCCACGAGCCCAAACTATGATGACTAGGCATACAACAAAGTTCTGGCTAAGAAATGTCTAACCTGATGCAAACCCTCGACTGACATTTAGATGGGAAATGCGGTTAGATACACATTATGTATGACAAAAAGAGAGACGGAAGGCTTGAGCAAGGGATTGAAAAGTAACTATAATAAAATAGTCTGCGAGAATCGAGAAGAGCTCAGCGCGCCAGGCGAGGAGAAATTTGGTGCCATGCGTCAGGAGCCATCACGTGCCACAGGCACTTGCTTTGATCTCCGTAACAGGTCGTCAAACAAAGCAAGAGCCAGTCTGGCATAGTTAGCAGTTACCTCAATTTGGCTGCTGGAGAAGTTATGAGGCCCATTATTCTTTATTCATTTCTTGTAAGGAAATATATATGATTTTATTCAAGCACATAGTAACAAGAGTACAATGACAGGAATATATTTACCATCGGATTTCACAGTTAGACACTGCAAATTCTGATAAACTCCGGAAACAGACTTTAAAAGAATCACCATCGGATTTCGCAATGAGACACTACAAATTTCGATAAACTTCAGAAATAGGCTAAAATATTCACCATCCGATTTTGCAGTGACACTGCAAATTCTGATAAACTCCGTTAAATTTGGGCGCAAAAAATTTTGGGCAATAAACTTCCACAGATTGGTCAAGACCCCACAAATTTATTTAAAACGTGGTTGCTTTTCCAGATGCATTCCGTAAGCCCATACCTATCAGTTCTCTGTTGCTTTGTACATATTTGCACCATGATCAAGGTAAACGGACTAACTTTTTGCCTAAGTTTTAAAAAAATTATTTTAGAATAGATTTTTAATTTTTAATAGATAATAATAAAATCAGTATTATTTAAATATATAGATAGAACATTAGAGTAGATTTATAAATTCTGATTTTTTTATAAGATTAATTAAATGATGAAATTTTTAATAAATAGTAATAAAATAAGTATTATTTAAATAAATATATAGAATATTAGAATAAATTTATAAATTCTGAATTTTTTATAAGATTAATTAAATAACAAATTTATAATGCATATATAAAAAAAATGAATAGTAATTTTAACTATGATAAATTTAAAATCTATAATTTTAGGCATATAAACTTAGGATGAAAGTTAACTTCAGCATTCAAATTAGGTTTACAAATAGAATTACATAAGAGTTACATATACCGAATTGCAATTACTAGTTTTACTTCTATCAAAAAATTGACTAAAATAATGTAATAGACGTGCATTACTATTCCTGGTACACAATAAATTGTATTACTATTCCTGTGAGATAGAAACTAATAATATTGACTCGAACACTATTTATCATACATGGACCCTACAGATTGCAAAGAAGTTTCCTGTGCTCCACTGGAATGGCTCCGTCGTTCTACAATGATAAGGAATATAAGAAATCTATTTCCATCAATATAAATATGGTGAAAGACAGGTATAATCCCCTACATAAGGAGGGAATTGGTCACCCTTACTAATAAAATACAGCTGTGATCAACTATGGAAACCAGCGAAATGACAGCTTTGTCAAAGATGGTCCTTTCGAGGAAGGAGGGTTGAATAAAACAGTCAGTCCAATTGGGAATGAATTCCACTAAAATGGTTTTGTGGGTCACTGGGGCAAGGAATTGAAGGAATCGATCTCTATCGAGATAAAATAGAGCTGAGATCAACTATGGAAAGCATGGAAATGACAGCTTTGTCAAAGATGGTCCTTTCACAGCACCATCATGGATGGACAATGGCGCATTTTGTGTTTGTCCCCCGCCTCTTCCCTCGTTCAAAAATATGACCACAAAATAAATTGGATGTTTCACCTGTTTATTTAGTACGAAGGAATCCTACCAAAAAGCGAGTAAAAATATTTTTTAAAGTGAAGGTTCTCCATTGACACCATGTGGTTGAAAAGAGGAGGAGAAACAATCCAGAAACTGCATTGGTGTTTCCTGTCATCTTGGCTCGCGATGATCTGGTTATAATCAGAGATTTCTATTTCGTGATTTATTTTAAGGATTGGTTTTACATTCTGTTTATCTTCAAGTTTATTTTGAAATTGAGATTGGTTCGTCTTTTTAAGATTTTGTGAATGCTTTTGTTCTTATGATTTTTAATTAAAATTTAATAATATTTTTAAGTTTTTTTTTAAAAATGATTATAAAATGGCATCAACATTAATTCCTACCAAGATTCCTTTAAAAAAAAACATCTTACTCAGCGAATCCTTACGATCCTCCATTCAACTAGTCTTATAGAGGGAAGGGCGTACCTGAGTTACGAAGTGGATGCGTTATTCCGTCAATGTAGATGCGAACAACGAATCCCGAACTTTGTTTCTTATCACAATTTCATACGGCTGCCCCGCAAAAAAAGTTGTCTTCTTTCCTTGTTCTTTCGAGGAAGGAGGGAAAAAGGAGGGTTGATTAAAACAGTGTCTGTCGTTCTCTAGACATTTTCCCGCTTCTTTCCAGCAAGAAACAAACAGGGAAAGTTCACCTTCATTTCCCAATCCTTTCCTCGAAGGAGGATGCAGTGCGACCTGTTTATATGTAGGCTTTCATCTACTCCGATTCACCCCATTCTTCCTCAAAGCATATCCATCGTAATTGCGAGATTTGCTTAGCTGTGTTTCAAGTTTCAACCCCTATCATTTATGGCTTCTACATCTTCATCTCATCCACAAAATGCTTTTTCTGGAATTGAACCTCCCAACAAAAGGAGGAGAATAGAAGAGTCTTCAAGAGTGCATGATGTGTTCATCAACCACAGAGGCCCCGATGTCAAAGACACTCTCGCTACTTGGCTATACAATTCCCTTAAGGATCTAGATATAAGGGCATTTCTTGATTCAGAAGAGAAGGAGCTTGGAGACTCATTTCCTTCAACCATTGAGACGGCCATCTGCTCTGCAAAGGTACACATAGCAATCTTTTCCCCAAGGTATGCAGAGTCAGCTTGGTGTTTGGCTGAGCTGGTTCTCATGTTACAAAGTACGGCCAAAATTATCCCAGTATTTTATGAAGTGAAACCTTCTGATCTCCGCCACATAGAAACGGGAGTATATGCTGAAGCATTCAATAAATATGAACAGAAAGGGAGGTACCTGGATAAGCTCAACACGTGGAACGAAGCCCTTGAACAAGTTTCATATACTGCAGGCTATGAATTCAAAATTTCAGAGTAAGCTTTCTGCACGTTTTCAATTTACTTGGCAAATCTATTTATATATTCTCTTCTACCAAAGCATTTTAAGTGAAATGAGCGAAATTTTGTCCTCGTCAAATTCCCATTTTTCTTGCAGTTCCAGTGAGTGCAAAGACATAGTGTCCGCTGTGGAAAAAGAAGTACAGAGGACAAAGCGATTGCATGTTGCCAAATATCCAGTTGGACTTCATAAGCTCATCAAAGATTTTGAAAGGCGCTGCCTTGGTGAGCTTGTTAAAGATTTTGAAAGCCAGTGTGGAATGAAGAAAGCAGCAAAAGGGAAAGCTAATGTCGTTGGCATTTTTGGTATGGGTGGAGTTGGGAAGACAACTCTCTCCTTAGAGTTGTTCAACCAAAAGAGATCCAAATATACAAGAGCATGTTTTCTTTATGACGTGCGGGAAGCCTATGCCAGGGGTACTTTACCTTTATTGCAAAGTCAGCTCGTCAAAGATATCTTTTGTGAAGGTAATCGCAGTTTTCCAAGTAATAAGGAAGGGACGAGCTATCTGAGGGATCGCTTGCAAAGGAGCAGCTGTTTGAGTTTCCTAATTGTTCTAGATGACATTGATCACGTGGAACAGTTAGAAGCCCTATTACCTATGGAGATATTGAATAACCATGGTAATAATAATCATCTGGTAATTATTACAACCAGAGATGTAGGGGTTCTTGTAAGTGCAGGAATTGATATTGCTTACCATTTAAGAGGATTTAATAAAGAAGATGGGAGAGAGCTGTTTTGTTGGCATGCTTTCGACCAACCCCTTCCACTTGGCGGATACGAGGATCTAGTTCAAGATTTCGTAAACGTGTGTGGAGGCTTACCCCTGTCTCTTATAGTTCTAGGCCGGCATGTTTCTGGTAGAGCCCAGTGGTATTGGCGAGATGAATTGGAGAAAGTCAAGGAGACTCTTCCGGGAGATATAAAGCAGAGATTGAAGATAAGCATTGATACATTAGATTATGTAGAAAAACAGATTTTCATGGACATAGCTTGCTTTTTTATTGGGAAATCTATTACAAAGGCCATGCTCATATGGAAGGGATCTGGATGGAGAGCCCGTCATGCTTTGGAGACATTAAAAGAGAGATGTCTTGTTGAGGAAGTTAAAGAAGTGCATCTGAATAGGCTAGAATATAAGTGGGAATCTAGCGCAGAGGGGTCTGCCTTGAGAATGCATGACCACCTTCGGGACTTCGGAAGAGAAATGGCAGATGAACTGAGCTATCCTCGTCGTGTGTGGCGCCCCCAAGATCTTAAATCTTTGGTATGCTTGCCTTTCAACCACATTTTTTTGTCTTATTGATATTTAAAATTCCGGAGTTCCTATTATTGCAGAAATGTAAGCTACATTTTGTGAACACAGGAATTAAAGGGATTCCAAAGCATCCTGACCCAAAGCAAAAGCAGGTGTTTCCATTCCATTGTGGACAAATCCATTGGTTGTGAAATTACATACTTTCTAGGGGAACCGAAAGATGGTTCTGATGCTTCTCTGCTATGGCTTCAGCTTGAGTACCTAAGTTATCTTCCACTTGACCTGAATTCAGATATAAACTCAAGCATTTTTCCGTGGATTCCTCTTCAAAACTTGCAGTGTTTAAGAATCAGCAATGGGTGTTTCCAACAATTATGGCAGAGCGATGTCCAGGTATTTGTTATTCAGCATCTAATATGAAATCTTCATTAACGGTATACTAGATGTTATGGTAGTTTCCTGAATATTGTTTATACCCTTTGAAATAAGTGTATTTTTTGTAACAGGCACCGTCCAATTTAAGAGAACTGCAGATTCATAGCACCTTTCTTGAAGAGTTTCCAGATTTGTTAGGAAAACTAAGTAATATGGACAAGTTAGTTTTACATGCTAGGGACATCCAAACGGATATCCGGTCTTTGTTAGAGTCCCTCAGAATGAATCTCCGTAGTTTAAAGATGATGGACTCGGCATTAGAAGGGGACCTGGGCTACAATAGTATTGCAGAGAGGACGACCCAGAAATCCCTAGTTATATATGATTTCAAACTACTTTGGGAGGGGGAATTGGCTCTAAATAATGAGGAATGGTCTAGAACAGTAATGAGTGGCGTTGAGAATCTAGAGATTAACGGCTATGAACTTGTAATGAAGATTTTAATTAATGGGAACTGTTGTCAAAGTTTGAAATCTCTCAAAATTTGTGAATTGAAAAATCTTGTTGAAGCGGATTTAGCAAGGATAAAGACGTTGAATTGTCTTGAGATTACCAATTGTGAAAATTTCAAAAGATTCTCAGCAACATCCGATCTTTGCACGCTTGTAGAACTAAAGATTAGTGAATGTCTGGAGCTTGAGGATTTAAGACTTGCACATCTGAGCTGCTTGGAAAAAATTACAATTGAAAACTGTAATTACTTGAAAAGCGTGTCAGGAATATCTAAGCTTGCAAAGCTTGTAGAATTGAAAATTTCTGGTTGTCATATGCTAGAGGCTAAAGAGCTAAAGCTCGCACATCTCCGCTCCTTGGAGAAAATTACCATTGGAAACTGTAATCATTTGAAAAATGTGTCAGGAATATCTAATCTCACAAAGCTTGTAGAATTGGAAATTTCTGGTTGTCAAATGCTTGAATTTGAGTTCCCGTGTCTCAATGATATGAAACATCTGGAGAGGATAGCAGTTGATAGAAATGTGAATATGGAATGTTTTGAGTTGGATAGCTGTAAAAATTTGAGAACAGTAATGATTGGTTGTAAAAATATTGTACAATTAAGCATTCGGAATTGTGCGGAGCTTGAGACGTTAGCAGATTTAATAGGTCCAACTTGCTTGAAGAGGATTATAATTGATGGATGCGGGAATTTGAAATATATTAGATTGGATGGTCTTGAAAATCTGGAGATTTTGTCAGGTAACATGGAACTTAGACAGCTGGACATTAATAAGTGCCCTGCGCTTGAGGAGTTGCCAAGTCTTGCCAGAATGAGCTGCTTGCAGAAAATTCAGATTGACTCTTGTGAAAAGCTACGAAGCATTATACTGCCATCAACACTCTTATCGGTGTGGCTAAAAAGATGCAGAGATTTGAAGAGTATAGAAGGAATCGCTGATCTTACAAAGCTTACATTTCTGGAGATTAATCAGTGCCCTGCGCTCGAGGAGTTACCAAGTCTTGCCAGATTGAGCTGCTTGGAGAAAATTCAGATTCTCCTTTGTGAAAAGCTACAGAGCATTATACTGCCACCAACACTCTTAAGGGTGTGTGTAGAAAGTTGCAGAGATTTGCGGAGTGTAGAAGGAATCGCTGATCTTACAAAGCTTACATTTCTGAAGATTAATCAGTGCCCTGCGCTTGAGGAGTTGCCAAGTCTTGCCAGAATGAGCTGCTTGCAGAATTTTCAGATTGACTCTTGTGAAAAGCTACGAAGCATTATACTGCCATCAACACTCTTAAGGGTGTGCGTAGAAAGTTGCAGAGATTTGCGTAGTATAGAAGGAATCGCTGATCTTACAAAGCTTACATTTCTGGAGATTAATCAGTGCCCTGCGCTCGAGGAGTTACCAAGTCTTGCCAGATTGAGCTGCTTGGAGAAAATTCAGATTCTCTTTTGTGAAAAGCTACAGAGCATTATACTGCCAACAACACTCTTAAGGGTGTGCGTAGAAAGTTGCAGAGATTTGCGTAGTATAGAAGGAATCGCTGATCTTACAAAGCTTACATTTCTGAAGATTAATCAGTGCCCTGCGCTCGAGGAGTTACCAAGTCTTGCCCGATTGAGCTGCTTGGAGAAAATTCAGATTCTCCTTTGTGAAAAGCTACGAAGCATTATACTGCCATCAACACTCTTATCGGTGTGGCTAAAAAGATGCAGAGATTTGAAGAGTATAGAAGGAATCGCTGATCTTACAAAGCTTACATTTCTGGAGATTAATCAGTGCCCTGCGCTCGAGGAGTTGCCAAGTCTTGCCGGATTGAGCTGCTTGGAGGAAATTCAGATTGGCTCTTGTAAAGAGCTACAGAGCATTATACTGCCAACAACACTCTTATCGGTGTGGGTAGAAAGTTGCAGAGATTTGCAGAGTATAGAAGGAATCGCTAATCTTACAAAGCTTACATTTCTGAAGATTAATCAGTGCCCTGGGCTCGAGGAGTTGCCAAGTCTTGCCGGACTGAGCTGTTTGGAGGAAATTCAGATTGGCTCTTGTGAAAAGCTACGAAGCATTATACTGCCATCAACACTCTTAAGGGTGTGCGTAGAAAGTTGCAGAGATTTGCGTAGTATAGAAGGAATCGCTGATCTTACAAAGCTTACATTTCTGGAGATTAATCAGTGCCCTGCGCTCGAGGAGTTACCAAGTCTTGCCAGATTGAGCTGCTTGGAGAAAATTCAGATTCTCCTTTGTGAAAAGCTACAGAGCATTATACTGCCACCAACACTCTTAAGGGTGTGTGTAGAAAGTTGCAGAGATTTGTGGAGTGTAGAAGGAATCGCTGATCTTACAAAGCTTACATTTCTGAAGATTAATCAGTGCCCTGCGCTTGAGGAGTTGCCAAGTCTTGCCAGAATGAGCTGCTCACAGAAAATTCAGATTGACTCTTGTGAAAAGCTACGAAGCATTATACTGCCATCAACACTCTTAAGGGTGTGCGTAGAAAGTTGCAGAGATTTGCGTAGTATAGAAGGAATCGCTGATCTTACAAAGCTTACATTTCTGGAGATTAATCAGTGCCCTGCGCTCGAGGAGTTACCAAGTCTTGCCAGATTGAGCTGCTTGGAGAAAATTCAGATTCTCCTTTGTGAAAAGCTACAGAGCATTATACTGCCACCAACACTCTTAAGGGTGTGTGTAGAAAGTTGCAGAGATATGCGGAGTGTAGAAGGAATCGCTGATCTTACAAAGCTTACATTTCTGAAGATTAATCAGTGCCCTGCGCTTGAGGAGTTGTCAAGTCTTGCCAGAATAAGCTGCTTGTAGAAAGAGAGAGAGAGAGAGAGATGTTATTGATTGGTGAACCTAAGAAGAAGGTTGAGAAGAGCTATGAAGAGCTTAACAAAGTTGAGGTGATTTCCTGAAGGGATTTTTGATCTGATTAGAGATGGAGGTGACAATGAAGGCCAGTCAATAAATCAACATATGAGCTTATTGGATCTGCATTTTCAAAGTGAGTTGTATATTTTAGATCAGAACCTACTGTTACTTTATCACCATTGTATCAGTCTAAATCCTTTAATCAAGGTTGACCTAACACTCATTTGTAAATCCTTTAATCAAGGTGACATTCTAATGGGATGTTCTTAAGCCCTCTAACCAGGCCACTCCTAACAAGGTGATTAAATACTTTAATAGGGTCACACCTAATAGTGTGTATTGCAACCTTTAACAAGGTTGGCTCCTCATAGACCTCACTTCAGAAAAGTGAAAATTTGGTAGCATGTTACTGGTGGTTTTTCCCAAATTGGGTTTCCACGTTAAATCCTAGTGTCATACTTGTGTGAATGTTATTTGATGTATTATATTGGTAAGAGCTTTATATTCTGCAAGCTGATTACTTTTGGACAATGGACTACAAGTTTATGTTACTGATTATATTCTATAGATACCGAGTGGATTTCTAAATAGATCTAAGTTTTTTGAAATGTTTAAAAGTTCAATTGGTACATCTGGACTTGAGGACAACTAATTCCCCCCTCCCCCCCCTCTCATTTATTCTAAAATCATTCTAACAACTACAACGTCCATGTCAACAATACTCGACTATCTAATTGGGACAAGTGAGGCCAACTCCCCTCCATTGTAGCCTGCTTGATCAATGTTGTGGTCATTTTGGATAGTAGAACCATGAACTAGAACTTTTGGTGCACTAGCATCTTCATTTGGCTATGTATCTATGAAGTGCACATTGCAAGTTACTCTTATACTTACCTTCCAAATGTTCTTCTTCCTTTTTGTCCAGGTGACATGGTAGTGACTTAACCTCCAACCACATTGTAATACTTGCATTCACAAGACATATACCTAGGTTTACTTGTTTAAAATTAAGAGCGCATGTTAAATTATTCACTAATTATGTGTGTATGTAAATATATGTCCTTATATGTAGAAGGATATATATTTATGTATGTATGTTTGAAAAAAAATGTACATATGTGCATATGTATGTATGTATGTATGTGTTTGTGTATGTATATTTAAGTATATATAATGCATATAAGGACATGATATCTCATGTCAGAAGTCTATGCGCATAGAAAAATAGGAAGCAAAGGGGATAAGAATGCCCATAAGAATGCAAGGTTCTATTTAATTCACATTCCATGTAATTATTTCATAGTATGAATCAAAAAATAGTATTCAAATATGTAACTGTGATATGATTAAAGAAATGGTAATGATGTTTTTTTCCTAAATGTAGACGTGGTAATGATGATTAAGAAGATGTAACTTGCATATTAAAGCATGCGGTCAATGATTTAAGAGAAATGGATACAACCAATGTAAAGTTAAGAATACATACAATCAATGTAATTGTGTACGTGTATTGAACTGGTAGACATACAACTAAAGCATACATTTAATGTTGAACAAAAGAACAACACTCATAAGAGCACCATTCATCAAATAGAAATTATGTAGAGAAATGGTGGCACTAGAAACAACAATTTACGATTTTGTATAGGTATAGGTAAATAATTAAAACCACAAGCCAAAAAAATGGCACATCATTGTAGCATACAAGTAGACTTCAAACTAAGTCATTCATCCCATTATAAATCCAATGGTTTCCAAACCCCTAAACCCTAAAGTTACAAAATTAATATGTGACTATTTTAGGTTTTTTATTTAAATCATATTAAATAGCTCATAGGTTTTAAACATTGACATATGTTTCTCAAGTGTAATGTTGAGATATTGCTATCATGATTCAGTTGTGCCTATCGATTTGAAATGAATATCATCATTAGTAGAGAGATTCTCTTCCTTGTTCATTATAGCATGGTAATCGAACTGGGGATGAGAATGACTCCACTAATGATGATGTTAAGGACAACATGCATTGAAAGCATACAATATCACACCCATGTATGTAAATAAGCTCAAACGGTCATATTACTTTTTTTATAACCATATTTAGATTGCTAGAGTCAAGGAAGACAAACATGGCACTAGCACCAACAATTTATGGTTTCATATAGATAGAGGTAAATAATAAAAAAAAAATATAAGACAAAAAAATGGCACATTTTTGTAACATACAAGTAGAATTCAAACCAATTCATTAAACCCATTACAAATTCAATGGTTTCCAAACCCCTAAACCATAAAGTTACAAAATTAGTCTATGACTATTACAAGTTTTTTATTTAAATCATATTATATAGCTCATAGGGTTTAACTCATTGACCTATGTTTGTCAAGTGTAATGTTTTGATATTTCTATCATGAATTAATTGTGCCTATGGATTTAAAATCAATATCATCATTAGTATAGAGAGATTTTCTTCCTCATTCATTATAGGATGATAATCAAGTTGAGGAAGAGAACGACTCCACTCATGATGAGGTTGAGGACAACTTACATTGAAAGCATAGCATATCACACCCATATTTGTAAATAAGCTCAAATAACCATATTACATTTTCTATAATCATCTTTAGATGGGCTAGAGTCAAGGAAGATAATAGATTTTAGCAAATAATGTGTAATATAGGCCAAAAAAAAAGACACATTACTGTTTGGAAAAATGCATTAAATGCTCCAAGTTATTTATCCTTATCTTCAACATATTTTCCATATCCCAAGAATTCAACTATGTTGGCTGGGAATCTCAATTCCTTCACAAACTATAAATTACTAACACTCGGCCAATACTATGTTCATCTACTCAGTTGTCATTGGATAACTCAGTCATCGCTAAACTTGTGTTCTAGGAAATCACTTTCTTTTCTTGGTTAATTCTCTGATACTCAACAATTATTGATGCTTGGTCGACACTAAAAATTTCTTAGCTTGTACTGGCACCTGGTCAACACTAGCATCACTCAACTTACACTAAAATTTATTTATCTTCTTCTCTTTTTCTTGGTTAAGCCTCTTCTTTCATACTTTCTTTCCTCATTTATTATAAGCTTCAAATCAACTAACTTCTTCACTTAGTGTTATAGATAAACAATACATTACCTTGTCAATGTGCCAACTAATCAAGTACCCATTGTAGTTTCTCATAACTCAACCTTTCCACTAGGTCCTCTTGTTATCTCCTCTTTTCAAATCCTCTTCATCAATCAAAATATATGATACTTTAAACTAGATAGCAACTATGTTACCAGTTAAGGTTTGACATCAATGACAATATACCAATTGTTTCAATTGTAGTTTCCAATAATCTCCCTCTTTGGCATTGGTGGCAACACCACATGCAATACCATACAATCCAAAAATTATGTAATGAAGCAACTTCTATCAACTGATCTTCATTAATATCCTTAGTTCATTTTGATTCCCATCCAAGTATCAGCTCCCTATTGGATAGATTTCTCCCTTTGTCTGTTCATCAGTTTATTGAATCTCTCCCTCTTTTCTTATGGTAACTCCTTCTAAATATCTTTCTATATCTCTCACTGTATCTCTCCCTCTTTTTGGAATCTCTCCCTCTCTGACAACAATGCCAAAGACATTTTCATCTTTATCATGCATCTCCACCATGTAGATATCTTCATGTCAGTTCTCTGAATTATATACTTCCTCTGTCATCTTGCTTATGACTGATCAACATCTTTTTCTTTACTCTTCACAACTTTAGGTAACTCCTAAAGTGTGATCTCCTTTGCATCAATTTATCAAATATTCTGATTAGCACATTTGATGCAATGCTCTTACTTGATTCTAGGTAGCCTCAGTTCGGGGAATCACCCCTAAATTACCTCTTAGATACTCATGAGCATCCTTAGGTAATGCCTTAGTGAATATATCTACTAATTATTCCTTTGTATTCACATATTCCAGTCTCACTTCCTTGTCTTGAACTAGCTCTCTCAAGTAATGATACTTGATAGCATTATGCTTAGTGTGCATCACATGAGTATTTGATATATTGATAGCACTTGTGTTATCACATAAAATAAAAAAAATGGCTCAGTAATTCCTTCCTTGGTACCTTTCAACAATTACTTGATCCACACTAGGTTTGAACAACTAACTGTTGCTACTACATATTCAGCCTCTGCTATAAATTGGGAAATTTAATTTTTTTTCTTGCTTGTCCAAGAGACTAACCTCTTTCCTAGAAATAATGTGCCACCACTTGTACTCTTCTATCATCCACATTTCCTGCCCAATCTGCATCATCATAAACTTTCAATTCAAACCTTTCATTCTTCTTGTAGTATAGTCCATGGTCCTTTGTTCCTTTCAGATATCTCAGTATCCTTTTCACTACCATCATGTAATTTTCTTTAGGATTGGTATAAAGTCTTGCAATAATCCCAACTGCTAGTGCAATATCTAGTCTATAGTGAATAACATATTGTAGGTTTCCAATCATAGACACGTACAATGTTTGATTCACATCAATTGTATCATCATTCTTTGATAGTTTTTGTGTAGTAGCCATAGGTGTACTTACTAGTCTAGAGTCCACCATGCCAAAGGTTTTTAGTATCTCCTTGATATAATTATATTATGTAATGTAGACACCTTTCTCCATCTGATTACCTTTCAAACCAACAAAGAATTTGAGCTCTCCAATCATAGACATCTCAAATTCAGTTTGCATCTCATTTGCAAATGTTTGGCATAGGGCATCTTGTTCTCCAAATAAGATATCATCAACAAATATTTCAGCTAACAATATCCCTTTACCTTTTTCAGTCTTCAAGTACAAATTGTTGTTGTCATTTTTTCTTGCAAATCCAATCTTTACCAAGTAATTATACAATCTCTCAACCATGCTCTAGGGGTTATTTTCAATCCATACAATGCTTTGTGCAGTTTACAGACCATGTTCTTCTTGCTTGGATCAAAAAATCATTCAGGCTATTCAATGTATACTTCTTCTTCAAGTGTTCCATTCAAAAATGTAGATTTGACATCCATTTGATACACTTTGAATCCTTTGTAAGCCACATATGCAAGTAGAGTTATAACTCCTTCCAATCTTGTAACTGGGGAAAATATATCCTCATAGTCAATGCCTTCTTCATGTGCATACCTGTTGCATACCAATCTAGCTTTGTTACTTGTGACTTCTCCATGTTCATTCAACTTATTTCTGAACACCCACTTTGCTCCAATAACATTCTTGTCCTTTGGTCTAGGCATTAGTGTCCAGGTTTTGTTCTTTTGCTCAATTTCCTCATTCATGGCTTGAATCCAATCTTCATCCTCCAAAGCATCGTTCACTGTCTTAGGATCAAATTCACATAACAAGCATGTTTGATCTTTCAACTTTATTCTTGTCATAACTCCAGATTCTTTTGGTCCAATGATTTGATCTGATTTATGGTGTCTTCTCACATAACGTGCCAATGTAGGCTCTGGCCTCCTTTCTTCTTGCTCTTTATTTTAAGGCTCATTTTGTATCTCCGCTTACTCTCCTGATTTCTTGGTAGCATCCTCTCGATGCTCAACATCTTCTTTTTGTAACTCGACAGGCTCATGCTGTTTCTTGGCAACATTGTTTTCTAGGTTTGATAAATTGTTGGCCTCTCCTACTTCCATGTATACAAAAGATCTATAATCTTTAAGTTCCTTCTTGCCTTTAAACTCATTCTTTTTTGCATATTCATCAACTCTAACATTTTTACTTTCCACAACTTTGTTAGTGTTAAGATTCAAACACTTGTAAGATTTTCTCTTAGTGGAATAACTTATTAATATGCCTTCATCACTTTAATTAGCATCAAGTTTTCCATTCCTATTGTCCTTGAGTATATAACATTTTCTTCCAAATACTTTAAAGTATTTCACATTAGGTGCATAACCATGCCATAATTCAAAAGGTGTAGTATTTGTACCTTTCTTGATTTTTACTCGGTTCAAGGTATAAACAACTACACTTACAGATTCTCTCCAGTACTTTTGTGCAACATTCTTCTCTATCATCAGTGTTATAACACAATCCATGATTGATCTATTTATCCTCTCTGCTATACCATTTTTTGGAGGTGTCCTTAGTGCATACATTTGTCTCTTAGTTCCTCTATCATTGTAGAATATGTTGAACTCATTAGATATGAACTCTCCTCCTTTTTCGGATCTCAAACATTTCAAGCTTTTACCTATTTCTTTCTCAACTTTTTCCAAATACTACTTAAACAACTGAAAGGCATCAAATTTTTCCTTAACAAATATTACAGTCATCATTCTAGAGTAATCATCAACAAACAGAATGAAATATTTATCACCACAGTAATTTTGTACACCAATAGGTCCACAAAGGTCAGTATGAACCAATTCCAAAATATCAACAGAAGTATGTGTCTTGTTCTTGAAACTAGACATTGTCATTTTTCTCAATTGACATTGTTTACACATTACATTATTAGGTTTCTTCAATCTTTGTAAACCTCTAACTCTTTTCATCTTACTGATGCTTACCAAATTATAAAAGTTCACATGACACAACCTCTTATTCCATAACCACATATCAATCAAATTGTGCAAACAAACATGTTTCTTTAGATAGGTCTAGATAGAACAAATTACCTCTTGTCTATTCTCCTCTTCCAATTAGTTCACCATTGGAAACAAATATCTTAGCCTTTTTGTGATGAAACTCAACTTAGTAACCATAATAGTTCAACTGTCCAACACTCAATAAATTATAGTTAAGACCTTCAACCCAATAAGCATTGTCACATGTCATGCCCCGAAAGGGAACCGGGGAAGAGAACAAAGATTCTCTTTGCAAAAGAAAACCTAAGTAATGATTTATGAAAAATTTTGAACTTTAAAAAGAATCAAATAAACAAAACATAGATTAACATAGATTCCTCCAAGGTTCCCTTTTCATTTAATGTATAAAACAATAAGACCATATAGTGTACTAACAACTTGATTTATTTCTTAAGCGACTACATCACAACATTTGTAGATCCTTTATAAAGAAATATAAAGTAGTTCCATTTCAATTTTCCATTTAAATCCATCTATGTTCCTAAGTATCTTTTATGAACAATGTTGTATTTAAAGCACTAATACCATATAATAGAATCATCTAAACATTTGATACATTGCAAATAATACATTTGTTTTTCAATAGCTTTTCACTTAATCAATAATGAGAAACATACTATTTTTCTTGAGATGTTACAAAATCCTTTTCTTTTCCAACATACACCTTATACATAAAGTTTGTGCTTTCCCCTTTCCTTTTTCCTAAGTCTACCCATTCCAAGTACATCATTTTGAAGTGCATTAATGATTACATTACATTCATCTCCTCTTGGGAGGTAACAATAAATTTACATCATGAAAGATAAATACAAATCTTCTTCCTTGAAAACTGGAACATAAGCAAGCACGAATCCTTAAGCACTGCATCCGCAAAAGATACCTCGATAAAAGATTTACCACCCAACCATGTGGATACCAAAAGGCCCACTCCCCCATGCTAGGAGATAAACACCAAGGTCCACAAAGAAGGAATAGCTAGGCCATACCTAGGGTTGGGTAACCTTTCCCAAATAACAATGAAAAGAAGATCAAAGTACAAATCTTTTCCCCAAAGGATCTAAGGCTTGGTAGAAACTCTAAGCAACAACCTAAGTGAGTGTCATCACATAGCCCTCACCCATTGGGTTGTCCTAGTACTAGCCACTCCGAGCCCCAGCCTCCAAGTAGACACATGCGGAACCGAATGCCTTTCATACAGATAAGCACCATTCGATCGTACCTACGCATAGGCACCTTCTCCCACTCCCATCCATAACCTTTACTAGCACTAATGGCATGGGCGAGGCACATTTAATCTTTTTACATGTTTGAACCCATTCCCATAAAGTTTAAATTAAGTTATCACTTATTAAAATAACTCTTCAGTCAGTTATCTTGGTACTAGCCATTTAGGGCCCCGACCCCGCACTGAGAGCCACTCACTTAGTGTTGTTTGGTTTTCTACCCTTAACCCACACATCACAAATACATCATACATGAAATAAAACACATCATAAACACTTTCAAGAACTTACTTCAAAGAATAGAAAAGAATAGGATAGTTTAGGGGTGTTTAGGAAAATTAGGAGTGGTTTAGGGAGACCTAGGATAGTCCTGATCCTCCAGACAATCCCAAACCCTAACCCTACTTCCTACACACATCCTAATCCTATTAAGGCATATAAATGCACCATATAAATTTCATCAAAAAAGAAATGATCACATATCAAGTTTACACAAAATTTCTATATAGTTTATACAAATTTCCATAAGCCTAAAATTTAACTAAGTCTGAATTTTTAAGAAATCTCAAAATTAGAAATTGTATCTTAACTCCCATGAATCTGAAACCTATCCCAATCATCTCAGCGAGTACCTAAACCCTTTACACAAGTATAATTTAAAGTATAAGAAATTAAAGTATGTAAACTTATACTTAAATGTTAGTTATAATTGTATAAAGCCTGTTTTCCCTCAGCTAACACTAATCTGCTTGGCTGACACTAGTTGCTTGGCCACCACTAAATTTCTCAGTCAATAGTAACTTTCTCAGTCACCAATAACTTTCTCAGTCATCACTAGACTGCTCGATCATCACTAGACTACTCGGTCAATACTAAACTGCTTGGTCATCACTAAGCCTATTGCCAGAAACTACAAATACGACTGTCAACTCTAACTTGCGGGTAAAACTAGGCATTATGGGGACAATGGTTGCCTAATCTGGGCATGACCCATTTCAGATTTCCTAGTTTCCCTTTAAAAATGGCTCATCAATCCCTCCTATCTATCTTAACAAATTGATTCTAGATCTGGACAAGAAAAGTGGTACAAAAACATATATGAAACTGTAGGGCTGAATTACTAGTTCTAAATACTAGAAGCACTCATGGATATTCTAAAAAGTAAGGAGATAAAAAGGAGTATACTAAGGAGTCTACAGATTCTTACAAATGCCTAAATATTCGTATACACTCAATACAGGAAATAAATCCATTCAACATGATCCTACTCTTCAAATCACTAATATAGGCACAATGATATATAACACAACATTCTGTAATTTACATCAACAACGAATATACAGAGAAACATTCAACCAAACATTCATCATTTCATATCACAAAGGAGAGATAACTCTCAGGATGAATTCCAACCTGGAGTCCTACGGAGATTTGGTTGATGAAGACCAGTCCAATCCTCTCAACCCTTTCAGCACTCCTTCAAATCCTCCTAGGTGCAATCTCCAGCCTCTTCCAGAAACAACCAAATGCCACTCTCAAAGAATAATGAATTTCTCTCCTCACAAATACAATATTCCTATAAGCATAATACTAATCTTGTTATCTTGTCTTTCTGAATCCACTCCTATCCAACACCCTCTCACACAAGAAACCTTTCATGTATATAGAATAGAGGAGGTGGTTTCATGGGTAATCCAACCGATGCAACCATCCCAACTATATAGTTATTAATTAATTAACATAGTTTGTAAAACCATTCCCGAGAAGGGATAAATAACATTTATTTAATAGAACTATAAATCTATGCCTCCTAAATTTAAGGGTGGCAAAACTAGTCAATATTATTTCTAGGAATAATTTACTAATAACCATGGTAAAAGAATTTACGAACCATATTTCCATTTAAATGAAAGTAACACAATTTAATTAATTTATTATATAATAATATATATTTATATATGTACTCATAGGCATATGTGTGCACCCATATGCTTATGGTACATATACCATAAGTAAGACACATTATTTAAATATTATAAATATCATTATTATAAAACATATCATTTCTTCATACACTTATCCATATTCTTTTACAAAATACAATAGTGATATATAAGGTGAAATATGCCACTATTATTCAAACATTTATTATTATTATTGCCATAGACATCTTATTATTATGGATTATATAAAACATATTAATACCATAAATTCTTCACTATTATTGATATTAAAACCACATCAATAATCTACTAATAAAATTGAACATACTATAAAGACAATTAGAGCCAACATATGCAAAACCTCATTCTCAACGAATGCAAAAGACAAGGAACCAAAACCAACAAACTAAGAGAACACAGCAATACATCATCAATGCAAGGAACTGACTCGGAAACTCCCCACCTAAGGATAAAAGGATCAGAGGTAGAGTCCCTTTCTGTGGAACCTGGTGATATCTCCATATCAACAACAATGATCAAGGATTTTGAGGGATTGCTCAGACCTGTGAAGCCAGGTGGAGACGATACCCGGTACCTGTAATCCTGCATCACCAAGATGAGATACATATATACATATGGATATACATACACATCAAATATACGCAAACAGATGACCAGGATCGATACATCGTGTGGACCTCAACTAAGTGAGTAACTATGACTTCATCCTGAGTCATGAAGACACATCAAACACATATCCATAAAACATAAAACATCATGATAATGGTTAGATTAAAATCCTTGGGTTAGCTCCATAAAACATATAAAGATAGATGGTTTTCTAATTTCATAAACATATAAATGATAACCATGAATGATCATATTAATCATCTAATAAACATATCATCATCCACAAAAAATAAATGTAAATGTATAGTTCTAACCATCATAATAGAATGTCCAAATCAGAAAGTCCAAGTATCACCATAGGAGAGGGTATTACATCCCCCCCCCCTAGAGTTAGGCTTACTCTTGGAAGCCTACAAATAAATATGGATAAGCATCTCGGAGTCTAGTAGCATCCTCCCATGTAGTGGAGGAGTCATCATTGGGGTCCCATTGGACCCTTACCCGGTCTATGTTGCAACCCCTGAGGGTCAGTGTCTGCTGCTATAAAATGTGTACTGGCTCTAAAGCCAGCTGCCCATCCGCTACCTGTAATCCATTCCAATCCAAAATGTGAGTCACATCAGGAATATATTTTCTAAGTACTGATACATGAAATACATCATGAATACGAGCAAGGCTGGGCAACAAGGCAAGCTGATAAGCTACTGGTCCTATCCTCTCTAGGATCTCAAAAGGGCCAACAAATCAGGGTGCCAACTTGGAGCCTTTTCCGTAACGGATTGGACTCTTTCATGGGTGCACCCTAAAAAAGACTCTATCACCAAGAGAGAAGTGTACATCAATCCTATGATCATCGACATACTTCTTCTTCCTATCCTGAGCTATCAAAATATGCTCTCTGATGTGCTTGACCTGCTACTCCATATCCTGTAACATCTCAGGGCCTAGAAGTACCCTATCCACCAATCTGTCCTAGCTCAAGGGAGTGCAGCATGGATGACCATACAAAGCCTGAAAAGGGGACATACCTATCGAACTATGATAACCATTATTATAACCAAACTCCACCAAATATAGATACTCTTCCCAGTGGGTTTGTCTATCCATAACATACATTCAGAGCATGTCCTCAAGAACCTGATTGACTCGCTCTATCTGCCCATCTGTCTCGGGGTGATATGCTAAACTAAAGTTGGGCCGAGTTCCTTAAGTGTGCTGAAGTAAAGTCCAAAGAGCCGATGTGAATACTGGATCACAATCAGATATGATTTTCCTGGGAATATCGTGGAGTCTCACAATGTCCTTCATGAATACTCTGGCTACAGAAGCTGCTGAGTAGGAGGACTACATGGGAGAAAATTGGGCTACCTTGGTGAGTCTATCAACTGTTACCATGATAGTGTCATGTCTCCTGGGAGTCACTAGAAGTCCCACAATAAAATCCATGGAAATTATGTCCCATTTCCATTCTAGCACTAGGTGAGGTTGTAATAGACCCGCGGCGTGTTGATGCTCTACTTTTACTCTCTGACATTCCAAACATCTAGCCACATAGTCTGCAATATCCCTCTTCATTCTTGACCAATATTACAACTGGCGTAGGTCTGCATATATCTTCTTCACCCCCGGATGTGCCGATTAGGGAGCCTTGTGGCTTTTTGAGAGGATAAGCACATGAAGATCTAATGCCATGGGCACATAGCTTCTATTTTGTTGTCACAACAACCCATGGGTATCTATGGAATATCCTGAGAAGCAACCTTCCAAGGGTCTTCTTGACTCTATTTCTGCCTTAACCCCCTGAAACCAAGAGTCGGAAGTGAGATCCTCTCAGATTCTTTCCTCCAAATTTGTGGTAAGTGATAGTGCTGATAAAACATGCCTGAGTCTACTCAAAGCATCTGCTACCACATTTGTCTTCCCCTGGATGTACTTAACCTTGAAATCATATTCACATAGAAACTCCATCCATCTGCATTGCCTAGCATTGAGGTTAGGTTGGGAGAAGATGTACCAAAGGCTTTGATGATCTGTTTGGAGTTAAAATTTGTGGCCCAACACGAAGTGTCTCCACTTTACTAAGGCATGAACTACTACTGCAAGTTCTAGATCATGGGTAGGGTAGTTACGCTCATGATCTTTAAGCTTCCTAGACTCATAAGCCACAACTTGTCCTTCTTGCATAAGAACTGCCCCAATCCCTTCTAGTGAGGCATCTGTGCAAACTACAAAGTTTCCTGATGGTTTGGGAACCACCAAAATTGGAGCATTGGTTAACCTTTCCTTCAAACATTGGAAAGTGGCCTCACATTTTTCTGAACAAACAAACTTCTTGCCTTTCCTTTGCAAGGAAGCAATGGGATGTGTTGTCTGAGAGAGTTCTCTAAAAAACCGTTTGTAATACCCAGCTAGTCCCATAAAGCTGCGAACTTCAAGGATGTTAGTCAGAGTTTTCCACTCCACTATGGCTTGAATTTTGGCTAGATCAACAATGATGCGATTCCTTGATATGACGTGTCCAAGATACTTAACCTCTATCTAAAAGAATTCACACTTTTCTGCATTTTCATAAAGTTGATTTTCCCTAAGACACTGCAATACTTGATGAAGATGAACCTCATGTTCTTCAAGAGTTTTAGAGAACACTAAGATATCATCAAGAATACTATCACAAATTTATCCAAGTAGGTTCTGAAAACTCCATTCATTAAGCTCATGAATACAGAAGGAGCGTTTGTTAACCCGAATGGCACCACAGTGAACTCATAGTGACCATACCTTGTACAGAAAGCTATTCGATGAATATTGGTTTCCTAAATTCTAAGTTGATGGTATCTTGACTTGAGATCAATTTTTTAAAATATTTTTGCCCCTTTCATTTGATCAAATAGATCATCAATGTGGTGTAAGGGATACTGATTCTTGATTGTGACTTTATTGAGTTGACGATAGTCGATGCACAATCGATGAGAGCCATATTTTTTCTTCACAAATATTATTGGTGCACCCCATGGTCACACACTAGGTCTGATAAATCCTTTTTCCAAAAGGCCTTCCAACTAAAGCTTGAGTTCTTCAAGTTATTGTGTGGTCATATGGTACAGAGCTTTGGAGATTGGTTCTGCTCCTGGAACCAACTCAATTTGGCAGTCAATGTCCCTCTTGGGAGGCATTCCTATAATTTCTTTGGGAAAAACATCTAAGAACTCCTATAAGAGGGGATGCTCTAATGATACATCCCTACTTTCCCCTTGGTCCAAGTCTTCTACTGAGACTGCAAATAGTTGGCATCCTTTGCGCATGCACTTCTTGAGCTGCATCACAGAAATCATACAGAGAGAGATGGGTAGTTGCACCCCAACAATCTTCTTAGGTTCTCCTAAGTCATCTGAACACTAAATGATTTTTTTTCTACAATCCAAAGTGGCTTTGTGAGTATCCAACCAATCCATGCCCAAAACTACTCCATACGAGCCTAGAGGGATTACTAGAAGATCTACTAAAGTGGAAAAAGGTCCAAGCTCTAACTTGTAACTCTAGACATAAGAGTCAGAGGTTATTCTTGCCCCAGGGGCTAGCTCAACCTACCACCTATCTTCCTACCTTACTGCCTTTAGCCCACATTGCTCTACTAAAGAAGGTGAAATAAAAGAATATGTTTCTCCTGAATCAAATAGTATAGTGGTAGAGATACCCCTTAACAAACCTGGGGTTTCGATGAATACTCCCTGATGATTGGCTTGCCTATGGTCTAAGGTAGCAAATACTTAGTGAGTTCTGCCTGCATTACCTACTGTTGGTTCTGAAGAGGCCTGCCTATAGCTAGTTGCTGGAGTAGATTTCTGAGGGAAATTAACTACAATGTGCCCATGTTGTCCACAAGAGTAACATCTGGTGTTCTTAACAAAATTCCTTCCTGTAGAAGGTGCGCTAGACTATTGATAGCTACCCTGACTAGAATTATGAGGCATACTCTGAGCTGGCTGAGGGTTTAGGTATCTCTTTGCATGTTGCCAGTTGCGAGAATTGTTAGATTGAGAACCCCCATTTTTATTGTTGTTGCCATTGAAATTATTTTTGTTGTTGTTGTTGTTGTAAAACTTCCTTTTCTAGTGGTTCTAACTTCCTTTAGGAGGATAGTTCTTTGATCCATGAGCACCTTGAGATTGATTTCCTTTGAAACCTGACCCAGCTTGGAAGGCATTACCCCCTTGGCCACCTATCTGACCTCCTAACCCCAAGGCTATATTTTGTTCCTCAAGATGAGCTTTGATGACTGGGTCATTAACTGTCTGAGGCTCAAACATTCGTATGCTGCTGGCCAAGCGACCGTTGAGTCCTCTAAGGAAGTGTTGAGTCAGAATGGGTTCATCGTCCTTATATCCTAAGTATGGTTTGAGTTCCAAGAACTTCCTCTCATAGTCTTCAACTGACATAGTTAGCTACCTCAGGTTGTGAAACTCTTTGGCTCTTTCCCATCTCCAGTGGTCAGAAAGAAATTTGGCTCGAAAGAGTTTTAGGAATAGTTCTCATTAAAGAGTGGTAATATCAATGTGAAGTTTCTCTCTCTCTGTTTCCCACCAAGTAGATGCAAAGTCTCTAAGGTGAATGACTGCAAATCAGGCTTTGGTGTTGCTGCTATAAGGATGCATGGAGAAAAGCTTTTCTAAATCTAGCAACCAAGTTTCAGCGGTAGACCTACCTTGGGTTCCCTTAAAGGGGTTAGTCTTAGTCCTAAGGAGGTCTCACATGTGAGAAGATTGCAAAGCATCTTCTTCCATTTCCTGATCTCTTCTCCTAGGACTCCTTTCCCTTTCCTCATGGTGAGTGTTAGTCTCCCCATGGTGACCTCTATCCTGCCCTGCATCTAACCTCTCTAGTATTCGTTGTAGGAGTTCTTGTACTTGAGCCCCTTGAGAACCTCCAGATTGGTTATTAGATTGATCCCCTCTTCCCTCATATTGTTCTTCTTCTTGAGAACTTTCATGGGGTGTTTTGGGCACCTCCCTTTCTACCACAGGTTATACGAGCCATCTTGCCATAGGTAATAAGAAGAATAAGTTTTAAGGGTCTTAGTTAGATTTCAGTTTTAAGTTTTCCTATGATGAAAAACAAGTTTAAGAAGCATGGGCCAAATTCCTTGGGTCCCAGTGTAGCAACTTAGTGCTCTGATACCAAAGATGTCATGCCCCACAAGGGAACTAGGGAAGAGAACAAAGATTCTCTTTGCAAAAGAAAACCTAAGTAATGATTTATGAAAAAATTTGAACTTTAAAAAAAATCAAATAAACAAAATATAGATTAACATAGATTCCTCCAAGGTTCCCTTTGCATTTAATGTATAAAACAATAATACCATATAGTGTACTAACAACTTGATTTATTTCTTAAGCGACTACATCACAACATTTGTAGATCCTTTATAAAGAAATATAAAGTAGTTCCATTTCAATTTTCCATTTAAATCCATCTATGTTCCTAAGTATCTTTTATGAACAATATTGTATTTAAAGCACTAATACCATATAATAGAATCATCTAAACATTTGATATATTGAAAATAATACATTTGTTTTTCAATAGCTTTTCACTTAATCAATAATGAGAAACGTACTATTTTTCTTGAGATGTTACAAAATCCTTTTCTTTTCCAACATACACCTTATACATAAAGTTTGTGCTTTCCCTTTTCCTTTTTCCTAAGTCTACCCATTCCAAGTAAATCATTTTGAAGTGCACTAATGATTACATTACATTCATCTCCTCTTGGGAGGTAACAATAAATTTACATCATGAAAGATAAATACAAATCTTCTTCCTTGAAAACTGGAACCTAAGCAAGCACGAATCCTTAAGCACTGCATCCGCAAAAGATACCTCGATAAAATATTTAGCACCCAAACACATGGATACCAAAAGGCCCACTCCCCCATGCTAGGAGATAAACACCAAGGTCCACAAAGAAGGAATAGCTAGGCCATACCTAGGGTTGGGTAACCTTTCCCAAATAACAATGAAAAGAAGATCAAAGTAAAAATCTTTTCCCCAAAGGATCTAAGGCTTGGTATAAAATCTAAGAAACAACCTAAGTGAGTGTCATCACATAGCCCTCACCCCTTGGATTGTCCTGTTACTAGCCACTCTGGGCCCCACCCCCCAAGTAGACACATGCGGAACTGAATGCCTTTCATACAAACAAGTGCCATTCGATCGTACCTATGCATAGGCACCTTATCCCACTCTCATCCATAGCTTTTACTAGAACTAATGGCATGGGTGAGGCACATTTAATCTTTTTACATGTTTGAACCCATTCCCATAAGTTTTAAATTAACTTATCACTTATTAAAATAACTCTTTAGTCAGTTATCCTAGTACTAGCCACTTAGGGCCCCGACCCTGCACTAAGAGCCACTCACTTAGTGTTCTTAGGATTTCTACCCTGAACCCACACATCACAAATACATCATACATGAAATAAAACACATCATAAACACTTTCAAGAACTTACTTCAAAGAACATAAAAGAATAGGATAGTTTAGGGGTGTTTAGGAAAATTAGGAGTGGTTTAGGGAGACCTAGGATAGTCCGGATCCTCCGAACAATCCCAAACCCTAACCCTACTTCCTACACACATCCTAATCCTATTAAGGCATCTAAATGCACCATATAACTTTCATCAAACAAGAAATGATCACATATCAATTTTACACAAAATTTCTATATAGTTTATACAAATTTCCATAAGCCTAAAATTTAACTAAGTCTGAATTTTTAAGAAATCTCAAAATTAGAAATTGTATCTTAACTCCCATGAATCTGACTCAGAAAATCCCCACCTAAGGATAAAAGGATCAGAGGTAGAGTCCCTTTCTGTGGAACCTGGTGATATCTCCATAACAACAACAATGATCGATGATTTTAAGGATCGCTCAAACCTGTGAAGCCAGGTGGAGACAATACTTGGTACCTACAATCCTGCATCACCAAGATGAGATACATATATACATATGGATATAAATACACACCAAATATATGCAAACAAATGACCAAGATCGATACATCGTGTGGACCTCAACTAAGTGAGTAACTACGACTTTGTCCTGAGTCATGAAGACACATCAAACACATATCCATAAAACATAAAACATCATGATAATGGTTAGATTAAAATCCTTGGGTTAGCTCCATAAAACATATAAAGATAGATGGTTTTCTAATTTCATAAACATATAAATGATAACCATGAATGAGCATATTAATCATCTAATAAACATATCATCATCCACAAAACATAAATGTAAATGTATAGTTCTAACCATCATAATAGAATGTTGAAATCAAAAAGTCCAAGTATCACCATAGGAGAGGGTATTACATCACATCTGATCTTATTAATCAATCTTAGTGATCTTTTTCCCTTCACAAGACATGGTGCATCATTACCAAACCTAACACTACTACCTTTGTAATGATTTAGGGTTTCAAACTTACTTTTGTCACTAGTCATGTGATGTGACAAACCACTATCAATAATCCATCTATCACCTTTACTCACATATGAAATAAGTGCAGTTTTCTCATCTTCATCAGAATCATCTTTCATAGCAACATAAAAAACTTCTACATCATAATCATCAGACTTACTAGATTCACTATCAGTTTCTTCTTCAAAAATATAACAAGACTTCTTACCTTTATCCTTGTGGTCCTTATACCTTCTATGATCTTTGTCATCCCTTTTGTCTTTGTACTTGTTTTCTCTTCTTCCATGTCATTCTTGTCAGGACATCTTGTTGTAATATGACCAACTTTGTTGCATGAAAAATAGATTATAGGAAGTTTACCTTTCCCTCTCGCAAGCCTTCTAGCCATGAGTGCCTCAAGATGATCAAGATCATCATCAGAAGTGTCACTGTCACTATCACTGTTCACACACCTTTCTTTTGCTTTCTTTGAATTTTGAATAACCATTTGAGACTTGAATGTAGATTCAATATTATGAGTAGTGAAATTATCAAAATTTGACAATTCAAAAATATTAAGTCTACCAACAAGACCTTCCAAGGTTAAGTTATTACTAGGAGCACATCTCAGTTCTTGTATTGTAGAAACTCTAATACCTACATAAATAGGAAGTTGGGCTCTCAAAACCTTTCTAATAACAATTTCATCATCAATATTTCCATTAGCTCCTCTAATAGCATTCATTAGCTCTTTAACTTTGGCACAATATTGAACAATAGTTTCACCTTCTAACATTCGCATTTCATCAAACTTACCTCTCAAGCTTTCATATTTGTGTCTTAGTACTGTGTCTCCACCGTAGATAACAACCAATGTGTTCCACATTTGCTTTACATTAGTACAATTCTTGATGTCTTCAAATTTAGGATAACTTAGAGCTGATGCAATCTCCAACATTGTCTAATTATTTTATTTCTTTTCCTTCATCTCCTCGACTGTCATAGGTGCAACTACTGGTACATAAGCATTCTCCACATAATATTTGACTGAATCACCAATACGATCTAGGTGTAGCTTCATCAAAATTTTCCATGCAGGTAAGTTCTCCTTGTTCAAATTTGCTACCTCCTTTTTGTACATCATGATATTTAGCTTCAAGTACCTTCAAACTTTTTCCTTACAAGAACCAACAAGTCTGATACAAATTGTTAGAATGATTTTAGGATAACTAAGAGGGGGGGGAATCAGTTATCCTCAGGTCTAGATGTACCAATTGAACTTTTAAATACTTAAACAAACTTAGATCTATTCAACAATCCACTCCGTCTCTACAAAATATAATCAGTAACATAAACTTGCAGTCCACTGTCCAAAAGTAATCAAATTGAAAAATATAAAGATCTTACCAACATAACACATCAAATAACATTCACACAAGTATGACACCAAGATTTAACATGGAAACCCAATTCAGGAAAAACCACTAGTAACATGCCACCAGATTTTCACTCTTCTAAAGTAAGCTCTCTGAGGAGCCAAACTTGTTAAAGGTTACAATACAGACTTTTAGGTGTGACTATATTAAAGGATTTAATCACCTTGTTAGGAGTGGCCTGGTTAGAGGGCTTAAGAACATCCCATTAGAATTTCACCTTGATTAAAGGATTTACAAATGACTGTTAGGTCAACCTTAAATAAAGGACTTAGATTGATACAATGGTTAGAAAGTAACAATAGGTTCTGATCTGAAATACACAAGTCACTTTGAAAATAAAAATTGTTTCAATTATAGTTTCCAACAGTAGTTCATACCATTGAACACAATAACATGTCAATGATGGGTACATCAAAGAAGTGCAATATACCTACTTCCAGCTTAAGAGCTTGGTTTATGGGAACAATTGTGACTAAGGGACCAAAAATGGTTTTAACTATGGAAGAGGATGTCAGAGTAGTTCAGTGGTTTAAGGACGTGGTAGATATTGGCCATGGTTTACAAGTGGGTCAAATGTATTCAATTTTTTCTCAAATTACTACTATGATGGAGGAAATGGGAAGTAATGCTATAATGTAAACTAATCCCCACTTCCTAATTTGGACACTAGGAGGAAAGGATATCCCACTAGGCTCAAGGTTTGTCTCAAGCTCTTAATGAGAATAAATTTGTTCTTCCTTAATATTTAAATGATGGAAAGTGAAGATGTTATCTCTAATTGAGCATTAAAGATTGTCATTAGTATCAAAGATAATCAGTCAGTTACCTATGCTATATAGTCGGTAAAAGCAAGTACTTCAAGTTACTCATGCTAGTTGGTTAACTACATAAGCCTATACACCGAGTTATCTCAAGGCAATACCGAGAACAAAAGATATTAGTTCAAACCGAGCACCAAAGCAGTTTTTACTGAGCATCAGTGTACATCAAAACTGAGCGTCATTAAACACTAAGCAGACTGGACACTAAGTGTCAGTATAACTATGGAGCAATATTTACAGTGTTTATCGAGCAATATAGAAACTGACATAGTAATCAGTTTTGGCACATTTTTCTATGTAGATGATTACAACAGAATCATAAAACATTTTACCAAGATTGAGGATCATTTATTGTAGATATAATCATTAATTATGATGATGATCTCTATGTAATTGCTAGATCTAGGTTAATTTTGTACATCATAAAACTTAGGGTTTGTCTCAAGATATTGTACCCTAATTTTGTTAAGCGGCAAAAGCAGTATGCTATATATTTGTATTTCATGTCATTTTGGCATAAGCTAGACAAGGAAGATAAGTTTGGTATGAACAAGTGAAGGAGATCTTGAAGTAGAAGCCTACTTCAAGATATCAGTTATCAGATAGAGAAGTGCAGAATTTAGAGATATTCAGATTAAGCAGAATCAGACAAGGCTACCGAGCAGTTCAGAGACAAGATCTACACATACAAAGGTGATATCTATTCTATAATACATTGATCTATATCAGACAAAGTTGAGTTGTCAATTGCAGATACATCCTGTTATTTTATAATCATTGTAATAGAGTTTGGTAAAATCTCTTAATAGAATAGACCTAACAGTCTTTATGTAAATCTCTTAACCGAGTGCACACTCAAGTAGTGTTGTTGAAATCCTATAACTAGGTAGGTCTAGCTGATCTAAATTGTTACTCCTAACATGGTAAGATCACGAGAAGTGATCACAACTTGTAGCCCTAATAGACAAACTTTATTATCTGCAGTAGTGAAGATTTGTGGGTGTCATCCCCACTGCAGTTTTTACCTTCTAACAAGGGTTTCTTCGTTACCAAAATAATTGTGCTATGTGATTGATTTATTGTTGATTTCATGCTATTTACTTTTACAAGTCAATTGAATGAATGATGCATACAATGGAAATAGTACATAGTTAAGTTTACTACTATTTGATGATAAAGCTTTGGATGTTAAAGTTTTTGAGGGAACTGATTTACCCCTCCCCTCTGAGTACCCTATCTCTGTATTCCAACAATCATTATTAGAGCACAGTTCTCTTATTGGATAGTTTAACCACTGAAGAGTAACGATATAACCATGGAGAGGTATAAGTTGGATAAGACAATAGTGAATCAAAAGATTTAGATGCAGATGTTCATTGAGCAGTATAAAAAAGCTTAGGATGCATTGAAGAAGTTACTTGTTCAAAGAAAGAACCTTGCTATTCTGGAAAATGAGACTAGTTACCATGAAGAGGAGATTGATGATTTATTTGCTAACATTGGATCTAGTTCAAGAAGTATTTCTGATGGTTCTGAAAGTGCAATCTCTGATTTGTCTGAAAAGTTTCTTCACTTGATTGAACAATTGAAAGCCTTGCACATCAGTCAAGAATCACAGATGGTGAGAATGATTGATGTAATGAACAATGCTAGACAAGATGATCAAGAAAGGAATCTAGCTATTGAAGACCGAAGATAGATAACTGAACAAATTCAAGCAAAAGAAATTGAGATACATAGACTTACCACACATCATTTTGAAATATCCAATCAAATGATGAATGTAAACCATGAGATCAACCAAGTAAATGGTGAGTTATCAAGAAAACATGAAGATATTGGAATACTCAGGGAGGAAAATGAGAAACTGAGAAATGAAGTAAAGATGCTGCAACAACACAATGAAATGATAAAGAAAGTTGAAGACATTTCTAAGAAGATTGATGATTTTCTGACTAATCAAAGAAGGTTTGGAAGTAGAGATGGAATAGGCTATACCGAAGAAGGAGAAACATCCAAGCAAGGTGAACAAGTGAATCAAAATCAGAAACCCAAGACACTATCATGCTATCACTGTGGCAAACTAAGACATAATTCAAACATGTGTAGGAGTAAAGCACAAGGTAAACCTCAAGTCATTCCTAGGTTTAATGGTTATTGTTATTATTGTGGTAAATTTGGACATCAATCTTATGAGTGTAGAGCTAAACTAAATAAGACTTCTACTAATCCTACCATGGAGAAACTGTGTTATACTTGCAATAAACATGGACACACCTCACAAGAGTGTAAGGCAAAGATGAAGCAAGTCTAGATGCCAAAATAGAAGAACAAGCTTTATCAACCAAAGAGACAAGGCAATGCATACACTTGGGATTATAACACATGGGTCAACTGCACAGTATGTGGAAGTTATGGTCATATCGTAGTGAATTGTATGAGGAAAAGATGGGCTGGAAAATCATGAAGCTAGACAAGAACTAGTATGCCATGTTTACATTATCATAAAGTTGGTCACCTAAGCAAGGATTGCAGAGACCGAACACTAGAAGAAGGACATGTATTTGAAAGTAGCAACACTATTGCATATATCATGAGGATTAGAAACACTATGTGGAGAAAGGCATCAAATGAGAATGCTGAGTCAAGCAATGTAGTCGGTGAAACCTCGTCCACTAGATTGGGTGACATCGGTACCTCCACCTAAGGTGAAACAGGTATGTTTGGAATTGATATTCCAAAATTAATCTTATCTTACATACAGTTCCTTATATTTGATGGGCACATACCAAGCATGAATAAAGATGCATTGTGGTTTATAAATTTTGAGCTAACAAAGTCATACAGTCAGTATATGCAAGACCGATCAAAGAGTTACCTATCAGTATTCATTATCCAAGGTTAACCGAGTCTCAGTATCAAGTGAGTGAAAATATATGTTAACCATGCTATTGACATTTTGCGGTAATCACCAAGTTGATAGTTTTTGCCATACTAGAAGTAGGTCAATCATTAATGACAAAAGTTTTTGAGCGGGAATTTGAAAAAGGCTATAAATACACAGAAGAGTTAGTTCATTCTTCACAAAGTGATTTCGAAGAGCAATGATTTCAAAGAGAAAATTTGAGCTGAGAGTTTTTAGAAGCATTCAAGGCAGTTACAGATTGAACTGAGTGCATTCTTCATCGTTTCTGACTAAGTACAACTTCTACCGAGCACATTCAATGCATTTGCCGAAAACCTAAATTAATTATAATGGCATTGACAACAACTAAATCCAAGATTATATAAGACAAAGTGAACCTTATTATTTCAGCTAACTATGATGAACCCAAGTACAAACTTCATCCAGAAGTTGCATCAAAAATAGATTCAGCAGGACCTTTCTCAAGCATTCCACCTAGGGTTTTGCTAGTCAAGGATGTCAGATCCTACATCCACTGTAAAATCAGGGAAATTGGAGATTTCAAGATTTCCATAGCTTATCAACAAATTTACAGCATAGATGAGAAACTAAAATCAGAATTCAAATAGGTCGAGAAGACAGGTCTCACTTATGCCCTAAATTTCTTGAAAAGTTTTAAAAATGAATGGATTAGGGTTGTGCTCAGTCGGTATCATGATGGGATATTTTGGTTGGATAAACTGGTCAAGATAACAAAGAAAATGATCCATAAAGTCACTGGTTACCCAACAATAGACCAGGCTAAGGCATTTCATAGTGCTTCAAGGGTCAAAATTGAGAAAAATATAGGCGCAACATGGGATGGCTGAGCATTGAAAATTGCTACGATTAAGGATTCGGAAGTTAAATTTGTAGCACATGCTATTGGTTACACGATCTATCAGTCATTTAGACAGAACAGTGTTCCATGTAGTGCTGTGGACATGGCATATAAAATGATAAAAAGGAATCACTAGTTGGACCTTGCTGAGCTACTTTTGAAGAAGATAGAAGAAAATATGAAGACTATCCAGTCAACAAAGTCAAACACTTGTAAGTTCAGATCACTTCTAGTGTGCTTATTTTTCTATATTCAGTGATTTTTCCCTTGTGTCAGTGATGTAAATTGATCTACTGACAAACCAGTCATTGTGTAAATTTTTGAAATGATTAGTGATTTGGGAGACATTTTGAATAAAGTTGTAGATGATTATTTTGTGCAATTCAAGATAAAGATGAATCTTCAAAGTAGGATTACTAGTTCATTGGTTGAGAAATATGAAATGGATATATGTTTTCTTGTGGACACTGATCACACCTTGATAAAGGCCGTGGAGCCCCGAACAAAATGGCTAGCCCCCATGGGATATGAAATGGATATTGATTTAGCATCAAGGCTCTGCTAGCTACACCGAAGGACAAAAAATGAAGAGAGGTTTGGAACCTATGAAGAGGCTAAGACAAGAATAAAGACAAGTCTTGTCATTGGTAAAATAACTAAAAAGTCAAGGAAGATGATGAAAATATTAGTTGATAAATTTGGAGATGAATCTGACTCATCTGACGAGTCACAAGTTGGAATTGAAATTGAAGGTCAATTACTGCTAACTGACAAACCCCATGATAGTGAAGAAACCAAGTTGGAGAATGGAAAAGATTCAACACCAGTTTCCCCTTCTCAAACTCCAAAGAAGAGGCAGATGTCAGTGCAGTGTAGAGCACAAACAAGGTCAGCCACTGCAGCTTCACCACCTTTGAAGAAGGGAGTTGTGAAGATCTCAAAGCCAAAAGCTGCTTCACCGACCAAGACATATACAAAAAGAGGAACCAAGGTCACAGTTGAAGCACCGAAGAAAAAGAGAAGACTAATAAGAGGAAGAGAAGACCTTGAAGATGAAGAGAATGACAAAAATAAGTTCAAGGTGGTCAACAACAAAAATAGGACAATTGATGAGGTTGCTAAAGATATAATTGAACATGGAGAACTCACAGATCTAGAACTTTTTCAGTTTGACAACATGTCTACCGAAGATCAAAATAAAATAGAGGAGGAAATCATCCAGATGATGATAAGCTTCAAACGAGTTCCATTGGAATTTTCCAAGCAACTACCTAAGGCATTAGAGGAGAGAATAAATAAAAAATGGTCCTATGCCTTGGACATAGAAAAGAAAATGAGGTAACAATCCCTAGTGTTGGAAATTCCTAATTTGTCTATTGATGAAATTGAAGAATACATGATGACTTACTCTAGGAGATTTAGAGTAAAAATTCGGTCTATGCAGATATTAGATGAAAATCTAGTAGACATAGATGAGTCTAGCCAACTCATTCGGACATCCATAGTAGACGCCCGAGAGCAAGCTAAAAAGGCAACATTTCTAAACTTGTCTAAGAAGAGATAGAGATCAAAAGGAAAAGGTATCCACATTGATGATGTTGATTTGGCAAAGAAGACCGAAGATACATATGCATCAATTACCGAGGTGATTGATACTACACTTGCCAATATGGACATAAGCATTTCACAGGATGCACTGGATCAAGTTGAGATCTAGATTCAAGATAATAACCCATTAGAAGTACTCATTAAGGACATTACTAATGGTGATCCTGATGATAGAGATGAAGATGAGGATGTGAATATTGTAGGAGGCACAACTAAAGATGAAGGTATTGTTACCGAACCTACTATCACAATATTACCAAGTGAACTTCCTATCCTTGTAGAAGTTGTTGAACTTGTTAGAAAGTAAAGTCCACCAAGATAACTGAGAGGGGGGGAGGGGGGGGGTGAATCAGTTATTAGATAATTATAACCTTTATTAACTTCAACAACATTTAACCATGTAAACAATATAATTACCAACCATAGAAAGATATTCATACACAATGACACAATAACACAAGATATGTTGACTAGGGAACCTCTTGATCAAAGAGTAAACCCCAGTGGGAATGATGCCCACAAAGATGCACTAATATGAATATTCCTTGTGAAAGGATGGACTCTGTTAGGATTCTTATGAAATACATTCGGTACATATGAATCCCTGTTAGTAGATTTTGAATCCCTATTAAAATATTCTAACCCTGTAGGGAGTTATGGAAGACAGAAGGACCCACTACCCAAACAGCTTCAGGGTAAGATCACTAAACACACTGTCCAAATGACCTTAAGATTATTCAATAGAATAATATGAAATATGTTACCTCCTCACTATGCCAAACTGCACTCACTGCTACACCAAATCTCAATTCCAGATCTCTGTACTTCGCATGTCTTCCTTCACAATCTCGCTTTCACAACTTCATAGGCTCTCTTCTTCACTTCATGCATACATTCGCATCCAACCATACCATGCTCACACTTCTTTTACATTACAGCTACATACAATAAGGAAAAACATTCCTTCCTTTATACCACACTCAAATAATTACAAATGAGTCGGCACTCAATTACAAAATAAAAGTTTCCACACGCTACATCAAAATTACACAAAATTGTCGGCTTCCAAATGCAATAACTCTTCACTCGTGTGACCTCAAAGTTTGCACTATAAACCACGTCACCATCAATGTGTCTCAAACTTCCTTTTAACTGCGCAAAACTAGATTCCATCCTGATTAGGAGATATCATCCGATTTCCACAAACCACTACTCAGGAACACTGCCTGAATACTACTTCCACCAAAATGCTCATAACTTTCATGAATCAATGAGTTACTATCTTTGCTCTTAACCATAGACATATAAAATATCAAAGATTATAACCTCAACATTGCATAGCTCCAACTACAATATCCCACGTGTGCTAATCAAAACACTGTCTGCTTCTCTGCTAGTCTCTAGAAGATCACTGTGTTGACATCAATGACAATCATAGTCATGAATGCAACAACAACTGCTACAGAATGACTACCAACATCCAGCATTCATTTCTAATAGAACTTTTGACAAAGGAACAACCCAAAGGCTCTAACCTTGAGAAACCGATGGACACATCAAGGGAGCAAGGAACGGGAACACTGGCTGATACAAACAATCCTGAAGAAAAAGAGACAACTGAGACAGACACAAAGGGCCAAGATGACCCCAAAGTAATCGAGGACACCCCACCAAACACAACATCAAAGGTTCCACCTCAGTCAACTGACACACAGGGTCCCAAGGAGTAGAAGAAGAAAGAAAATGTGTCAACTAGGTAGGTTACTCAAAGCACTGAGGTAAAGGATATTGTACCGTTTGTAAAAAGCTCACCTCAAGAGCAATAGAAGAAGAAGAAGAAGAAGAAGAAAAGGAAAGGAAAAGGGTCGGTCACATTAGATGATGTAATTTTTATACTGGACTGTGATCCTAGGACCCTAAGCCATGAGGAACTTAGAAAATATGGGGATTTGTGTACCAGGAAAGAAACACAAGAAAATTTAAAGATGGAAAGCAAGAGCAAGGAAATATTGGAGAATGTAAGAGATATCTTACAATAGGTCGTACTAGAGGTAAAAATTAATGAGAATACTCCCATTATGAACCAACTTGCCACACTTGTAGAAGAAATCAATGCCCCTAAAATTGAAGTTGAGAAAAGAATTGAAGAAAGGGCAGAGTCAAAGATTCGGGACAAACTTGCTGAGAAAATCAACTAGGAAGTGGCAATAAACAAGGTGAAGTTATCTAAGGTAATAACTGAAATTCATTCTATTACTTAGTTAATTAGTCAAATTTTGATTAAGTTATGCACTGTGGAAACCTTCACTACTGATATCAGTGAAAAGATTAAACAACTTGATACTGAAATCCAAGCTAGTGCACAGGTAGCTTTCACCGAGCCGCAAGCTTTTACAAAGCATATCTTAAGAGTTTAGGAACTCGGGCAGTTAAGAGCAGATCTCAGGAAACAAGAAGAAATAATAAGTGACCAAGTCTAGTGTAGGAGCACCAGGGCCAAGCACAAGGGCCTATGAGGAAACTAGGGTCACTGAATAGATCCTAAGGGGAATAAAGGACAAACATGACCTTGAGAGGTCATTGGCATTGTAATAAGACCTTAATGGTCATTTAATTATGTTTTGAATATGTTTTTAATCATTTTGTATTGAGATCAAACAATGTAAGCCTTAATAGCATTTTGATGGTTAAAGTGTATCTAGGGGTCACTTTAGGATTCTAAGGTAGATGAGTTGTTTAATGACCTATAAAGGTCCAATTGATTGTAATATGGCCAATAGAGCCATTATGTGAGGCCAAATGCACTATAAGTGCCCAAATATGTAACTTGCCCAAAAATGGCAAAATAGGCTTAAAAGTCTTATGTATGAGGTTTCGTGAGGGTTTAAGGTGTTTATAGGTAAGGATAGACTGCTAAGAACCTTTAAAAGGCTTAATAAATACATCATAAAGAAAGGTTGAGAAGACTTGAATAGATGCTTAAGGAGGGTACAGGGTGGCACTTGAGGGTAAAGAGGAAGATGCAATGGCCTATTCTGAAACTAGTTTCAGCAGCAAGGATGAGGAGACATGAAGAGGGTACTAGGATGGGTACTCTTAGAGTGGAAGATGCACCCATGGTGAGAGGTGTAAAGGCTTGTGAAGAAGTCTTGGTAGATGTTGGAGGAGATAGTGTAGAGAAATGCCTAGAAGGTCTTGAAGATGAGTTGGATTTGTGGAATGAGTTTGTTGCTATAGTTGAAGAATGGCAGAGTTATGGAGGAGTTTTGGAGGCACATGAAGGAGCAGCCTTCAAAGAGGATACTATATTTGTAGAGTTGGGCCATGAGGAGGCTCAAAATATTAAAAAAAATTCTCCTAGCATGGAGATGGTCCAAGTGGAATCAGAGGTACGGATTGGTATGATGGTGAGTGAGAAACAGCAACATGGGCAAGCCATGTTCACAATGGTTAGAGATAGCAAGCCAAGATGCAAGATGAAGTTGTATAGAGTTTCATGGGTCCATGAGGAGATCTATATTTGCCAAAGGTCAAGATGAAAACCTTAAATTTTTTACTGACATGTGTTTCTTTACAGGTTTCCAAGAGGACTTGGAAATGTTTTAAAGATGTGGAGTATGGTGCAGGAGCACCAGGGCCAAGCACAAGGGTTTATGAGGAAACTAGGGTCACTGAATAGATCCTAAGGGGAATAAAGGACAAACATGACCTTGAGAGGTCATTGGCATTATAATAAGACCTTAATGGTTATTTAATTATGTTTTGAATATGTTTTTAATCATTTTGTATTGAGATCAAACAATATAAGCCTTAATAGCATTTTGACGGTTAAAGTGTATCTAGAGGTCACTTGGGGATTCTAAGGTAGATGATTTGTTTAATGACCTATAAAGGTCCAATTGATTGTAATATGGCCAATAGAGCCATTATGTGAGGTCAAATGCACTATAAGTGCCCAACTATGTAATTTGCCCAAAAATGGCAAAATAGGCTTAAAAGTCTTATGTGTGAGGTTTCGTGAGGGTTTAAGGTGTTTGTAGGTTAGGATAGAGTGCTACGAACCTTTAAAAGGGTTAATAAATACATCATAAAGAGAGGTTGTCAAAATTGACAACTAGGTTGTCAACTAGACAATAAAAAAATAAATAAATACTAATTGTAACAGTCATAAAAACTGACTGTAACCGGGTTGTGAGCAATTGTAACCGACTTGGGAATAGTTTTATTGAATGGTGTACGTGAGTTTTGGGAGGAGGATTCTAAGGGAGTTTGTAGAGTGGTTGGGTCGAAGAGAAAGCATTGTAATGAAGTTTACATCAATAAAATATTAATTCTCTGTAACTTACTTGTTCACTGCTGTAAGGGGACAGTCATCTTTTTATGAATTCAATATTGAGTGGAAACATATTATATTGAATATGGATTAGATTCCTTATGTTTCCATGAAATTTTTTTAGTGTTTTGATAAGTTTTGAGGCAAGAAACGCCAAGTTTGTTCTGACTGTTCCTAGCAGATTTTTGGTGTGTAATCAGAAATTTATTTTGAAGTTTCTATGATGACATAGGCCCTCCCACTTACTATGGCTATTGTGACTTGTGGGAGAGACCTAATACATGTATTATATGTTCCATTAAGTTGTTTTATGCAGGGATGGATGGGAGATTGAAGAGAGGATCAGACAATGTTGAAGAAAGTTGAAGATAACTGTTCCAGAAAAATGCAGTCCAGTACGGAGGTAATAACTTTGAATTGAACCGTTGGATCTTTCTCAGATTGAAGTATGTTTGTGAGAGCCTAATGACACCCATTCTCACCAGAGAGATTGAGAATTTTCTATGAGATTAAAAAGTTATACCTATTTGTGTGCGGGTCTATCCAGAGACAGCAAGGAGACATATTTTTGGTGATTGGGCTAGTGAACACTTAGTAAGAGATAGTTTCTTGGTTGAAGACACTAATGTATTTGAGGGATATTGGTGATGTTTATCAAATATGTAGAGCCTATGGTGGCATAAGTAATGGTGTGCACTTTGATAGGGTATTAAGTTGGTTGGATCAAGGAGAATGATCCTAGGAACATGCTAGTTTGGGTCATAAGAACACTATGAAAGTCCCTCTTGAATCTACTGATTGTAAGACCACCTAGGGTGTCTGCATCAAGGTCACCGAGCTACAAACCTAGTTACTTCCTTACTTGAAATTTTTTGAGAAGCACATTGTCAAAGCGCAAATACTGGTTGCAACACCAAAAATCTATGTGTTGGAAGACATCTTTGACATGCATGCACAAGTCAGTCTTTAGAACATTGCTCTCACCAACTTGAAAGAGGAATGGGAAAACCTCTTGGATTCATTGAAGAAAACTTATCAACACATTTTTGACAAGTTGTAAGTATATACTTTTTTATTTTGGCATTCATATCAAAAAGAGGGAAAACAATGTATATGCCAAATATGTAAATAAATGCTAAGTATACTACATACTACCGGGAGCATGCACCGAGGGGGAGAATTTTTGAAATGTTGGTATCTATGTATATATGGTGTTGGCAAGTTGACTATACTATTGTATATGACTAGATATAGTGTTTTCATTGTGGCAACAAAGTCATATAGAGTTTTGGAGTCAGCGCACATTATCATAAGGTCAGAATATGGCTAAGTATAGAAGACTGGACAGTTAGTAGAGCACTAGAAGATCAGAGCATCAACGCACATGTGTATGAATGAGTTATGGTATGTGCCCTTGAATTTAAGCTAGTAAGTGTGTATTCATGCTAAGTATAAAAGCACATGATTAGATGAGATATATGACGAAGATACAGTCAGTTGAAGTGGTACAGACAGTGAACACCAGAACAGAACAGAGTATGCAACCGACTATTAGTATTTTGATTAGCGGTTATAATAATGTTTTGTAAAGGCTATGTGCCTATTGTAATTAGGTTGTAGACATGTAAACATCTTTTTTTGTAAACACGCTTGAGCCAAGTCACTTGGAAGCATTGTATGTAATTGGTTATAGGCCGACCTAGTTAATTGTTTTGTTAGCGCATATAAATATAAGATGCACCTTTGTAATAAAGGAGAAAAGAGGATATAGAGATAAGATAAGTAGAGAAGACACATGTGAAGTGAAGATAGAATAATTTAAATCTTTACAAGGGGCTAAAGCATCAGCGCACAAAAGGAACTGATCAAACAAGCAGTGTCACAACACTAATTCATCTAGTAAATATAGTGTTTATATGAGATTAGAAGGTTGTAGCCTTCACCACTTGAGTAGTGAGCTCTAGGACAGTGTGTCCCCACCCCTAACAGGGTTATTGTAAAAGACTCCTAACAGGGTCCGACCTTTGACCAGGTCACTATACTAAAAGCATTGTAAAGAACAACTCCTAATAGGGTTGCAGATCTTCTAACAGGGATCGTAAAACACTAGTGTAGTTCTTAGTGGGTGTCAATTCCCTTTGGGGTTTTTACCTATTTGGGTTTCCCCGTAACCATATTGGTGTTATGTGGTGTGATTTTTTATCTTGTTTACATTGATTTTCATATCAGTACTTAAGCAATCAAGTTAAGATTCAAGAGTTAAGAAATTGTAAAGATATAGTGAACACTGGTTCACCCCCCCTCTCAGTGTTCCCATTCCTAACAATTGGTATCAGATCTCTGGTCCTCTGAGTTTAACCACTTGAGGAGATCAATGGGTTCAGAAGAAGAAAAGAATATGAAGAAGAATCTTATGGCAGCTCTTGAAGACCTTGATAGATCTGAGAAAGAATTTGAAGAACTAAAATTGAAAGTCAGTGGCACACAAGTATTCATCAAGAAACTGAGACAAGATTTGAAAAATTGTACAAACAATGATTTGGAAAAAATGGTTAAGAATCTGAATGAGGAGAACACATCTCTAAAAGATCAGATTGAAGAGTTGGATGAAAAGCTAACTAACAATCAAGAATTTTATGATGAATAGATCAAAGAGAACCTTCAACTGAATGAATAATTGAGGCAAGAAAACATGGAAATCTTGGAGCTAAGAAACAACAAACAAAAGTTGGAATCTGAGTTGAAAGAGGCAAAGAATCACAGTTATATGAATGAAAGCTTAAAGGAGATACCAGCGGTATTGGATTCAATGAAGCACAAAATCAGATTGATGACATGCGAGAAAAGATGAAAGAACCAGAAGATACTATAGATGCTAAGGAAATTGGAAATCAGACTAAAGACAATGTCGAACCATCTAAGGATGAGTGCAATCTAGTAGACCAAACTTTTTATGCATGTAACATGTATGGACATAAAGCAAAGGATTGTAAAGAGGTAAGACCTTTCAATGGTTACTGTTATTCATGCAATAAATTTGGTCATAGAGCTATGAATTGTAGAACAAGTTAGAAGAACAAGACTCAGCATAATCAGAGAAATTAGAATCAACCAAAAGCAAGAAGTTCTCAGAGTATTACATGTTAGATATATAATTATAATGGTCAATCAGCTAGACAGTGTAAAATGGTAACCCATATTCAATGCACCGAAGAATTTAAGGCCTCCAGTTATTTGTCACTCTTGTAACAAGGTTGGACACATATCAAAGTTTTGTAGATCAAGAACGCAAAGTCAAGAAAGCCCTAAAAAGCCAACAATATCAATATTGAATGAAGAAGGAGAAGTCAAGTTTGTGAAAGCTACAGAGGATGCGAGCTTGATTTGGTCAGAAGCAAAGAAGGATAAAGTTGATAAGCATGTATTGGATGCATCTGCAATTGACACACCCTCTACATCTAGATTAATGACCCTCAAGGTCATAGGGGGAGCTAATTTAGCTCTAGAGCCCTGCGCGGCCAGTATACTCACCCTCAAAGTATGCGCCTTTGGATTTAACATTTTGGAGACTATTTAATGCTATGTGCAAGAGCGCATTTCCTGATCGATTGCAGGATGGAATTTGGAAATTCTCAATTGAATTTTGGTTTATGCGGCAAGCATTAATGGTATAAATTTTACTTTATAGTATACGTGGACTTATAGATCACTCATTGCATTTGAGATAGAGAGAGTAGAGACCACAAAATCCCTAGTAGTTGGATTGTGAAGTGTTGGAGCTTGATTTACCAGCGAAGAAGTGTGATTGATCAGTTGCAAAGCCCTAGTCCGACGCAATGATTCAAAAGTCTTTGAAAATTGATCTGAAGCATTAACCAAGTAAGTCATGGATACACCTGTTGTATCTGATATCAAGGAAAGGAAGAGATATATTTTTAAAAGGAACCCTTTTAAGTCTACCTTAGATGACCTAGAAGGTGCATTGTCAAGAACCCCTATGGGTGTCATGCATGTTGAAGACATTCATGCATATATATACTATAAGAAGGAACCAGTTGGACTTGATAAGATAAGGTCGCACCTTGAGTCCATGATGAAACCAAACAAAACATTCCTAGATGAGTTCGCACATTTGGAAAACCATCCCATTGTTGAGTATGCTACAACATATGAGTTTTATGAATCTGAGTGGATCAAGATATTACTAAGTAGGATTCATGATGACCTATTTGGGATAGGTGAAGTGCCAGTTAGAATCATAGAACTCATTCATGAAATGACAAGCCTCTCTAAGATAGGCGCCATTCTTCTAGTGGGAAAGGATGTAAGGAAATTAGTTGAACATGCATGTAAGTCCAGAAGTGATAGGCGCGGTATGACAATTGAGCCTATTGAAGAGAAAGACATCAAATTGATGTCTATGATACTAGGTTACAAGTTTTAGCACACCAACATGGTGAATAGTGTGTCTGTAGCCATTATTCTTACAACAATTAGAATTTTTAGAAAAAATGGAGAGTTCAATATGTGTGAGATCTTGTGTGCATAATTGATTAATAACATTAGAGCCATCAAGCATGATAAGACCAAAATATTTAGGTTTGGGTCTCTAATCATTTACATGTACTTCCATATACTTGGAAAGGTCTCAGATTTGTACTTAGACAAAAGTATGCCTACAATGCCTCAAATATTTCTTAAGGCATCTAATGAGAGCACATTGAAGGATTACATGGAGCTATAATTGAAGATATTCAGGATCAAAATGCAGATGAGGTACAAGATACCAGAAAGTATTGTTGAGAAATACAAAGACAACATTTGTTTTATGGTACAAACTGACATAACATGTATGGAAGTAGTTGAGCCTAAAATAAAGTGGATCCATCCACTTGGTTATGAGGAAGAAGAACCAATCTTGGAAGCTTATGCACAAGTACTACTTTCAGCACCTAAGGACCCTAATGAACCTAGATGGGGAATTTATGAAGAAAAGACAAGGGAAGTTGATGCAGTTTTGAATAGTGAAGTAACTAAGAGGAAAGCATCTAAGATTACATCTGAGATACTCAGAATTAATGGTGTAACTCAGGCAGATCTTGAAAAAGAAAGAGAAGCAAAGATAGCCTTGGAGATTGAGAGCGTATCCATAGTGGAAGCTAAAACTGATGATCCTAAAATGAAGAAAGTCAAGATTGAGAAGACTAATGATCCAAAGGATAAACATGGTAAAACATATGTTATCCCTCCTATGCCCAAAGATACAATTGATCTAACATCAACTCCTAAGTATAAGACAATGACCAAGAGGAAGAAGGAGACCTATGCAAGCCACCCATCCTCACAGACAACTAGAAGTCATAAAAAGAACACTCAAGCACCTCCGCAGGTAGGTTTCAAACCTAGTATTCAAGTGTTGAAAAAATGGATTATTGAGGAAAGCAGAATTGATCAAATTGGGAAACTCTATGAGAAATATAGTGAGATTGATAAATCAGAAATTCATAGAATGATAATTAAACACATGCTTAAGTTCAAGAAGACAGTCTTAGAACTTAAGATAGTAATTCCAGACAATGTGTGGAACATCTTGGAATTCTTGAAAAGACAGGCTATTGAGGAGGATCTAAGAATAAGAGAAAAGATTCTAGATGAAATCCTCCCTGTATGTTCCCTAGAAGAGAAAACATTATTGTTAGATCTGGTGAAGTCACACCTAAGAACTAGGTTAAGAACTCTGCACATAATGGATAAGAACTATGAGCTGGTAGCTAAAGAAATTGAGAAAGCTTTTGAGAAAGTTTTTCTGAATAGGCACATGTACCCACCTAATGCGCCCATAACTCAAGTGCCCTCTAAGGAAGCCAAGGATTCAGAGACCACCAATGTACCAGTAATAGGTCCTTAGGATTTGACACCTACAATGGTAACACCTATAGAGGCAGTGAATTCTGCGCCCATGACTGAGACACAAAAAGATGACACAATCTTTATTGATAATATAGAGATAGAAATGGTGGCCACAGACAATTACTTGGATAAATTGGAGGAATCTTTTGTAAGCACATAAGATGTTAAAATTATATGTGGTGACAATTCACCTAAGATACAAGAAGAAGTGTTAATAAAGGATCTAATGGGTGAAGAAAAGGAGAAAGGAGAAGAAGATGTGAAAAGAAGTGAACCAATAGATGAGCCATCTATTGAAATACCAACTAGAATAAAGCAAGAAGTGATGGACAACACTCCTATCACTCCCATACCCTCAGCATCATTGTTGTCAAGTTTGACACTAGACACCACAAGTTTGGACTCTTGGGGAGAAGAAGACCTGATTAAGATCAGTGTCCTTGCTATGGAAAAAGAAAAAGAGAAGCAAGTGACGAGGAACCCTCTATTTGTTGAATCAATCAACATTCTAAACAACTTGTTACCTTCAGACAATAAAGTGTCTAAGGTTCATTCAGTTGATGATGTTAGCACCACTCTTACAAACTTCAAGACAAACTTTTCTAGCTTGGAAGAATCTATATCCCAAGTTGCAAAAGAGAAATATATGAAGAAGAGATTGAGTGAACTAGTTGGAAACTTTGCACTTGACCTTAGTTCATTGAAGATAGGTCAAGAATCCTTGAAGGAGTTCATAGCTAAGGGAAGGAAGATCATTGTAGACTGCATGAACCAAGATAAACTAACTACAAATCTATACAAGAAAATCCAGAAGGCAGAAGAAATGATTGATAATGTAAGAAAAATAGTAGAAGATCCCTCCACTGATGTGAACATGTGCAACAATGTGTACCAGGGAAAATAGATAAAATAGAAAAGGCTGAGAAATAGATGTCTAAGATAAGGGCAAGGCAAACACAGCTCAGGAATGCTCTTACGCCCTCTCTATATGTACTTAATCAAAACATCAAGGAGATCGATGCCACTATGGTAACATATGATCAAGGTCTGAGTACAAACTTGGAAAAGATGGAGAAGCTGACATATGCCTTATGCGCTCATCTATAGATTGTCAATGCACTGATAGAATTTTGGAAACAATAGATCCAAAACTTGTAGATTGCTTATCTGAATGTACTTTCTTTGTAAGTACTTGTAGATACACTTTTTTGAGCACCTTTGTCATTAATGTCAAAGGGGGAGTATTGTATATAGAATATGGAGTATTATATATGATGTAAAGAAGAAGTATAGTACAAAGTATAAGGGAGATATAAGTTAGAGTATATATTAAATAATTTTGTATAAGGGTATAGTTAGTAACTTCACCATATTCCTTTGTTGCCATTAATGACAAAGGGGAGATTGTTGGAAAGTTGACTATACTATTGTATATGAATAGATATAGTGTTTTCATTATGGAAACAAAGTCATATAGAGTTTTGGAGTCAGCGCACATTATCATAAGGTCATAATATGGCTAAGTATAGAAGACTGGACAATTAGCAGAGCACCAGAAGATCAGAGCATCAGTACACATGTGTATGACCAAGTTATGGTATGCACCCTTGAAGTTAAGCTGGTAAGTGTGTGTTCATGCTAAGTCTAAGAGCACATGATCAGATGAGATAGTATGACGAAGATACAGTCAATTGAAGTGGTACAGATAGTGAACGCCAAAACAGAACAGAGTATACAACCGACTATTAGTATTTTGATTAGCATTTATAATAATGTTTTGTAAAGGCTATGCGCCTATTGTAATTAGGTTGTATACATGTAAAAATATTTGTTTGTAAACATGCTTGAGCCAATTCACTTGGAAGCATTGTATGTAATCGGTTATAGGCCAACCTAGTTAATTGTTTTGTTAGCGCATATAAATATAAGATGTGCCTTTGTAATAAAGGAGAAAAGAGGACATAGAGATAAGATAAGAAGAGCAGAAAAATGTGAAGTGAAGATAGAATAAGTTATAGCTTTACAAGGGGCTAAAGCATCAGCACACAAAAGGAACTGATCAAACAAGCAGTGTCACAACACTAGTTCATCCAGCAGATATAGTGTGAATCTAAGATCAAAAGGTTGTAGCCTTCACCACTTGAGCAGTGAGCTCTAGGATAGTGTGTCCCCACCCCTAATAGAGTTATTGTAAAGACTCCTAACAAGGTCGAACCTTTGACCAGGTCACTGTACTAAAAGCATTGTAAAGAACAACTCCTAATAGGGTTGCAGATCTTCTAATAAGGATCATAAAACATTAGTGTAGTTCTTAGTGGGTGTCAATTCCCACTGACATTTTTACCTATTTGGGTTTCCCCGTAACCATATTGGTGTTATGTGTTGTGATTGTTTATCTTGTTTACATTGATGTTCATATCAGTACTTAAGCAATCAAGTTAAGATTGAAGAGATAAGAAATTGTAAAGATATAGTGAACATTGATTCACCCCCCCCCCTCTCAGTGTTCCCATTCCTAACATATGGTAGAGTTAGAATAATTTTTGAGACATCAGGTCTATATAAATTCAAAGTTTTGATACTAATGCCAAAGGAGGAGATTATTATCTCTATTTGAGCATTAAATATTTTTAGTAGTATCAAAGATAATCAGTCAGTTACCTATGCTATATAGTCGGTAATAGCGAGTACTTCAAGTTACTCATGCTAGTCGATTAACTAAATAAGCCTATATACTAAGTTATCTCAAGGTAATACCGAGAAAAAAAAGATATTGGTTCAAACCGAGCACTAGAGAAGTTTATATTGAGCATCAGTGTACACCGATACCAAACGTCAGTAAACACCGAGCAGATTGGACACTGAGCATTAGTATAACTACTGAGCAGTATTTACAGTGTTTACCAAGAAATATAGAAAACAACATAGTAATCAGTTTTGGCACATATTTCTATGCAGATAGTTACAACAGAATCATAAAATATTTTACCAAGATTGAGGATCATTTATTGTAGATATAATCATTAATTATGATGATGATCTCTATGTAATTGCTAGATCTAGGTTAATTTTGTACATTGTAGATCTTAGGGTTTGTCTTAAGCTATTGTAGCCTAATTTTGTTAAGTGGGAAAAGTAGTATGCTATATATTTGTATTTCATGTCATTTTGACATAAGCTAGACAAGAAAGATAAGTTTGGTATGAACAAGCGAAGGAGATCTTGAAGTAGAAGCCTACTTCAAGATATCAGTTATCAGATAGAGAAGAGAAAAATTTAGAGATATTTAGATTAAGAAGAATTAGACAAGGCTACTAAGCAGTTCAGAGACACGATCTACACATACAAAGGTGATATATATTCTATACTACACTGATCTATATTAAACAAAGTTGAGTTGTCAATTGCAGATACATCCTATTATTTTCTAATCATTGTAACAGAGTTTGGTAAAATCTCTTAACAGAGTAGATGTAACAGTCTTTATGTAAATCTCTTAACTGAGTGCACACTCAAGTAGTGTTGTTGAAATCCTATAACTAGGTAGATCTAGCTAATCTAAATTGTTAGTCCTAATAGGGTAAGATCACCAGAAGTGATCACAACTTGTAGCCCTAATAGGAAAACTTCATTATCTGCAGTAGTGAAGATTTGTGGGTGTCATCCCCCCGTAGTTTTTACCTTCTAACAAGGGTTTTTGCGTTACCAAAATACTTGTGTTATGTGTCGATTGATTTATTGTTGATTTCATGCTATTTACTTTTACAAGTTAATTGAATGAATGATGCATACAATGGATACAGTACATAGTTAAGTTTACTACTATTTTTTGATAAATATTTGGGTGTTAAAGTTTTTTGAGGGCATTGATTCACCCCTCCCCTCTCAGTACCCTATCTCTCCATTACAACAGAAGAATGATTATGTAATGTAATTGATCTATACTAAAAAGTTGATAAAAACTTACTGTAAGGAACTAATATCAAGTTGAAATTTACAGAAACGAAAATCAGAAGATAGAACACAACTATTCAAAAAGTTTCAGTAAAAAATGGTAGGGACAAGTTGACTTTTTGTGTACAAGTTGGCAATGGTGACATATACCAGGCATCACAGATCTTGTAATTACTCCTGTACTATCCATATCTAAAATTGTAGCTTCGCAACCTATTCCTGCACATAGAAAATGAGGAAAAGGTTAGGAAAATGCATTTTCCTTGGTCAAACCCCTATTTAATAATCAACCTTGAAATATGATAGAAATTTCATAAAGGAAAGTTATGTAAAAAGGTAAATTATTGATTCACCTTGTATGAAACCCTAATGAACAGAAGTAGTAATCTGTCAAATCCATGAAGATGCTTGAATGTGCTTGGAATCCAAGATTTGACCTTGGAATTTAATTTAGAATCAAGGATTCCCTCACAATTTCAAATATCTATGATTGCCACTACTAGATCTATAATGTAGATATGCTTGATAACCATATGTGGAGAAGAAGAGAGAAGAATGAATGAATGAATCTTCTTTCTTGATTGATAATTCCTCTACTTACCCATCATGGGAGAGAAACTTGCATCAATTGGAGAATATTTGGACTCTAATTTGATGGATCTTGAAGAAAGGAAGACTTGGAGATCTTGAATTAGATGTTTTCCTTCAAATCTTGAATCCAAATCCTCAATCGCACAAGTTGGTTGCTTACACTTTAAATTGGTATTATGACCTTATGCCAAATGAGGAGAGAGAATGTCCTTTTGTACTTAAGTCCCTCCATTTGGGATTCAAATTTGATCTAGTCTTACCACAATTTAAAGTCTCAGAAGAAGACCCCAATATCGGGCTTAGAGAAAAATGTTGACCAAAAACCTAAGGTACAAGTCATCATTGGTGACATGTTATAGGTAAACGGGGCTCAAATTTCACATGTATGGCGAGGATAGTGAATAGGTGTGGAAAAAGAGGAATTAAGTCACTACTATCAAGCATACTAGACATTCATACCTCAAAATCACTAAAATGGGGTCTAATAGGTCCCAAAGCATCAAATTATGGGTGCTAACTTTTTAGGACTATACATTTAGCCCCCACTTTAGTGAGTCCATCAAATGATCTCATGCTCATGATAAAGTAGATCAATGCATAAGAGTGGTCTTATCAAGGTCAAGGAGAAAAAGAAACATCAAGCCCCCAAGTGACTCAAAACTTCATCAAATCTGAAACTGAGATAAGAGAGGCATCACTCAAAAGAGAGAGAAGGAAAAGAGATAAGAGAGGAGTGTGATCACTATCCTAGTAATAGATTATCTTACTATGAACTACAAAAAAGAAGATTGCAAAAAAAGATTACATTGAAGGTCACTACTACATTTGGGGCCAAATTTTGACAGAAGTTTCCGACAGGTAACTTTTTCTTACGAATTTGGTGTTTTTTTTTTTGTAATAGGCCCCGATGATGTCAGTATTCCGATGGGTGTTTAATTGACCATCAAAATTCTGATAGATTTGGGGTATACATTCAAAAAAAAGGTGAAACAGCCTCATCATTTTTATTTCAATTGGAGAGCGGGGAGAAGGGGAGTGACAACTGAGTGCGGGAGAAGGTATGTGATTTCTTCATCTTTCAAGCCCCTGGCATCATATTCAAATGCATTCCATTTTATTGTTGAGGGAGTTTCTCTCTGAAATGACCGCATTCTACTGGTGTTGTGCCCTAGCCAGTGCTTTATCTCCATTATTTTATGTTATTGGTGCTTGTGCTCAAGGATATCGGTTCACTGTATTCAAATGTTTGGATTCACGTTTGTTGATATTACTGGCATATGTGTTTAATGATGCCATTGTATATTGCTATCACTGAAATGACCGCATTCTACTGGTGTCATGCCCTAGCCCGTGCTTTAACTCCATTATTTGATGTTATTGGTGCTTGTGCTCAAGGATATCCATTTTTTTGAAATGTTGACTATGGTTATCAAATGGACAGCCCGTGAGCTTCTAGCTAGGTGCCATTTGTATTGATAGATTAGGGCATCAAATGTATTGTATCATTGATAGTTGAGACTTTGTTAAAAGGAAATAGGACAAAGAACAATTTTTATTTAGTTTCTCTATTTTGATCCCTAAGTAGCTTACAACCCTAGAGAAGTATATGTAGATTTACGGATCCAGTTGCAGGATACATAGCAGTCGATAATTCACAAGAAATCCATGCATCTAATTTGAATAGAAATTAATATAAATAACTAGGGTCCTCCAATGGCCCAATCATCTAGACCTTGACTTTCCCCTCAACTAGTGACCCTTCAAAACCGGGTTATCATGCAATCAGTGAGTGATCCTTCATTCTCCTAGTCTGCCCTGCATCCAAACATATTGGAAATACACAATACAATGATAACAAGTCTTTCACAATCCCCCTTCCCCCAAGGAACACTTTCAACCATCCCTTCCACATAGCATTTCACTATTTTATGAGTGGATTGTGCAGGAACAATTAACATTAAACAAGGAGCAAACTCCTCAACACATCTTGGAAACCATTGAATTCAATAATAAATGAAACCTAACACTAACACTATTCCTCTCAACTTCCCCAACCACTCCTAATCGGTTAGAGGGATATTTCTAGAATCTCCACTATTCTTATCCTTACCAACAATTCTTAAACATACTTTATCTGATGTGATAATAACATGGTAAACTGAACCAATGGCATGTTCTTCGTGTGGTACAAGGAAGATTTGGCTATCAAATCTTCCTTCATGCAAGCTGAGCGCGAGAGAAGGTATGTGATTTCTTCATCTTTGATTGGTATCTTTGACGGGAAATGTCTTTCAAGCCTCTGGCATCATATTCGACAGCAAATTTCAAATGCATTGCATTTTATTTGATCATGAATGCTCACTGAAATGACCGCATTCTTCTAGTGTCATGCCCTAGCCCATGCTTTATCTCCATTATTTGATGTTATTGGTGCTTGTACTCAAGGATGTCGATTCACTGTTTTCAAATGTTTGGATTCACGTTTGTTGATATTACAATTCATCATATCAGATAAAGTATGTTTAAGAAGTTTTAGTGTCTAAACACTCAACTAATCCCTCTAACCGATTAGGAGTGGTTGGGGAAGTTGAGAGGAAAGTTTTCAAACATTCATGTTCACTTATTGAATGCTTTGGAGACTATTGGTTTGACTGTCCATGCGTTAATGTTTAGAAGAGATCAATGAAGTATTTAAAGACATTCTTACATGTTTGGAGAGGTTTAAGAGGCACTTATCATGACTGTACCCTCACAAACAGTGGAATAGATTGGTTTTACTAAGTTTCCTTTCTCTATTTTGAGGTTTCCTTTCTCTGTTGCAGGGGTACAGTTAGAGGGTTCATTGACAAAATGATCCTTTGAATGGTTACTATGAATATGAATGATTTGATATAGCATATTGCTCATTTTACTTGAAGTTTGGAATAGCTTGTGCAAGGGTGAAAGTAGTTTTGATCATTTTGGTCATGACTGTTCCTCTACACAGTCAGAAAATGTAACTGTCTAATGATTATATGTAATGTTGAATAGATTAAATGCTTTATTCTTGGTAGAAGTGAATGGAAGGAATAGTGTTGGTGTTAGGTTTCATTTATTGTTGAATTCAATGGTTTCCAAGATGTGTTGAGGAGTTTGCTCCTTGTTTAATGTTAACTATTCCTGCACAATCCACTCATACAATAGTGGAATGCTATGTGATTGACAATTTCATACAACTGGTCCTTTGGTGCATATTAAATATAATCCAGTCACTTATTGAATGCTTTGGAGACTACTGGTTTGACTGTCCATGCGTTACCAGTGTTTGAGATTCATTAAAGGATACAAAACCCTTCATTTTGGGGTTATTGTGTGTGGATTCAAATGTAGGTTTGATTTGGTTAATGTTTAGAAGAGATCAATAAAGTATTTAAAGACAATCTTACATGTTTGGAGAGGTTTGAGAGGCAATTATCATGACTGTACCCTCACAAACAGTGGCATAGACTAGTTTTACTAAGTTTCCTTTCTCTATTTTGAGGTTTCCTTTCTCTACCGTAGGGGTACAGTCAGAGGGTTCATTAAAAAAATGATCCTTTGAATGGTTACTATGAATATGAATGATTTGATATAGCATATTTCTCATTTTACTTGAAGTTTGGAATAGCTTGTACTTGAAGTTTGGAATAGCTTGTGCTTGTGCTGGAATTCTTTGTAGAAGTGAATGGAAGGAATAGTGTTGGTGTTAGGTTTCATTTATTATTGAATTCAATGGTTTCCAAGATGTGTTGAGGAGTTTCCTCCTTGTTTAATGTTAACTGTTCTTGTACAATCCACTTATACAATAGTGAAATGCTATGTGATTGACACAAATTTGCTCACAACATTTGTGTATTAAAACTATTCACAACTTAATAATATTAGGTATCTCACATCTTATTGATACTCATGCTAAGCCTTTGACAAAATGTGCTCAAGAGTTAGGATACACTCCTCCTTCCACAATCATTAAACCTTCTATCCCAATTTCTACTACCATTCATAGTATTCCTACTTGTACGCCACCTCTCATGACAACTTTTACACAAGTTTTCACTCCTTTAAGTGTTTGTCTTCTTAATCTTTCACTTTAATTACTACTACATTTGGGTCCAAATTTTGATAGAAGTTTCCAATAGGTAACTTTTTCTTACGAATTTGGTGTTTTTCTTATGGCTAACTTTTTCTTACGGGTAACTTTTTCTTATAATGTCAAGTAGGTAAAGCAATAATAAGAATATTGTATAAACATAGGTAATGATATCCAAACAGTAATACATGTAACGTACTTGTCATCGTATCTTTGAAACGTGTCATTATTATCTAGGAGCATTCTGATACCGCCATTACTATCTTACATGTGTGGGACAACTCATTACATTTGTGCCATTTGAGAAAGACTGGCCTACTCCAAAAGTGGTGGGAAGGCACCGTCATTCTGTACCTTACATGCCGAAGACGTCAGCTAGGCATTAATTATGGCCAAGCCTGTCACAGTTAGGAGCAGATCAATTCCCAAGACAGGCATGGCCATAATTAATGCCTGGTTGTTGTCTTCAACACATAAGGTATAGAATGACAACGCCTTCTCACCACTTTTGGAGTAGGCCAGTCTTTCTCAAATGGCACAAATGTAATGAGCTGTCCCACACATGTAAGATAGTTATGGCGGTATTAGAATGCTCCTGGATAATAATGACACATTTCAAAGATATGATGACAAGTATGTTACATGTATTACTATTTGGACATCATTACCTATGTTTATGCAATATTCTTATTATTGCTTTACCTACTTGACATTATAAGACTTAACTAGTGGCTTTGACATTTTAAGACTTAACTAGTGGATTTATATTTAATCTTAAAATAATGTAGTTACTATTGATTCAAACTTTTTAAATTATTCTTTCTTTGCCTACTATTTTGGTGAACTTACGGGTGCATGTGTGTTAGATACAGAATAGCCCCATGAATTCCCACAACTTGAATACATTGATTTAAGCATTTGATTACCTAATATTATTAAGTTGTGAATATTTTTAATACAAAAATGTTTATGGCTCAGGTGAGCCCCAATCTGCTATCAATCACATGATTTAACGTATTGTGTTTTCTTGGTTGTTCCATTTGTTCCTTGACCTTGACTATGGATTGATTATCATTTTCAAGCTTGAGCGTGGCTTCATACCACGCATCATCTGTAGATTTGTATGCAACACTGATTTACGAACATAAATAATGCATTAAACGTAATCTACAAATGTGTGTGGTATGAAGTCTTGCTAAAGTTTGAGCATCCTCCCTTTATTCCAGTGAGGGATTGGAATGAGTTCATTTTGGATGCAAAGGAGAAATTAAATTAGACTTACGATCTAAAATACATAAAAAACATGCACATAAACACAACAACTGAGAAACATAAATGTAGATTTCACAATAGCTGAGAAACATAATTGTAGGCATCATAGTCACAATCTTTTGGAGATAATTGTGTTGTGTACCCAAGCGGTGGAGAGCAACTTCTGCACCCCCAATTCCAAGTTGAATACATCTGTTGGAGGACCTTGTATTCATGAGCAACAGATGTAGTCAACAAGGAATCAAAGGTGTAGGAGCTGCTCTCCACCGTTTGGGTATACAACTCAATTACATTGTCTCTAAAAAATTGTGACCATAATGCCTACAATTATGTTTCTTAGCTGTTGTGTCCCAGGACCCCTTATGACCCTTTACGACCATTTATGATCCCTAAGAATACATCTTAGAGGTCTTAAAATGTCATAAAGGGTCATAAGAGGCTCCTAGGAGGGGCCAGATGAGCTTCCACCTTCATGTGGTTGGCCCTATTAAGTAGAGAATGTTTAACTATTCTTGAAACAAAGAGAAGCTCAATAATTTAAGGTCTCAGTCCATCGAGATGCTGAAAAAATAACAGGAATCAATGATGGAGAGTTTTTAGATTCTGAGAAGACGTATATGAGGTGGAGGCCAGATTGAGTACTAGTGCAGAGTGTTAATAATTATAGCCTTTCGGCCAAGATCAAACTGATCAAATAAATACCCTTGTGCGATTTATAATAATAAGGAGATTATTATTTCATCTATATATATGTGTTGGTTGAATTAGTTAAGGGCCCAAGGTTGGCCTCTTGGCTTTAACATTAAATATATTTAATAAGACCAAGTCGGCCCTCTTGAAGATAATTCAATTCATATATATATTGTGTTGGATTCTAGGGAGAGAAGCACCAAAAACATAATGTGCTTCCTGTTAAGTTTTTGGATCAGATTTATGCCTTTTTTTTAATTTTCTTATCATACTGAATATATTACCTATATTTCATCAAAATAGACATATATATTTATTACTGATATAGTAATAGATATATATATAACAATGATATTCTTTATTACTATGATGCTGAGATATGGCAATATCGATCCTGAACAATATATTAATCTGCACTGCTATACATTAATAGATATATATATAAAAATGATATTCTTTATTACTATGATGCTGAGATATGGCAATATCGATCCTGAACAATATATTAATCTGCACTGCTATACATTGTTGTTTTCCTGTATATATATTTTTGTCTCACAAGAATATCACTGAATTCTTTTATATCAATATTGATCTACAATTGATATCTAATATGGAAACTCACTATTCCATATTGCTATCAATATCAATATGATTATATTACTGTTTAATATGAACTCCACCGATATATAAGTAGACTGTATGTACTTCATGTGTTATAGATTAAATCACCAATATTGCTGAGTATTGAGAATGAGATCGATCACCAAATGGCTTCCTTAATAGCTTTATGTCATTTCCTTTCACCGATCTATCTTGGACTATATATATATGAGTGAGGAGACATATCGATGGATAGACATGTCTCCACACATGTGGAGACATGTCTCTCCACCGATATGTCCCTTCATAATCATTGCAACCATGATTCATAATTAATAGATTATAATTTATGCAAACTGATTCATAATCGGTAGTATATAAACCGATTCCTAATTAGTTTATTATTATAATAATATCATAATAATAATCAGTTTATTTTCTCTGATATATATAATAATATCATTATTATTATATATATCAATATGTGTATATAATGTATAATAATATTATCTCATATCACTTCATAACAATATTATTAATTCAATGATGTTTATTTAATATTGTAAGTTTGTATATTAATATAATAATAATGTCCATCATTATATGTATATTAATATTGTGATCATTTTATCTGATCAAAACTGTAAACATCAACACTTCCCTCCTCCAAAACCTTGATTCTCTGCCTTAAGCAAACTTAGAGGAAGCAGTGAATTTAAGAGCAATGTATGGAGGCAGTGGTGAATTCATAGAGGAAGCAACGAATATGGAGTCAGCTGCAAATTCATGGAGATAACAGTGAATTCATCAAGGAGCAATATTCAGTGATTGTTATTGGTGTGAACTGTAATCACAGATCAGCATATATTGGTGTGAAAGATAAGCAACTTCGGCTAATAGATAAGAACAAGTCTGAGCATGAATAAAGATTAGATTATGATCTAATCCATACAACTAGCAATTATTGGCAATGTTAACTACGAGTTGATTAGGACTGGAAGCCTCTGTTAGGAGTGGACTCTTCCTCAATACACTAACACTAAGGTACTAATCAGGTTCTCCTCAGCACCTTTGTTAGTACAGTTTGGAGGCATATAGATTGGAGTATACTTGGTTGATATCTAGGTATCTTCTATCCCTTCTTGTTTACTTTATTCTATGTTTAGCTGTGCTAGATATCTATAGTTTGTTCATTCCAGAGTAGAATCTAAAATATATCAACAAGAGATGATGATTTAGTAACCTACATCTAGAAAACCTTTAGAATTATCCCTTCTTTGGCCTCCAATTTTTCTTCTTCTCAAAAATGGTTATCTAGAAACTTTGGATACTATTTCTCATCCATGCACGAAATGTGCTAGTGATCGTATAAAATTACTTTAGGCCTCCAGTATTGATGAGATGTACAAGAGTAAAATGTTTTTGTGAGACTGGGATCAATTTGTGCAGTGTACATAAATGCAAGGCGGTGATTATTCTCGACGATCGATAGGTATAAGTCTTCCAGGCCTTACCCAGTAGCTAGGACTAAAGATAACACAGCTCAAGAGACCATCATAGGTTGTCTCTTTCTTAAGTCTATATTATTGATAGAAGTAGATAAATTCATGACAATGTATATTATTTAATTTGACGTTGCACAAATTTATCTACTTCACGCACTTGTAGACTATTAGGACAGTGATAAAGAAGCATTTGATGTTAAGTTCCAACATAAAGTGAGTAAATTTGTTTTAAGTAAGAAAACAATGATAACATGAATGCGTATGAAATTGAAATGCAGCCTGCCGATTCTTGCCATACACAACCTATGCATGTTGATGACAATGAGGATGTGCATCACAGTAATACAAGTAAACATCTTAAATTGATTGGTGTAGTAATACAAATTTAAGTGCAATTGGTGTTTCGATTAATGTAACAATTTGTATTGCAACTGTAGAGAGTGTAGAGGCCATTTTTAATGAGTAGGTTAAGGTTGAGGCCAAGGCCAGACAAATGTCAAGACTTGAGAATCAAAACAATCAAAAGACCATGAATGATCAACAACATTCCATCAGAAAACAAAACACTAATCTATGTTATCATTAAGCCATAAAATATGTCTTTAAAGTTTAGAAGCATCACAAAAACTTTCAAGAAATATAGTACTATCCAAAATATGTCTTTAAAGTTTATTTCTAATGATTATGACGATGTTGATGTTGATGTCTATAATTTATCTCACTTACTGATGCTTGCCTAGATTGAATTTTGAATTGCCAGGTTGGAGAACATTTTCAAAGTGTAGGGTCTATTCCACATGATACTCTTAGTTACAGCTCAAATGCAACTCAACATATTTTTGATGCTAGGCAACCCACTGCAGAAACTCATTCACAAGTGAAATTTAATGTTGTGAATCTTGGCATTGTTAATGTTATTACTTTTCCTCACGTTTCATATTTGTGAAAATGTTTCTTGGCACTATCTTCTTTTTCAATTCCTATATTTGCAGCTTTTTAGATCATTAACTTAAGCATTACATGTCTTTGTTCAAAGTTTATTCTAACACTATATTATATCTTATTCTTATTACAATGTTCTTTTTTGTGGGGCAGGAGGTCAATCTTCATTGTCCTCATTGTGGGGGATAGTGAAGATTTCTCTGACAAATAGTAGGTCTTCTTTAGTATCTTATAATAACATGCTAAACTAATAAAGGTGTTATGGGCATTTAATTTGCAATTACTGATAGATTAAGCATATTATTACTATGCTTAATGTTCCATTTAAATGCATTTAACACAAAAAACAAATTTACAAAACTGAACCAATGACATGTTTACAACAAAGATGTGTTGAGGAGTTTTCTTCTTGTTTAATGTTAATTATTCCTACACAATCCACTCATACAACAATGAAATGTTGTGGAAGGGATGGTTGATAGTGTCCCTTGAGGGAAGGGGGATTGTGAAAGACTTGTTATCATTGTATTGTGTATTTCCAATATGTTTGGATGCAGGGAAGACCAGGAGAATGAAGGATCACTCACTGATTGGTATTCAAATTGGATGCATGGATTTCTTGTGAATTATCAGTTGCTATGTATCCTGCAGCTGCATTTGTAAATCTGCATATACTTCTCTAGGGTTGTAAGCCACTTAGAGATAAAAATAGAGAAACTAAATCAGAATTGTTCTTAGTCCTATTTCCTTTTAACAAAGTCTCAACTATCAATGATACAATACATTTGATGCCCTTAGCTATCAATACAAATGACACCTAGCTAGAAGCTCATGGGCTGTCCATTTGATAACCACAATCAACATTTCAAAAAAATGGATATCCTTGAGCACAAGCACCAATAACATCAAATAATGGAGTTAAAGCACGGGCTAGGGCATGACACCAGTAGAATGTAGTCATTTCAATGACAACAATATACAATGGCATCATTAAACATATATGCCAGTAATATCAACAAACGTGAATCCAAACATTTGAAAACCAATGACATGTTTACAACAAAGGTCTAATAGAACTCCCAACAATTCTTAAACATACTTTATCTGATATGATGAATTCTTAAACAATTAAGGTTGGAGTATACATAGTTATCACACTTTTTTTTTGTGTGGTACAAGGAAAATTTGGCTAGGTCAAATCTTCCTTCATGCTAGTAGTCTACAGAATTAGACCTTTATTAACAGTTGATCATATCAGATAACTAGTATGTTTAAGAATTGTTGGGACTGGTCCTTTGGCATGTATTAAATAGAATATATAGAATTTTCAGCATATTATTATCATTCTATTTCTTTTTTGTAAACATGCCATTGGTTCATATTTGTAACTTCACTATTGTATGAGTGGATTGTGCATGAAAAGTTAACATTAAACAAGAAGAAAACTCCTCAACACATTTGGAAACTTCATTCACTTCTACCAAGAATAAAGCATTTAATCCATTCAACATTACATATAATCGTTAGACAGTTACATTTTCTGACTATGTAGAGGAACAGTAACGACCAAAATGATCAAAACTACTTTCACCCTTGCACAAGCTATTCCAAACTTCAAGTAAAATGAGCAATATGCTATATCAAATCATTCATATTCATAGTAACCATTTAAAGGATCATTTTGTCAATGAACCCTCTGACTGTACCCCTACGACAGAGAAAGGAAACTTAGTAAAACCAATCTATGCCGCTATTTGTGAGGGTACAGTCATTATAAGTGCCTCTCAAACCTCTCCAAACATGTAAGATTGTCTTTAAATAATTTATTGATCTCTTCTAAACATTAACCAAATCAAACCTACATTTGAATCCACACACAATTATCCCAAAATGAAGGGTTTTGTATCCTTTAATGAATCTCAGTCACTTGTAACACATATATGGACAGTCAAACTAGTAGCCTCCAAAGCGTTCAATAAGTGACTGGATTGTATTTAATACACACCAAAGGACCAGTTGTATGAAATTGTCAATCACATAGCATTTCACTATTGTATGAGTGGATTGTGTAGGAACAATTAACATTAAACAAGGAGCAAACTCCTCAACACATCTTGGAAACTATTGAATTCAATAATAAATGAAACCTAACACCAACACTATTCCTTCCATTCACTTCTACCAAGAATAAAGCATTTAATCCATTCAACATTACATATAATCATTAGACAGTTACATTTCCTGACTGTGTACTAGAGGAACAATCACGACCAAAATGATCCAAACATTTGAAAACAGTGAATTGATATCCTTGAGCACAAGCACCAATAACATCAAATAATGGAGATAAAGCATGGGCTAGGGCACGACACCAATAGAATGCGGTCATTTCAAAGAGCATTCATGATCAAATAAAATGCAATGCATTTGAAATTTGCGGTTGAATATGATGCCAAAGGCTTGAAAGATGAAGAAATCACATATGAAGAACATGCCATTGGTTCAGTTTTGTAAATTTGTTTTTTGTGTAATTAGTAATTGGTAGTTTAAATGCAGATAACACCTTTATCAATTTAATTAGCATGTTATTATCATATCAGATAAAGTATGTTTAAGAATTGTTGGGACTGGTCCTTTTGCGTGTATTAAACATAATAGAATTTTCAGCATATTATTATCAATCTATTTCTTTGTTCTAAACATGCCATTGGTTCAGTTTTGTAGATTTATTTTTTGTGTTAAATGCATTTTTCATTGGGAGGGGTCTTGTTCTGAGGAGATTGATGAAGATTGTGCACCTCAAAAACCAATTCATAAGGTACCAATCCATGTTTACTATTCGCTTATATTTTTGGTTTGGTAAATCTCCTTATAAGTTTCATGTCCTTTCTTTTGATTACTATGAATGAGATATATATCTTACATTTAACATTCAACTTTACATTTTAGAACATGTAGTGTGTTTTTTGAGGATTTTACCAAATCAACTTTTAACATAAACCAAAAACACCAAACTGATATCTTGCCCTTGCAATGTGACAAAATATTTGCATTTGACCAATAGTTGCAAGCAATTGAATGATAAATCCACATACCTATATCTTTGTAAAATACCTGGAACATCAAAAAGATGGCTAAGTGGTTGCTGCCATGATTTTTATCTACTGAATATGGGAAAAAAAAACACCAAAAAGAATAGAATAGAAAACATGATTGGTCATTTCAGAGAGCATTCATGATCAAATAAAATGCAATGCCTTCTCTCGTGCTCGATCAGCTTTCACCCGCTCATTTTCTCCCACTCCTTTTCTCTACAATCAAAATAAAAATGATTTGGCTGTTTCAAAATAGTGAATCGATATCCTTGAGCACAAGCACCAATAACATCAACTATTTTGATCTGTGGGTACCCTAATGTTGGCAAGAGTTCTTTTATTAATAAGATTACTCTACAAGCTTGAAGAAGCGATATATTTTGGCAAATGAAGAGTGGAAAGACGATGATGTTCCTGAGATCATGGATGGACACAATGTTGCAGATAGAATGGGAAGACATCTTTTGAGCCTGGCCCTGGATCCTTTGACAATTGGGGTAGGATCTAGACCCAGGCTAAAAAGATGTCTTCCTTTTTGTTGTGGAATATAGGCTCTGCTGCTGCAACAATGACAGATTGCAATGTACATATCACAATAGCTGAGAAACATAAATGTAGGCATCATGGTCACAAGTTTTTGGAGACACAACATAATTGGATGCTATACCCAGAAAATGCAACACAACCACTACTCTTGTAGTTCTAAGTTGACACTGTTGGATCCAAAAACCATATATAGATTCCTTATCTTTGGTTTTTGGATCCTGTAGTGTCAACTTAGAACTACAGGAGTAGTGGTTGTGTTGCATCATCTGGGTATAGCATTCAATTATGTTGTGTCTCCAAACAATTGTGACCATGATGCGTACATTTATGTTTCTCATTTGTTGTGTCCTAGGACCCCTTATGACCCTTTATGACCCTTTATGATCCCTAAGAATACATCTTAGAGGTCTTAAAGTGTCGTAAAGGGTCATAAGAGGCTCCTAGGAGGGGCTAGGTGAGCTTCCACCTTCACGTGGTTGGCCCTGTTAAGTAGAGAATGTTAAACTATTCTCAAAACAAAGAGAAGCTCAATAATTTAAGGTCTCAGTCCACAAAGATGCTGAAAAAATAATGAGAATCAATGATGGAGAGTTTTTAGATTATGAGAAGACGTATATGGAGTGGAGGCCATATTGAGTACCAGTGTAGAGATGATGATTCGGTAACCTACATCTATAAAACCTTCACAATTATCCCTTCTTTGGCCTCCACTCATTCCTCTTCTCAAAAATGGTTATCTAGAAACTTTGGATAGTGTTTCTCATCCATGCACGAAAAATGCTAGTGATCGTATAAAATTACTTTAGGCCTCCAGTATTGATGAGATGTACAAGTGTAAAATGTTTTTGCAAGACTGTGATCAATTTGTGCAGTGTACATAAATGCAAGGTGGTGATTATTGTCGACGATCAATAGGTAGCTAGGACAGTAGCTAGGACTAAAGATAACACAGCTCAAGAGACCATCATAGGTTGTCTCTTTCTTCGGTCTATATTATTGACAGAATGTTTTACCTTTCATGAGCTCATCAAATCTGGGGATTTGAAAGAATTTAATAGAATATTTTCATGACAACGTATATTATTTAAGTTGACGTTGCATGAATTTATCTACTTCATGCACTTGTATACTATGAAGATGGCCATGCTTCTTTATCGTCATCCTCATAGTCTACAAGTGCGCAAAGGAGATAAATTTGTGCAACATCAACTTAAATAATACACGTTGTCATAAAAATATTCTATTAAATTCTTTCAAATCCTTGGATTTGATGAGCTAATGAAAGGTAAAACATTCTGTCAATAATATAGACCAAAGAAAGAGACAAACTATGATGGTCTCTTGAGTTGTGTTAACTTTAATGTGCCTATCCATCGGTTTTTCAACAATTTATAATTAATTCTGATAGCAGCGCTATGTCTTTGACAAACAAAATGTCAGAGAATCATAATTTACAACAATTCTTCTGACAGTAATGCTATATGTTTGACAGGGAAACCTATTGGAGAATGTTGCACAACTATCGCTCTTCTGACAGTTTAAGTGTCGTAAATAGAAAATTTTTGACAAAACCTTCGACAGTAAGGCCATATCACCGACAGGTAGATCTGTCAGAATTTGGTACAAACTATCGCTATTCCAATAGTACTAATGTTGAAAATAATATTTTTTGACAGTGTGTCCGACAGAGACTATATTTCTGACAGGTCATGTTATCAGAATTCTGATGGATGAACCGTAGAAAATGCCATAACGAAGCTATTTTTATGTGCAATTTTCCAACATGAAATGGTGTTGGTAAACCGACGGGTATGTCTTCTGTCGCAATTTCAAACGCAAAAATAGCGATGGACGTATGTGTCAAAATTCTGATAAATGAGCATTGAAAATCTGACAAATGGCCATCAGAATTTGACCTCAAATGTACTAGTGGATCTATCGAGCTGTAGTATTCTAATCAATCCATCAAAACATGATGAGTCCTTAAGGAAAGCATTGTCTTCATTAAGAGATCTGATAAAGGAATGATCAAGCCTAAGGAAATAATTGTCTCCATAGAAATTAAAAAAAGAGATTGGACCTAAGGAAATAATTATCTCCATAGGAATAACAAAAATAGATCAAGCCTAAGGAAAGCATTGTCTCTTTAGGGATACAAATGAAGAAGTGATCAAGCCTAAGGAAATCATTGTTTCCTTAGGGATCAAAATTAAAGAAGGATTTGTCTTTAAGGAAATCCTTGTCTCCATAAAGGGATCTAATGAGGAGGATAAACATAAGGGATGGATTTTTTTCTTATCCATCCCCGCAAGAGAGATTGCATCAAATCATCATGCACGTGCGTGTGTGTGCAAAATGTAAAACATGGAGTGGAGTGTATGCCCCCATGTTAAAGTGATTGCAAACACATTAACACGAGTAATGACTTTATTATAGCATACATGCATCCACAAGAAATGTTTCCACTATAAGATAGCCCCCAATAAAGGACAAATAAATATAAATAAGAACATGAAAAAAGAGAGCATGGAAGGGATCTACTAAGTCTAGGGTCAGTATGATTATATGATAATACATGACATATTATATCAAATTGAACTATCATTTTCCCCCAAAGGTAGTATAACTACAAGAATAATGGAAGAATGACATGTAAGAGTTAATAAGAAGAGTCATTTTAGGTTGGTATCACAAAGACCAAAAATAATAGCTATCTCTACCATTTTTCATCATCCCCAATCAGACAACACAAAGGTATAGTTTTTGATTGAGGTAAAAATAGGTTTTGAAGGGGCCCCGAAACCCTGTACAAAGATAAAATTTAAGATTTAACAATAAGATATCCCAAAACACACAAACCAGCCATAACAAAGGCCAGAAACCCCAAGAAACACACACAAAAAAAAACACTACCAAGAAAAGAATTAGAAAAAGAAGCCTAGAGAAAAAAATGCCCAAACCACTGCACTAGATAAGACAATGGAGATCAATAGATGAAGGAAAGGGAACTAACCTTTTATTCCCTTCTTATGGGACTGAAGGGTTATATCAAAAGAAGGGGAGTACTTCTTATAATTTTTTCCTTTAACAATGATCAACCCTTCTTCAACTCTAGCAACCTCATTCTTCCAGCACAACGAGTCCAAAATTGAAGAACCAACAATAAAAAAATGGTATATAATCAGCCAAAAAAACAACCAACATAAGGGTAGCTTTAGACCCATCCAAGGGGATATCTAAAATTGGATAAAAAAAACCAAAACCAACAACTGCCAAAACACTATCAGGGCTAGTAGAACCAGCACCCAAAAAACCACCAATAGAGAGCCTGACACTATCCCACGAAAAAAGAGGAGGTCCTAAGCTAATAGAAGGGTGCACAAGACCAAAACTAGCAACCACAATAGACCCAGTAGGAACAAAAAGAGGTATATTAGGGCCTGAGCTATCTGCCTCCATAATAGACACCTAAGTGCCTAAATCAGGAACAACCTCCTTCCCAAGCTGAGAGGAGCATTTCAAGACTGTGTAATGCTGGGTGGAGGCACCCTTCAACCAAGAAGGAGATGATTTCTTCTTCTTGATATCAAAGCCACATTGGGCTGAAATGTGACCAGTCTTAAAACATTTTTGACACCTAAAAGGAATACCTTCATATTCAAGTTCTTGGATCCAAGATCCCAAGGATGATTCAATTTTGATTTCAGCTAGGAGACTCTATGAGGTGTCAAACTCTACCAAAATGCGGGCAAATTTAGAATGATAAATATTAGAAGAATCATGATCCAACATCAAAAAGTCCCCCAAAGCCTCACCCACTTCCTCCACAAGGGAATCTTTCCATAGATGAAGGGGGAGGTTAGGGAGCCTAACCCAAATAAGGATCTTGTTAAAGACTTTAGAGGAAGGATTGAAATCGAGGTGCCATGGTTTTAGCATAAGCATAAATTTTTTCTCCTCCCAGTTAAAGAAGTAATTACACGAGATCTTAGATCTATCCTCAGCATTATCAAACTTTGCAATGAAAAACCTTTTTTCATATGAAAGATATGAATAATATCTGATAAGTTTGGTTCCTATCTTTGTGACACCTAGTCATTCAGTTGAGGGAGGCTAGGTCAAAATCCTCAAAAATGACAAATTAGTCTATGAGACTTAAAAATATCAGTGTTGTTCTCCAAGTCCCCTTTAACTTCTTAAGAAATCCTTACAGAGAGAGAGCAACACACTGGAATTGAAGTGATGGAGGACACATTGCTAGTAGAACCCCTTCCTTTCCCACTCACAATCATCTTGGAAACAACCTTGGCAAAAGACCCCACCGTAAAAGAGTGCTGCAAACCAGAAGCCCTGATAACATTTGCAAAATAAATTGGGGAAGATAAGGATAGATATGCAGGTGGAGAAAAGCCCCCATAACCAACAACCAACAGAGGAAGAGGTCATCTTTGAAGAAAACACTAGGGCAAGAGAGGCAGAAACCCCTGGACCACATAGCCCATTCCTAGTGGCAACAATAATCATATCAAATCTGGTATCTAGTGAAGAAGGCCTAGACAAAAGGGTGATAGTGGTTGAGGGTCCCCCAACAACAACAATGTGGGGTGGAAGAGAAGTCCCAAACCCAATAGCTAAAGTGAAACCATTCAAAATTGTAGAGTGGGAAAGAGAAGCCATGCGGCCCTCCTAGAGAAAAATAGAATAATGTCACATGCACAACATAACATGAAATATATAGAAGTGAGATACAAATAGAATAATTTCACTTATGACATTTTTATTCCTTTATCACCTTGTGCCAATAAAGAAACAAGGATCATTTAAAGAAATCAAAATAAAATATATAACATGCAACACATCACAAGAGAAGCACATCACAATAGACAAACACATAGAATCCACTGCACAAGTGGAGCTAATCAAGAATATCACCTTCCCCCCGATCTTTGTCTATATAGTTTAGGGAAGGTGGGAAACTCGCAAGAGGAACAACATCAAACATAGAAAATGGAACAATGGCTAGTTTTAAACAAGGACCATGCTGTGAAGATAGGTCACTTTTTTTGTCACTAGGAGTGATGGATAATTATTTAAAAAACATAGCTTCTAAATCATGATTAAAATAAATAAGCTCATACATATCATCATAATCACTAACATTAATATCATTGTTAGTATCAAAAGAATCATCATCTAGAATATCCTCTTATCCAAATTAATTGCAATAGAATCTAAGATACGAATAAAATTGTCATGTTTTTTAATTTTATCTTTTACAAGTTAAATTCCTCCTTTGGTTCAAGAATATTTTTCTCAAAGGGAATCAAAGCATAAGTGGGTGTTTTAGGTGAAGCAATACTTTTGGAAGCATGTTGATAAGATCTAACTTGATGTTTACATCAATGGTCATGAACATGATGATTACGTTTAGTTTTTCTTGAAATTGGCTTTGGTTCAGGATCAATCAATATCAATCCCTTTTCTCCTTTAGGAGGAAGAACAAAAGGAACCATAATAGGTTGATGGATAATTTCAATAGAATGTTTATAATATATAAGAGGTGGAATGGAAGGATTTATAGGAGTTGTACGTGGTGTAGGGAGATGTCTGGGTCCAGGGAAAGGAGATGGAACATCCTTGGTCTTACTAAACTCACAAATATTTTGGACCTTGTACGCTTGATATCATCGTAAGACATTATCATGATGAGGTTGGGTTGTTTGAGATATAAAAGGAAAAAAGAAATCAAGGTCAACAGGCTCTCGGGGCACTACAGGATGACAAAGACTATGGTTGGGTAAGTGCACCAAGATGGGGGACCAAAAAGATGCCACTTTTCTTTTTGGTCCCCCATCATGCATAGTGCATACGCACTAAAGGGTGCATGCCCTATGTCTTGGGTTTCCCAAGCCTTAGGCTTGGGCAATCCAAAACAAAGAGTGTGTGCCAAATAGGGTGCACGCGCTTTGTAAAACCACAAAATTTCCACCCCCCGTGCACCCTATGAAAAACAACAAAAGTTTAATCCATATTCTTACATAGCACATGCGCCCTATGAAAAACTAGAAAGAGAGAGAGAGAGATAAGGGATAGAGAGAGGGTGATAAGGGGGAGAGAGAGAGAGAGAGAGAGAGGAGATAAGGGAGAGAGAAAGAATATGGCGCATGCCTCTCTCTCTCTCTCTCTCTCTCTCTCTCTCTCTCTCTCTCTCTCTCTCTCTCTCTCTCTCTCTCTCTCTCTCTCTCTCTCTCTCACACACACACACACACACACACATACACATACACATACACATCACCTTCTAGCTCCCCCTAATCTCCTCTCTCTCTTTCATCACCCTCTCTCTCTCTCTCTCTCTCTCACACACACACACACACACACACACACACACACACACACACACATACACATCACCTTCTATTTCCCCCTAATCTCCTCTCTCTCTTTCATCACCCTCTATCTCTCTCAGAGGGAGAGAGAGTGAGGGAGAGAGAGAGAGAGAGAAGATAGAGAGAGAAAGAGAAGGTAGAGAGAGAGAGAGAGGGTGATGAATGAGAGAGAGGAGATAAGGGGGAGAGAGAGGGTGATGTGTGTGTGTGTGTGTGTGTGTGAGTGAGTGAGAGAGAGAGAGAGAGAGAGAGAGAGAGAGAGAGAGAGAGAGAGAGAGAGAGATTTTCTACAAAATTAGTATGAATCTATGATGCTTGATCATTGATCAATGCCAAATGTGAAAGTCTTCATAACTAGGTCTTAGGTAGTCTTTCTTGGTGGCTGTTTCCAAGTCCCTAGGTCTGACAAGTGAGGTTTGAGTGATTTTGGCCTTTTGGGAAGTCATGTCTGTCTGGGATTTGGGCAAGACCTAAGCTAAGTTTTTCATAGAGATGGGGTCAAAACCAAGTGATTTGTGATAAAATGAGTTAAAACCCTTTGGGAATCCTTTTGCCAGCTTCAATTTGACCTTAGAAATCCATGATGGATTGTGGGTGGTAACCCTACTGAAGGCTTCCTGAATCCTAAAATTTGGCTAAGTCTGGAATTTTTTGAAAACCCCCAAAATCTAGAATCTCCATCTTAACTCCTATGAAGCTGGAACCTATCCCAAACATCCTGGAAGTATTATATTTTATATTTTATACAAATATAACTTAAAGTATAAGAAATTAAATAAATCAAACTTATAGGATGTGCGTGCTTTTTAAGGAATTGGAATCTACCAATCCTAGGGCTTGGATTTTCCTTGGAGATCCAACCCAAAGGCTTGGACGATTGAAATAGGCCTGAGACGTGTTTTCTAGTAGACATACAAAAAAATGACAATTTTTTTTTGTGTGCTCCTCGTCAAGTTTACTCATGGCTCAAGAACGTAAAAATCAGATGACGTGATATTGCAGTTCTCTTTGTTAGCTATCTAAGCATATAATTTATTTTTAATTCTAATTATGTTAAGTTTTCCATCTCTAATTTCTTTTGTGTGTATGTCCATTTTTTGTAAAAAACCAACGTGTAGTATTTTGGGCATAGATTTTGGCTCATTTATCAAATTTTGCAACAAGTTACATTTTTAGAAACTAGACTCTATTCTACACACTTTAAAAAAAAAGAAAATTTGATTTTTGATTAGTTTTAAATGATTTCTAGATGGAGCACACAACAATTTCATGTTTTTAGGATGTGTGCACTTTGTAAATTCATCAAAAATTATACATTCATAAAAAAATTACTAAAAAATTATGGGATAAACTATGCGGTGTTAGCTAACTTCTCTCTAGAGCGATTAAAAAAATTCAAAAAAAAAGTTAACATTTTAGGGGGAGCACACTAGATGCTATGTTATGTTTTTTCACAAAAAACAAGATCACTTTTTGTGCTCCCCTTTTTTGAGGGCCTTAATCTACACCATTTTCAAAATAAGTTTTTAGTTTAGGAACTAGATTAAGAGTATTACAACTCTTGTTTTTGTCGCTTTTTAAAATTTTGAGTCTAACTATCTTCAATTTCTTGTTGAAGTTCAGAGTTTGCTGATTTCAAGAAAAAAGTGGCATCTTATAACCCCTTTTTGGTCCCCCATCTTTGTGCACTTACCTGGTTAAGACTTATGATTCCTCCATTATGAGGAAATTTCAAACACTTATGAATATGAGATGCCACTAATTTATTGGAGATAAGGCAAGGAAGACCAAGTTTGACTTGGAATTGATTAGGATTTGGAATCACAGTGAAGGTAACATCTAAACTTTTACCACCAACTTCAATTGGAAATGAAATAGAACCATGGAAAGTATAAAAGAAACCATTGCAAGTTTACAGTGAGCTCATAAATAATGCATGATGCCCTATGACTTCAAAGGAGGAATTATGAAATATAGTTATAGGTAGTTATCTCTTCTATAATGATGGAGGAGTCAAAGGTAATGATCAATGAGGTTGCTACTATTAGATCATACATTAATACACTTATTGTTTTGACAGTAATAACATTGCATGATGCCTGAGATCAAATTCAAAATAGTAAGTGTATTATTTTATTACTGATGTCCCTATTTGATCTAATAGCATCAATATAACAAATAGATCACCAGCCAATCAAATAGGGACATGAGGTGCTCAAACAGTGAGCTCATAAATAATGCATGATGCCCTAGCTTGCAACCCGCGAGCCATCAAGACATTTCCTCATGAAATGATCATAAACGGGGAGTACCACATAGTGAATATCAATAGAAAAGTAAATAAAGAGAGATCAAACACTTCACATAATATATGTTGTTTTATAAGATTTTATTAAGACTAAATATATTGCTTTATTAAGATTTTATTAAGACAAAGTATTTTGGGTTAGTTTTATGTTGTTTTATAAGATTTTATTAAGACTAAATATATGATGTAAACTCATAATTATACTTGATATATATAATACAATGGTATGTAGTACAATCTATACATTTGTGAGATGTGATTAATTCTAGTTATATGATGTTTTGGGATTAAATTGGTGAGTTTGTATGCTTTCTCCATTATAAATTGGTGAGTTTGTATACTTTCTCCATTATGATTCCTCATAATGGAGGAATCATAAGTCTTAACCGAGTAAGTGCACAAAGATAGGGGACCAAAAATGGGGTATAAGATGCCACTTTTTTCCTGAAATCAGAAAACTCTGAACTTCAACAATAAATTGAAAATAGTTAGACGCACAATTTTAAGATGTGACAAAAACAAGAGTTATAATACTCTTAATCTAGTTCCTAAACTACTAACTTATTTTGAAAATGGTGCAGATTAAGGCCCTCAAAAAGGGGGAGCACAAAAAGTGGTCTTGTTTTTTGTGAAAAAACATAACATAGCATCTAGTGTGCTCCCCCTAAAATGTTAACTTTTTTTTTGAATTTTTTTAATCGCTCTAGTGAGAAGTTAGCTAACACCGCATAGTTTATCCCAAATTTTTTGGGTAATTTTTTTATGAATGTATAATTTTTGATGAATTTACGAAGTGCACACATCCTAAAAACATGAAATTTCTGTGTGCTCCCCCTAGAAATCATTTAAAACTAATCGAAAATCAAATTTTCTTTTTTTTAAAGTGTGTAGAATAGAGTCTAGTTTCTAAAAATGTAACTTGTTGCAAAATTCGATGAACGAGCCAAAATCTATGTCCCTCATAATCAAATAGGGACATGAGCTGCTCAAACAATGAGCTCATAAACAATGCATGATGCCCTAGCTTGCAGCCCACGAGCCATCAAGATATTTCCTCATGAAATGATCATAAACAGGGAGTACCACATAGCTAGTGAATATCAATAGAAAAACAAATAAAGAAAGATCAAACACTTCACACAATGCCTTGAAGGTAATAGAAATGATGCACTAGCTCTCAAAGCTCGTGGGTCATCAAGCATTCCAAATGAAAAGATGTAAATAATGTCAGTATTAAATAGTGAGCTCATGAACAATGTATGATGCCCTAGCTTGCAGCCCGCGAGCCATCAAGACATTTCCTCATTAAATGATGATAATCGGGGAGTACCACATAGTGAATATCAACACCAAACCAAATAAAGAGAGATCAAACACTTCACACAATGCCTTGAAGGTAATAGAAATGATGCCCTAGCTCTCAAATCTCGCAGGTCATCAAGCATTCCAAATGAAAAGATGTAAACAATGCCAATATTAAATAGTGAGCTCATGAACAATGTATGATGCCCTAGCTTGCAGCCTGCGAGCCATCAAGACATTTCCTCGTGAAATGATCATAAACAAGGAGTACCACAAAGTGAATATCAATAGAAAAATGAATAAAGAGAGATCAAACACTTCACACGATGCCTTGAAGGTAATAGCAATGATGCCCTAGCTCTCAAACCTTGTGGGTCATCAAGCATTCCAAATGAAAAGATGTAAACAATGTCAGTATTCAATAGTGAGATCATAAACAATGTATGATGCTCTAGCTTGCAGCCCGTGAGCTATCAAGATATTTCCTCATAAAATGATCATAAACGGGGAGTACCACATAGTGAATATCAACAACAAAACAAATAAAGATAGGTCAAACACTTCACACAATGCCTTGAAGGAAATAGAAATGATGCTCTAGCTCTCAAAGATCGCGGGTCATCGAGCATTCCAAATGCTAAGATGTAAACAATGCCACTATTAACATTCATATTGTGTCATTAAACCAACAAATGCCATGAAAATGAAATTGAGTTAATGAGAAGACAAAGCTCAAATGCCTACCTCAAGTACCAATGCCCTCTTCCCACACAGTGTCGGCCTCTTCACACATGCCAAACATGAATGCCCTCTTTTTGCCATGCAAAAGTGCAGTGTCATCTTAGAGGAAGCTCTTCAAATTAACACAAAAATTACAAATGACACTTTCTTTTTTTCTTTTTTTTTTTGTTTATAACCAAGTGGGTGTCGCAATTACGACATCATCGTCGCTATTACAACACCATCGGGGGAACTTGCAAAAAAACACACACAAAAAAAAACACAAATGGTAGTCATGTCACAAATTAGCATCAAACTTTGACCCTAAATGTTGTAGTGAAATGGACCTAAATTAAATATAATTTAAGAGTTTACCGTTCCAAAATCTAAATCAACCGACCCAGAAGCCAGAATTAAAACTTTCTGAAACCCGACATCTGGAAACTTCTAGATTTTGAAATCTGGACCCAAGGTCATGGTTGAGGTCAACTCTGACCTAGGTCAGGGTCGAGGTCGACCTGGACCCAAAAGGTCAACCATGACCCTGAGGTCAAGAATCTCAGGGTTTTGGGTTAGGATGCCAGAAATAGGCTGGAAAGAGGTGAAAGAGGGGAAAAATGGTGGGAAAAGCAAGATCCAAACTAGAGATCCCATCAAATCATCTGACATGACCCCAAACCACCTACTTGGAGGGTAAAACCAGTCCTAAATGGAAGTGCTTCCATTTTCTGACGATACATTTGTAAATAGAAAAGATTGAACCAAGGATATAAAGGTTAAAGAAAAACACAAATACAAGAGAGATGATATGAGTGCAATGATTGATTATTAAATTGATCGAATGAACTGATTTATTTACATAATAGGCCTCCTTATATAGGAAAGACGATAAGTGAGAATGATAAGGAGTTGATAAGCTATCACCTATGCAAGGTGTAATCACATGTCCACCAAACATATATCATCCTTTATTATGCAATGAAGTATGTGCAATAGGATGAGGATGATAATGTCATATGAGCACTAAAGGTGGATCTCACGCCTAAAGTGGAATTTCTCATACACCATGTGCTTAATTGAGGTGCAAAGTCCTATGTGTCTCAATGACAAACTACTATGCAATGCATTATCCTAAGGAAGATTAAGTAATGTGTAATTATTAATATTTAATTACAACAACATGAATTAATCTGATAAATAGATTAATACAAAAGGGATAAACTATGGGTTATCTATCCCAAGGGGACAAATTAGAAAAGATGATTGACCAAATTGATGATGTTGGATCAAAAGGGATCTGGTCTTGAATAATTTGCTTAGGGTTTAAACTGATCTTGGTGATTAAAAATTGATTAGGGAATAATGCAACATTGATGAACTTGGACATGATTAAATACCATTGATGAAATTTGACAATGCTATTGGGATGACTAGTGATAATGAAATAGCATCGATCATCTTCGACAATTCTATTTAAAATTGACTTGGATGATGATGACAATGAGGCATCGATGAACTTTGACAATGCACTTGGGATTGGATTTTTTATGAAGGAGACTTGATTAGGCATCAAGATAAACTTGGGCAATGCCTTGTATTGATTTGGGATTGAATTGATTTGATCAAGCATTGATGATTTTTGGCAATACCCTAAAATTGATTTGAGAATGATCCAATGTGATTGAAATGGTCTTAAACTTATTAGGATTGATTCAAGATTGCTTTGAACTGATTTATGAAAGTTTGATATGGTTTAGGATTGATTAGGATCGGTTTAGGAATGTTTAGAATCAGTTTAAGAATGACTAGGAATGATTAGGGTTGATTTAGGAATGATTAGAAATGATTAGGAAGATTTAAGATTGATTTAGGAATGACTAGGAACATTTAGGATCAATTTAGGAATGATTAGGAATATTCCAATGATGATTTGGTCTTGATCTATTTGGCCAAAGAGATCAAGGTTATGATGTGAAATGAGAGAAATGTTAGTTACTGATCAAATGAGGAATGACACATGATATAAGACATGTTCAAAGGGGACACATAGGTGTGAACCATTTTTAGGTGTCTGTACAATTATCTCTTTCTATACTTAAGCTAAACTTTAGGCATATAATAATTATCTTATTAATTATTATCATGCCTAGATTTCACTTTTAGGGTTTTGATCTCCTTGTATAAGGATTGATCTCTCTTGTGACATTCATTCATTACATTATATTGCAGTTATTCTTTTGTGTATCATAATGTCTCTTATTTTATGGATCATAGATTTTTGGACTCCGTAGCTATTTGCTTCTCTCTTTCTATGATGGGTGTAAGAATGTAGGTGATTCGGGAGTTGTAGGGTTGATTTTATTATCAACTTTAATATAGCATTCATACTTGATTTTTGCATGCAAATGTTATCGAAAAAAAAGCCTTAATGAGTACAAAAATGAATTTGACTATTTACCTCTTTTTTTATTTTAATCAAATATTTGTTACACAAACAATACTCTTATTCATACTTTCAACTATTTGGAAGCATTAGTTTTAAGTTTTATGTAATGGAAAGCTAAAACGACTCTAGTTTTTCATTCTCTATTATTCATAGCTACAATCTATTACAAAGGATGATATTTGTAATTTATGTAAACAATATTAATGATACATGAATAAATTAACCTTTCACCTATCAAGTGTTAAATTTATTTTTTTTTAGATATTCAATGAATTTTGTTCTTTTGCTTTATCATTTACGTATGATAGATATCACTATGACTGAATGTAAATATACAAAACAATTTTAAAATGCTACCTCTTATTTTTAGTGTTATCAACTAAAATTCTCTTTAAAATTATTCATGTCAATTTCTATTTTTGTTGTTGCTATACTTCTAGATTTATCATTGTGTAAGAGTTTTTCAATCAGCATTTCAGATCACACTTTTTGATCCATCATCACGGCAAGAGTAAAAGGATATGAAAAAAGAATATCTATATGCATTGTGGAAATCTTCTAACACTAATTTCTATTTTACTTCAAATATATAGCATTGTCTATTTATTATTTTTCTATTTTTTATACATTTTTATGTGCAACTAAACTATAAAGTGTTGACTAATTATTAAACTTCACCTAATGTATTCCCCTAGTATGAAAAGTACATTCTATTAATCAATAGTTTTAACTGCAATGTCATGGAAAGCTAAAACAACTCTAATTTGTTATTTTCTGCTATTGACAACTAAATTCATCCCAAAGAATAATATTATAAATTATGTAAACAATATCAATGATACATGAAGAAATTATGCTTTTGCAAATTAAGTTTTGAAAAATAATTGAATTAGGATATTCAAGGAATTATTTTCTTCTACTTGACAATTTATTAATAATATCATTATGAAATGTAAATATATACAAGTTTATAATGTTACCTCTTCTTTGTAATATTATCTACTAAAATATTCTTTAAAATTATTTGTGTTGATTTCTTTTTAATTTAAAATATATGGGGTTTGTCTATTTATCAATATTTTCTTAATATTATTCATACATTTTTATTCAACTTAAGTATAAATTGTCCACTAATTATCAAACTTTGTCGGATCACATCCCCTACTGCTAAAAGTACAGTATATTAATCGTTTAAACTCTTGATAGGATTGTTATGCTTTTATTTCTCTTAACTAGTGGAGTAAAGTGCTTGACTATTTATTACTTTTGTTCTAGCACTCTTATTTAGCTACTATGACAATAATTAGTTGTTTCAACTCTCTTAAGTATCTGCACATATACATTTGAAAATGATTCATGTATGCCTTCCATAAAGGTATATGTTTCTTCAAAATATAAGGTATGCTATGTTAAACATCTATGTTGTTCCAATGTTGCCTATATGCATTTCCAATTAAATCTCAATTAGAAAAGGAAACTATGCAAATTCTATAGCATATATGTTATTTAATATTGCCTATTAAACCAACACCAATGATTTAGAGCTCTACCAAATGCAAAGTTAGAAATTCAACAATAGACTTATTAGCAATAACCTATTCCCTCACATATATATATATATATATATATATATATATAAAATGAGACATAACATTACTGCAAACTTGTACTTAGATTAATTTATTTACAACAATTCAATTTTTTGCCTTTTCCATATCAAACTTTAACCTGTGTTCAACTTTCAATACTTACAAAATTGAATTCCAATGACAAAAATTCATTTCTCTATTATTTATTTCAATACTTTTTGTTTCAAATGGTAGACAAATAAACACCAATGAACTTTACCTCTATTGAACCCAAAATTACAAAACCTACAATTAGCTTATCAACCATTCCTTTTAATTGTAATTTGATTATACCTCCTCAAACTAAACAACTCAATTATGAATCAATATATTCTTAACTACTTTAATACTTTACAACCAATACATGAACCAACAACAACAAAATTCACCTATATCAAATTTAGAATTATAAATTCGACAATTTACTTATTACCAAAAACTTCATCACATACATTAATTACTACATCTAAATAAACATACAAAACATTATTTCACACTTAGTATTTAAATTTCTTCATTTATGCACAATAAGAAAATTACAAATTTACTAATTCTAAACAATGTACATATTCCACACGAAATGTTTACACATTCTCTAAATATGAATAAACCATTTAGCTCGTATTCAACCCCGCCCCGTCTACTTCCCGCCACCTCAAACTTTTTCCCCAACAAAAACTAAAAACTATCAAAAAAAAAAAAAATCAAAATTTTTACTGAAGCATTCTAAAATATCAAAAGTAATTAATTTACAATCCTTTTTTTTATAAGAAATATTCACTTTTTCCTTCTTCCAAATTTCATTTCAGTTTTTTCATATGGGGTCTTAATAATGTGGTCTTTTACACAAGGGGTCACGAAAATGAGTTTGTGTTTAAAAGTCAACTTCACATAGTAGTTGGGTATCCAACGTAATCACCAGATTTCACGGGTCAACAAAAATAAAATATATAGCCTGCCCGGATACAAAACGATTCTATGCAATAAATTTATCTAAAATATGTTTGTTATAGTCAAGTTTACCTTGAAAGATTCCAAAGAGAAAAAGGAATCCACAAACAATGCATATAAATAATGCGAGCCGTATGGAATGATTCCACGCAAGTAATGTGATTCACATACTTATAGAAAATGAAATGAATTGACCACACAAATCTAATATTTGGAAGAGTACTTGATCAAGATGATGTAAGTTGTGGGATATTATTTATTTAATAAATATTTTAAAAAATTTATTTTATATTTTTAAATCTAATTGATATTAATCTTATGTTCTTATGTGATTGCTTAAGTCTATTTTGTGTTTAAAAATAAGTTATAGAAGTGTCGTCATGTAATTTTTTAATTAGCATATTAAAATAATTTGGAATCTTTCCTATTTCTATGGAGCAATTCCTACTTAACAATTGAAACTAAGTTGTTAAAAAAAGGACGGGTTGAAATTAAGCAGCAACTGCATATTAAAAAGGGTTAGGTGTCTTCAATGTTTTTTTCCCTCCATTTTCACATTTCACTCAAGAATTTGTGTATATGTTATTATAAATAAAATATTAATTCAAACAAATATTAATTAAATTTATATCATATTTATATTAAATCACCTTCATATACTAAAATAATTCAAACAAATATTAATTAAATTTTAGTTTACATAAAAATATAACAATTGAACAATAATTTCAAAACTTTACTAATTTATATCATATTTATATTAAATTTTAGTTTACATAAAAATATATTTTGTAACAATAGCAAGACTTGATATATTTAAAAAAAATTATATAAATCTATGATTAAAAAAATATATCAAAAATAGCAAATATGTTAATTAACTTATATATTGACAAGAAAGATTGACACTCTACATTAGAAGAAAGAAAGAAAATTTATCAATTCAATGCACCTAGATTATAATGATATTTAAATTTTAAATTTTAAAATAAAATCAAAATTTATCAAAAATAATTTAACATATAATCTAATTTATATTTTTAATAGTATTTATGTGTTTATTTTTATTATATTATTTGGTGTTTTTAAAATATATATATATATATATATATATATATATATATATATATATAAAGTTTTGAAATTATTGTTCAACCTCTACTCCCAATTTCAAGTCTTGCTATTGTTACAAAATTCTAAAATCTAAAACTTACACTCAAGTTCTACCCCAAATCCCAACTTAGACAAATTCTACAGATCTAATCAATTAATAAATTGAATGAATTATTTTGAATTTTTTATAATTAAATAATAAATTAATAGATCATTAGATTTTAAATTTTTTAATAGTATTTATAGGTTATTTTTTATTATATTATTTAGTAATTTTCATTAAAATATTGTATGAAAAAATTAGTAAAAGTATATATATAGTTATTAAAGTTTAGAAAATCTGTTTTAAAAATATAAAAAAATTAGATATGTTAAATTATTTTCGATTAATTTTGATTATATTTTAAAATTTAAAATTTAAATATCATGATAATCTAGGTGCATTGGATTGATAAATTCTTCTTTCTTTCTTCTAATGTAGAATGTCAATGTTTCTTGTCAATATATAAGTTAATTAACATATTTGATATTTTTGATATATTTTTTTAATCATAGATTTATATAATTTTTTTTAAAAATTTAAATATTAATTCTTCAATTCACATTCACTAATTAAATAAATTTAATTTTTCTAATTTCTCTAATAGTTATTTTGCACAAATAAATAAATATAATAATTATAATTTATTAAATATCTTTAAAATTATAGAATTTAAATTTTTGTTAGAAAAGGTTTCATATTCATTTAAGAAATATAAATTATTAAAGATTATAAAAAGACTAAATATAAAAAAAGTTTAGAATAAAAAAATTCTTTTAAATACTCTTTTATTAATGCACCACATTTCTTATTCAAAATCTCATGTACTCTAAATAGTTATTACTATAATATTGTAAAAATACTAAGTTAAATCAACAAATATAATCAGTAAAAAAACTATAAAAATAATAAAATAATTTATTTTAGAAATCAATTTCTTATTTCATGTTTTCAAATTTCATAAAAATAAATTACCTAAATATTATGTAAGAAATAATTTGAAAAACATAAAAATAAATTATTTTTCTAAAAAAATCATAAATATTCTTCATAAAATCAGCACTAAATATAAAAAAATTTAATAATAATAAATACTCCATAAAATCAGCACTAAATATAAAAAGTTTAATATTAAAAACTTCACGTTACATGTACTGCACATTACACCAGCGACGGTCAGAATCTGTCAGCGATGGGGTATATATCATACATAAGCATAGACTAAGGGACATAACGTTTTAGTTGCAGATTTAGACGCTGCCGCCAAACTGCACTTTATTTGCATTTATTAAATAAATTAAAAAACACAAAAAAACAACGGTATGGTAGTTTTAAATTAAATTAATAAATATAAACAAATTATCAAATCAAGTGCAATTTGGCCGTTGCATATACATTGCCACATTTTTGTGTTATGCTAACGTTATCTTATTTTATCGTTTTTTTTCTTGTAATCGTCATCTATTTGGTTTTTTAATGGCCGTTTTTATTCCCGTTTTAGTTGCCGTGTTTTGACCTTATTCTCTGGCCTGGATAAATTTGTCGGCTAATTCAATATAATCCTCTCTTTTTTGTGTGTGTTTGTTGGACAGCCTCTCTTTTTAGGGGTTGTCCCCTAATCATGGATTTAAAAGGCTAACCCTTATTTAGGGCAAGGGAGGTTTCATGCACATGGTTTTGGGGTAGTCATATCTTATTTTATTAGATTTTTTTAAATTAGTATAATATATCTTTGGTAAAGTAATATAAATGATATTTGTATATTTTTGCAAGTTAAGTTATTTTGGATTTGTGTATTTGTTTTTAAGTGGTTTGGTTTGAGAGTAAAAAGTAGGGAAAACACGTCCTTCGAAATGTTTGAATGAAGAATAAGAAAAATATATTTTTCAAAATTACCTAAATTAATTTAATATAATAAAATGAGGAGTAAATAAATTAGTTTCGGGCTTAAAGAGAGGGATCTAGATACATACTAAAAATATATGTAAGATTTGAGACATAGGGTAGGTGTCCTTTAACTCTTTGTGTATTGACTAATATTTATTTATAATATACACTCTATGATCAAACAAAAAAACAATGCTATTAGATATGCATCACTAGGTGATGTAAGAGCGTCTCCAAGAGCATAAAAATGGTTTCTTGTTTGTTTATTTTCTATGTTTGTGTTCTTGGGTTTTCTCAATATGCAAGTGTTGTTTAATAAAATTTGGATAATCTTTTAACTAGTAGGTTAAGGGGGATTATTTAGTTGTAGAGGCGATTTTAAAATAAATATATTTTAAGTGTTTGACATTTATATATTTGTAAGTTAAAGTTGTTTAGTATTTTTTATGTTTGAAGGTAATTTTAAATCAATATGTTTCAAGTGTTTGATCTGAGGGTAAATAGTTGGGAAAACACGCCCTTCAAAATATCTGAACAAAGAATTAAGAAAACATCTCTTTTAAAATATTAATTAATTAAAAAAGTAAAGTGATAATCAAATTCATTTAGGTGAAGAAGATGGATCTAGATAAGTACTAAAAATATATGTTAAAATTTGAGAAAAAGATTCGTAGATGATCTTGGATTTTTGTGTAATGACTTAGGTTCAATTGTTATAATCACTCTATGATCAAATTGAAAAGTAAGTAGTAGGTCATTTGCAACCTTGCAACACCCAAAAAAGTTGCTTGTTTTCTTTTTTTTTTATGTTTATATACTTGGGTTTTCTCACTATGTGAATGTTGTTTATTAAAATATGGAGCATCTTTTATATAGCAGGTTGATGCGGGGATTGTTTAGGTGTAGAGGCAATTTTAAAATAAATAAATTTTAAAGTGTTTGATTAGATGGAAAAAAAAGGAAAAGACACCATTCAAAATATTTCGGTAAATAGTAGGAAGAATATAATATTCAAACTAAGTTAATTTAATATAACAAAGTAAGTGGTAATTAAATTAATCTAGGTAGAAGAGAGGGATCTTGATAAGTACTAAAAATATATGTTAAATTTGAGAAAGACAGATAGATGCTCTTAACTCTTTGTGTAATGACTAATATTCAATTGTAACATACATTATGATCAAGCTTAAAAATATGCTATTAGATATGCATTAATAAGTGATGCAAGAACATCTCAAAGATCTAACATAGTTTTTTTTAATGTTTATGCACTTGAGTTTTCTCAATGTGCAGGAGATGTAATGTTCTAAAAAAGGATCCTAAGTGATCTTTTGCCCATGCTTAGGAATTTTGATTGCATGTTGATTATAAAATATTGCATATAATGTTTAAACTTTGTATATATTTTTTTAATTCATGTGCACACTTGGTTGAAGGCATGCTTAATTTTAGAGACTTTATGTAAAAGATCTTAATGCGCATAGTTGGTTATGATGATCTAGAAAATGTATTAGTTTGTTGAAAGCGTGAAACCATATTATGAGTTGACCAAGGATGATTCAACAAAACTAATGTTATCTTGGAGCTCATTGGTCACGGGCATTATAAAAAAAATCAACTTGGAATATGAAATAAATTTCTATATAATATGTTTGAATTGTATCTATGATGCATTAGATTCCAGAGGAAACGATTGGCAATTGAAATTTCAGTGAGTGGTGAGATAGAGTTGGTAAACCTTCTTAATGTTAGATCATTAAACTAGTGTTTGAATTCATTACACAACTTGAATCTTTGTGTTTATATAATATCCATGTGAATAAGAATATGTTTGTCACTTAATATATTTCCAAAAGTAAATAGCACTATTTTTATATCCCTTAAAATTTTATTTTTATTGTGATTAGGTTCGAGCGTGATGGTAGAGTGAGGAGGGCGTCGAGGGTTTTGAGGATGGCAAGATTCTTACAAAGGTTTTAGCCAAAACGGTTTTAGGGGAGATCATGTACCTAGAAGGGCTTGGCGGCCACCAAGACAAGCATGGGAGACTCTACAAAAGAAAGTAGTGGGGAGCTCTCATAAATTTCATGCAAGTGGTGGGAAGGACAAAGGCCCTAATCTTGGAAGATGAGGATTTTTGTAGATTTACAACGGTAATAATGGTGGCTTCAAAAACATCAAAGGGAAATTTTGGAAACCAAAAGGCCCCTCTGTTCCCAATTAGGTCCCTAAGAAGAAGGTGACGGCTGTAGATAATAGGGTACTCACGGTGAGGGTAGCCACTGAAGAGTGGAAATCCAAGATCAATATCTACAGGGTGACCTCACAATAGTGGGTTACTCTTTTTTAGACATGCTATTTTTTGATAAAAATAACACATTTTTAATAAAATATGATGATTTAAGCCTTGAGAGGTTCCATTTGAAGGAATTAATTATGAATGGTTATGATGAAGGGTGCTCCCCTTAATACCACAAACACATAACAGAAATAGAGAAACAACAACAATATGCAAGAACAGAAAAATTGGCTTCTTATTATCTCCACAAATGTGGAATTACAAACTTTCAGAATTACAATATGCAAAGCCACATGGGCATTCCCTTACAATATTCTGTAGGACAAAGCCTCGAATCAATACCCAGATCTACTACCCAGAACTATTCTGAACTGCCTAAGACAATAATACAGCCTTCCTTATATAGGCAATTTTCACCGCCCGAGAAGGTTCCAGAATTTTAGCCAATAAGGCCGACCAAAGTTAGAATTATTTTTTTATTTTACATTTCATTACATCATAGTCGGCTCAAAATAAATTTTGAAACCCGAACAGAAATTTTGAAGAAAAATCATTTTCCGCCATTTCAGGTGACCCAACTTCCGAAGACCATAAGTCATCACCAGTTGACCCGATTGACTATTGTAACCCCATTTCGGAAAGGGCGCGAAGAGCTCTACAACGTCTAAATTAAGCAAGCTTCATTCAGCCCAAAATTCGACCTCATCCGGGGCCTCTAAAGCCTTCAAAACTGAGTTCGAAGTTTCTGTACCCTGCTGCCAATACCGAAAATTTTCAATATCTTCCAATATACACTTGATCTGGCAATGAAACTTTACTGGCAGACTTATATGACCAAAATCAACCTCCAAGAAAGAAATCAGATCATTCTGAGCACATACGAAAATTACCAAAAATAGTAACTTTCCATAAATAGCAGCTCTGCACAAAATAGCCCTTATTGAATACAAAAATAGAAATATTTTTGGGTGATGCAAGATTGCTCTTACACCCAGGATGCTCCTGCATCAGACACCCGGGGTAATTTGAGAAGTGACCCTGTCACGACTCAGGTGTGCAGAGGAAAACCAAGACGGCTAACCTCCTCCTTTGTCAACCATGATGAATCTTCAATAGGTCATCCTTTCCACTTCACCAGATATTCTTCATATATCCTGTTCCTTGTGCTTCTGCCAATACGACTGTCCAGTATATCTTCGATCTCCTTAGTGTCTGAACTAGTTGCTGGAATACTCCACTGTGCTGCTGTGATCTCATCTTCAACACCTCCTTCATGATACTCTGTCAGGTCTGAAATGTTAAACACTGGTGAAATATTTAGCTCAGTAGGCAATTCTACCTCATATGCGTTTCCTGAATCATGTTTCTTCAGTATCCTACATGGTCCAAACTTCTTCATTTTCAGCTTGTTATATGTACCAACTGGAAACCGCTCCTTCCGCAAATGAACCATGACTTCATCACCAACCTGAAATTCCTTATACCTCCTTTTCTCATCTGCCTTAGCCTTATACTGTGCGTTCATCTTGGTAATATGCTTCCTCACCTCCTCATGAATGTTCTTCAAGTGTTCTGCAAAATCCTCAGCTTCAGCACTACTTATTTCTCCTTTATCTATCTTCCTCAATTCAGATGCATTTCTTGGACTACTTCCATATACAATCTGGAATGGTGATTTACCAGTGCTCCTGTTGACAGAATTATTGTATGCAAATTCTACCTGTGGTAAAATCAAATCCCATCCTGTTGGCCTATCTCCAACCAAACATCTCAGCAAATTTCCCAAACTTCTATTCACCACCTCTGTCTGTCCATCAGTTTGTGGATGATGTGATGAACTAAACTTCAAATCTGTCTTCAACTTCTTCCATAATGTACGCCAGAAATATCCAACAAACTTAGTGTCCCGATCTGAAACTATGGTCTTTGGCAAACCATGAAGTCTCACTACTTCTCTGAAAAACAATTCTGCTACATGAACAGCATCATTAGTCTTCTTGCAGGGAATGAAATGTGCCATCTTTGAAAATCTGTCAACCACCACAAAAATTGAATCGTGTCCCCGCTGTGTCCTCGGTAAACCAAGAACAAAGTCCATGCTGATATCCGCCCAAGGCTTCTCCGGTACAGGTAATGCCTGATACAACCCTGTATTCTGCTTCACTCCTTTCGCCATCTGACATACTCTGCAACTCTGTACAAACTTTTTCACATCTTGCTACAATTGTGGCCAATAATAATTCTCACCAACCAAAGCAAGGGTTTTATCACGACCAAAATGTCCAGCCAATCCTCCACTATGCTTCTCCTTGATGAGATTCTCCCTCATAGAACTTTTTGGAATGCACAACTGACTCCCTCTGAATAGCATATCATCCTGGATGATGAAATCCAACCATTTCGTCCTGTCTACAGTAACAGGTTCTTTACAAGCTTTCCAAGCTTCACCAAAATCAGGATCCTCTGGATACAAATTCTTGAGCTCCTTGAACCCAACCACTTCAATCTGCATTTCTGTCAGCAATAGTTGCCTTCTGCTAAGAGCATCTGCAACCCTATTAGACTTTCCACTCCTGTGTTTCAAAACAAATGTATAACTCTGCAAAAACTCAACCCATTTCAAATGCCTTTGATTCAATTTTCCTTGACTATTCAAATATTGCAAAGCTTGATGATCAGTATACAAAACAAACTCCTTAGGAAGCAAATAGTGTCTCCACTTCTTTAATGCCTGAACTATAGCATAAAATTCCTGATCATAAACATAATATTTTCTCTTGGCATCATTCAACTTCTCACTGAAATAAGCAATAGGCTTACCTTCTTGGCTCATAACAGCTCCTATTGCAGTACCACTAGCATCACAATCTACTTGAAACACCTTATTAAAATCTGGAAGTGCTAAAACAGGTTGTTCTGTAACTTTTTGTTTCAACAATTGAAAACTCTTTTCTGCCCCATTAGTCCACTTAAACTCTTTTCTATCCCCTCTCATTGTTTCAGTCAAGGGTCCACAAATACTGCTAAAATTTTTGATAAACTTTCTGTAAAAGCTAGCTAGACCGTGAAAAGATCTTACCTCAGTAGCACTCCTTGGAGTAGGCCATTCAAGGATAGCCTGTACCTTCTCTGGGTCCATTTTTAGACCTTCTGCTGAAACTACAAATCCCAAATACACTAACTCTTTCTTCACAAAACTGCACTTCTTCAAATTAATCAACAATTTCTCTTCTCTCAACTTCTCAAACACCATACGAATATGCATCATATGTTCCTCCAATGTCTTGCTAAAAATCAAAATATCATCTAGGTAAACAATGACAAACTTACCCAGAAATTCTTTCAGAACCTCGTTCATGAGCCGCATGAAAGTGCTCGGTGCATTGGTTAGCCCAAAAGGCATGACTAACCACTCATACAGTCCTTCCTTTGTCTTGAAGGCAGTCTTCCATTCATCTCCTTCTCTGATCCGAATCTGATGATATCCACTCTTCAGATCTATCTTTGAAAAATACACAGCTCCACTCAAACAGTCCATAATATCATCCATTCGTGGCAATGGAAACCTGTACTTGATTGTGATTTTGTTTATTGCTCTGGAATCTGTACACATCCTCCACTCTCCATTCTTCTTTGGTGCTAATACCGCAGGTACAGCACAGGGACTCAGACTCTCTCGAATCAATCCTTTCTGTAACAACTCATGTACTTGTCTGTTCAACTCCTCACTTTCTGCAGGTGTCATTCTGTGCGCTGCCTTATTTGGTAAACTTGCTCCTGGGATCAAGTCCATCTGATGACTGATCTTCCTGACTGGTGGTAATCCATCAGGCACGTTATCGGATACAATATCCTGAAACTCATTCAACAAATCTGCAACTTCTACAGGAACATCTTCTACTTCCTCTTTACCAGCTTTTGGAATTAAAGCAAAACATACATGCTCATGCCTCATACCATCTAGGAAATTTCTTCCATCAACAAAAGTTATCCTTGCATTACCACATACCTTTTCTTCGGTCTCCTTCAATGGCTTCAGCTTATGTCGCACTCCATCCTTTGTTAAGGAATAGGTATTCGCACGACCATCGTGTACAGCACATCTGTCAAACTGCCACGGTCTACCCAATAACATATGACATGCATCCATAGAGATGATATCACATAATACCTCATCTTGGTATCCGCCAATCTTGAACTTCACCAGGCATTGTTCATTGACCATGACCTTGTGGTCATCCTGTACCCAGGCAATCCGATATGGATGTGGGTGTTTCTGTCTCTTGAGCTTCAACTTTGTCACCATCTCTTCTGACACCAAATTGTCAGTGCTTCCACTATCGATAATCACATCACAACATTTACCTTCACACTTGCACCTAGTGCGAAACAAGCTCCTCCTTTGCTCAGGTTCATTCTCACCACTCAACAGGACTCTTCTGTTAATCAACGTTTCTCCTCTTTCAGCATCTTCAGAATTTGATGATCTGGCATCTTCATCTACATGTGCAATTCTGGCCTGGCCTTCATTTCTCCTGTCTGTTCTGCCTTGGCGCTGAGGACATTCAAATGCCCTATGACCTTCTTCTCCACAGTGAAAACATGTTCCACGGAAGCCACCTCTTCCAGATCCTTGTCCTCTTCCTCTTCCTCTTTGATCTCTATTATTCTGATCCTGGAAGCGATTGGAATTATTTCCTCGCTGATTCTGACTGCTACTAGCCTCATCCTTCTTTTTCGGATCTTCATTTCGGCCACCGTATGACCGTCCACCAGGTCGTCCACCGCGACCTCTTCCGTTTTGTCTGCTCTCAAACTTCTTGTTCAGCTTTTCCTCTACTTTTAGGGCAAACTGGTATGCCTCCTCAATACTGTTCATTCGAACCAGATTCAGCTCCTCCTGAATGCTTGGCCTTAACCCATTAAGGTATCGGGCAACTTTCTCCTTATCAGCTTCTGCATGGCCTGTTCTGATGAGAAGTCGATAGAACTCCTCTGTATACTCCTGAACAGATCTTCCTGCTTGCTTCAAACTTTGCATTTTCTTTAGTAGATCAAGCTCATAATCAACAGGAATGAACTGTCGCTTCAATTTATCCACCATCCGATCCCATCTTGTGATTTTATCTTTCCCTCTTCTATTTCGCTCCAATTGAATTTCTTGCCACCAGATCTTCGCATGACCTTTCAGTCTGGCCTTCGCAAATTTGACCCTATCAGGATCCTCAACATCTTCATACTCAAAATATTCCTCACATTCATTGATCCAGTCGATCAATTCCTCTGGGTTAAGATTTCCAGAAAATGTAGGAACCTCAATCTTAGGTCTTTTCCCAATCTTGGAAATCGCCCGAAAAAGTCTTTCTTCCTCCTGGTTCACAATTTCAACTTCTCCTTCTTGATATTCTTCTTCGGCTTCATCCTCGCTTTCGTCTCTGACATTAAGATTCATTCCTCTGCGAATCTCTTCTTACAATGCTCGCACTTGTCTCTGCAGCTCTCTAACCTCAGGTGTTACAACACCAGCTCTTCCGCCACGTTCCCTTCGTGGAGGCATTTTCGCGATGCGCGCTGAAACCCTAGCCACGGTCCTGGTGCAAACTGCCTCACAGTCGGCGATCTGTTTACACACTCAAGAACTCCTGCTCTGATACCACTTGATGAAGGGTGCTCCCCTTAATACCACAAACACATAACAGAAATAGAGAAACAACAACAATATGCAAGAACAGAAAAATTGGCTTCTTATTATCTCCACAAATGTGGAATTACAAACTTTCAGAATTACAATATGCAAAGCCACATGGGCATTCCCTTACAATATTCTGTAGGACAAAGCCTCGAATCAATACCCAGATCTACTACCCAGAACTATTCTGAACTGCCTAAGACAATAATACAGCCTTCCTTATATAGGCAATTTTCACCGCCCGAGAAGGTTCCAAAATTTTAGCCAATAAGGCCGACCAAAGTTAGAATTATTTTTTTATTTTACATTTCATTACATCATAGTCGGCTCAAAATAAATTTTGAAACCCGAACAGAAATTTTGAAGAAAAATCATTTTCCGCCATTTCAGGTGACCCAACTTTCGAAGACCATAAGTCATCACCAGTTGACCCGATTGACTATTGTAACCCCATTTCGGAAAGGGCGCGAGGAGCTCTACAACGCCTAAATTAAGCAAGCTTCATTCAGCCCAAAATTCGACCTCATCCGGGGCCTCTAAAGCCTTCAAAACTGAGTTCGAAGTTTCTGTACCCTGCTGCCAATACCGAAAATCTTCAATATCTTCCAATATACACTTGATCTGGCAATGAAACTTTACTGGCAGACTTATATGACCAAAATCAACCTCCAAGAAAGAAATCAGATCATTCTGAGCACATACGAAAATTACCAAAAATAGTAACTTTCCATAAATAGCAGCTCTGCACAAAATAGCCCTTATTGAATACAAAAATAGAAATATTTTTGGGTGATGCAAGATTGCTCTTACACCCAGGATGCTCCTGCATCAGGTTAGCTCAAATCCTCTTAGATAAGAAAAACATTGATATAACATCTATACTCCTCATTCATACCTACAATGGAGTCTCCTTCACACCTATTAAAATACTGACAAAAAATCACTTTGACTTTATCTTTTGGTAGATCAAATGAATCCATTTGAAAAACCTATCTATGTAGTAAGGTACTACTCAGAAAAATATTTCCAATGATTTTAATGTTAATATATATATTAATTTTATTGTGACTTTGTATTTTTAGTTTTACTAAACATAGATATTTCACTGTATGTCTACCTCTATGTTTGACGCTTATGGAAAAATAGTAAATGAGAAAAAAAAAATTCTAAAAAATATCTATGCCCTAGGTATTAAAGTTCTCTTTCTATCAAAAAAAAATAAAAATGAAATTGGACAAATACACGACAAGTTATAATCTATGTAGTCAAGGTATGTCTAAATTACGGTTTAGTCAACTTCAAACATTAATAAAATGTGCAATAATATTGATAATGTCATCAAACCAATTGCATGCCCTCCATATGGATGTTACAAAACTAAATTCAAAAGAATCACATTGATATATATTTTAGAAAAAAATGTTATGATCTATGAAAACAATGCAACTCTTTGAAAATGACATTTTCTGCCACATACCAATTTTCATGGGAGAAGGAAAAAACCATTCAAATCAATTCGAAAATAAAAATAAAAAATATATTTAGAACCTAGACAGAAAATCCTAAAAGACTCCAATTTACTCCATCTTTTGATTTTAAATGATTTAACGGAAATAAGAAAGCGAATCTTTTTTTTTCAAAATGTAGAGTTCAATGTTCGTTCAAGCAAAAAAGTGTAACCCACTATTGTGGGTTCACCCTACAAGGAACGTACCTTCTTTAGGAAGTGGGGAGGTGTGTGGTCGATATTTCCCAAGATCCAAAAATGGTGTGATGAGAACTAGGGTTCTCATTATTCCCTCAAATCTCTGCCAAATGGTTTCTACTTGGTGATTATAGGTAGTGCTCAGGAAAAATAGTGGGTTCTCTACAGTGGATCTTTCATGATGGGACAAATAGGGTTTTTTTATTAGAGACTAGATGCCAAACTTTAATACAAAGGAAGTGGTCATGGAGGAAGTACCAATTTGGGTACGACTCTACAATCTCCCACATGAATATTGGAATGAGGAGACATTAAATTTGATAGGGGGTAAATTATGAAAGTTTGTCAAATTGGATGAGGCCATTGATAAAATAGACCATATAAGCATGTATGAAAGGATTTATATCTTGTGGTGAATGCACCCTCCTCTCCCTGATGCCATAGAGATCTGGTCAATTAAAGGAGTATGGTGGCAAGAAATCCAAGTTGAAGATATTTTGGAGAAATGCAAGAAATGTAGAGAGTGGGTCCATAAAATAAAAGAGTGTTTTATGGATCAAAAGGCAAGGGCTTGGAGAAAAATGCACTAGAAGAAAAAATTCTAGCTATGTCAAAGGATCACAATGTGGTGGTGGTGTCAGAGAAACTAGGAAAGGGGAAAGGTCAAGAGGTAGAAAGGTCAAAAGATGGGAATGTGTTTCATCCATGTGCAAAGGAGCATGTATCGGAAGATCATACTCAAATTAGGGAGGAGCAATTATCTCTAACCAAGCTAGACAAAAAGAAGCATGAAATCTCTCAAGATTATGGAACTGACCAGCTTAACTCTAGTGAAAGGAGAGATTTTCTTGGTTTAGACAACCTAGAAATGGGTAATTTTGCCCCATCATAGGCCTAGATGAAGGGAAATCTAGGTAAAGAGAATCATAGGCTTGATAGATTTGGGAATATGAAAGAGTGGAGAAGATTTTTGAAGGAGTGGGAGCTGTGGGAGATGATAATAGATAAGAGGAAGCTCATGTCAAATCCATAGAGACATTTAAAGATATCCAAATATCTCCAATAAAGGAGGACTCTCAAAGTAAGGATGGCTTGGATGAGGATGGGCATCTTTCTTGAGAAGTAGATGAGGATTTGATAGGCTTGGCAGGAGAGGTGGGTATCATGGAAAATATGACTATTAGTCAGTCTAAGTCTAAATCAAAGAAGCCAAATATAGGGGTTAAGAAAACTAGAAGAATGAAGTCCACTCAAGAACTGTTGGAGATGGAAGGGAATATGAAGGATAAAACTAAGTTGAGATTTGGGAGAGACTTGTTCTCTCATGGGCTACCATGAAGTTCCTTACATGGAATGTTAGGGGTTGCAATGCCCCTAGCAAGTGTCTCTTGAACAAAAGGTACCTCGATAAGGAGAAACCAAATGTTGTATGTTTGCAAGAAATGAAGCTAAAGTAGGAGGACAAGGAGGCATTTTTGTGTAGAGGTCAGTTTTTGAAAGGGTCCTTTATTGGTGTAACTGGTACCTCAAAGGGTCTGGGCATCTTGTGGAACTCCAAATTAGTGGATGCTACTCTGGTGATGCAGGGTGTCTATTGGAAAATGGTGTGGTTAGAACTCTTTCATTCACAACAAACTATTTATTTGATTAATGTGTATGGGCCGACTGAGACTGGACATAAACACATTGTTTGGAGTAAGATTTTGGATGTTCTAGGGAGTGGTAGGAGGGATAGTTTCATTGTTTGGAGTAAGATTTTGGATGTTCTAGGGAGTGGTAGGAGTGGATTTTAGTGCCACTCTAGTTATAAGTGAGAAAAAAAGGCGAGAAATGTGGGCTTAATGGTGCTCAAATGGATTTCTAGTCTTTTGTATCTAACAATGGTTTATGGGAAATTAAAACTCAAGGAGTTTTCACCTATATTAATAGGAGATAGGGTTTTATGGGGATAACAAAGAATTTGGATCACTTTTTATGGCCAGTGCATGGAATTCTTTAGAAATGATGTTTGAATCAACTATCTTTCCTTTCAATGGCTTTGACCACTATCTGGTAACATTAAACTTGCAAAAGAGACATTGTACCAATGAGATGCCCTTTCAAATTTAATAAAATGTGGTTTAGGGAGGATAATTTTATTTAGACGATGGTAGATTGGTGGATAATAGTGTCTTCCATCTATACTGGCATATTTTACTGAAAATCCCTTTGTCTGACCTTTGAGGAATAATATTTGCAATTTCTGACATATGTGAAACCTCCAACAAATTTCAATCGTGATTTTTGTGAATTCAAAAATTCACATTTATCTTTCAGTTGTACTTCATGCTTGAGATAAAAATTATCCAGCAACCCTAAATTCTTCTTATAGTTCTTTTTTTTATTTTTGAAATTTTTTTATCCCCAACTTTAGTATTTCATGTTGGCCCCACCTCATGATTATTTTTACGACAATATTCAAGGCCAACAATTTTATTTATACCATGACATTCTATAAATATTTTATCATCCTCATATAATGGATTTGAGTATGCATAAAAATCATTTTCAAAGGTGTTATGTGAGGATGTGATCTAATTTTCCTTTATCTCCATATCATACAAGGGATTTGATTATTTTTTAGAACTCTTCTCAGAATGCATACCTTGGATAGATGTATCATTTTTGTGAGAAATATTCACGTCTTTATTTTATCATTGACACAGGCCTCCATTTCATCATCAAATTTATTTTGGTTTTTAGGTATGGATGGATTATCAAGCATGTCACGAGGTACACTTACTACCCGCATTGTTCCATCAATTTGTTCATCCCTGTGAGATGGACATTTTTTTGAACCACTTATGTGAACATCCCTATAATATTCTTTGTTTAATAAATATGAAAGTTGTTAATGTTGAGAAAATTTTCCTCCTCATCTCCTTTTTGTTGGTGTTTAATTGTACTTCATCAATGGTGTCATCATGGTTTCCGAGTAAGGATGGATCATTTATTTGCTCACATGTATCCCTATTTTAACTCTTGCAATAATGAGTCTACCATTTTTCTCCAAATTTTGACAATCCAATGTTGTGAAGATGACTGTAAGATTTTGTTTGTAAATTTGACTGAAACTTTAAAATTTATGAACCCTATCCTCAACATAATAAACATTAGTTATTGGTCTATAATCATCAAGAGCGATAGTACATGACCCTTTCATTTGAAAATATTTATTATCACCAAATCTAATTGATCCAACATCAAAAAGTTGAATTTCCATAAAACATTTCTTGTCACCATCCATAGGGTGAGAACAACCACTATCCAAAATCTAGACCTCTTCTATTTTAGAAAAAGGATTTGCCTAAGAAGCCAATGCAACCTTTTCAGGTTTCCATACCCATTTTTTTCTTAGAACTTTATCAAATTTAATAACCTTAGAGTCTTTACATAATTTTTCTATATGTCCTAGATTTCCACACTCAAAACATTTAAGCTTGTTTAGAAACTGATAACGTTTTTAATTTACTAGACTTATGTTTCTTCTGAATGTAACTTTATAGCTATTAGTCTTGTTTCCTCAATGTTTGCAATTGAGACAATATCTAGAAAATTGAGAATCAACTTTTTCTTTTTCACCTTCCTTGGATGATTCACCTTTTTGTTTATCATCTACATACTAGACAATTGTGTAAGTTAGAGACAAGTTGTTTTCTCAAATCAACTACTTCACCTTGTAGAGTGCCAAAATCATGCTCTTTGCATTTTAAATTTTCTTTATGTAACCTCAAGAATACACTTTGTTCTTCAACTTGGAGTTTAGAGTAGAGACAAGTTCTAATCTTTCTAATTTGTGGTTTGTTGTAGAATTGATTCCCTTTTTAATATTTTAACTTCTTTAAGGGAAGCCTTTAGTTCTTCTTTAAAGTCAATTTTAGATTCAAATATTTCAGATTAGCTACTTTCTTGAGAAACCTTTGTAGTTACAATAGCCATAAATAAAGTTTCTTCATTACCTTCAAGTGGTTCATCTAAACCACTATCTATAATGTTAGCATATAAAGCTTTGCTCTTTTTAAAACTATTTTTATTTTTTAAATTTATTTTCCTCTTTTTCTTAAAAGATTTATTGTTATCTTCTTCATCACTATTAACATCCTTATTGGGACATTGAGAAACATAGTGACCTATTGTACCACAAGAAAAACACTTGAAAGGAAAATTGCCTTTGTATCTACCTGAATCTCTTCTAAGATTACTAACAAAAGAAGACTCGATATTATCAGCTTAATCTGATTCTAAAATTGTATCTACTTTAGTGCATTTTTAAAAGAAGATTCTTTGATAATAGGATCAGTAGTAATCCTCATCTCATAAGCTATAAATATTCCATGCAGGGTATCAAGAGTTACCCTATTAATGTCTCTTTTCTCCATAGCTAAAACCTTTGAGTCAAATCAAGATGTCAAATACCTTAGAACTTTCTTGAAAATAGCATATTATTCTAGGGTTTCTCCAAGGCCTCGTATTGAATTTACAACATCAGAAACTCAAAGAAAATAGTCAACTATTTTCTCATCTTCTATCATTTTAAGACTTTCAAATCTTTCCCTAAAAGCTTGCAACTTGACTTCTTTGACTATTTTATCTCCTTTATATATATTGGACAATTTTTACCAAATGATTTTTGTAGTTTCACAATCCATTACTTTAAGATGAATATCATTGGATAATGCACAACAAATGACATTAGATATCTTTGCATCACACTAAAGCATTTTTATCATCAATAGTAGATGAAGGGGTTGTTTTAGTGTAGGTAGTTTGGGCTACTTCCCACACTTCATAACCTAAGGACTTCAAATGACACCTCATTTTGTATTTCCAGAATGCATAGCCTATCCCATCAAATAGAGGAGCCATAAAACTTCACAATCCTTCTTGACTACCCATTTAAAGTACTCGCTAACCAGGAAACCCTGAGAGGAAGGGTGTGTATTTGATACCAATTGTTGGAGTACGATATCACTGAGGAGTGGGAGAGTGAATCATTGATATAACAATCTAGTATCAATTTTTAATCGAAGCTTAAAATATTTACTTAAATAGAATAAAGAGAGATAACAAGACAATTTGATGCAGCCAAAATTCCTTTAACAATTAACAAAAATACAAGAGAGAAAAAAAAACACATAAGATTTTCAGAATTATAATCCTTCTTTTTTATTCTTCCAAATACTCTTCTGCTACAATGAGAGAAAACACTAATTTAAGTACAAATCTGAAAATACCTTTTTTGGCAATTTTTTTCATAAAACTATTTTTGGCCATTTTTGGTAATTTTTAAAACAACTTGAAAAAAGCTGATTTTTTTCGTGAAGCTTCCTAAAACTAAGATAAGATGAACTTCCAACTAACCTTTGAAATTGGAAACAATATTTCAAAGTTATTATGAAATGTTAAAATAATGACCAAAATATGAGAGACGAGAAATTGTTTAATACTTTGAGCTAGGAATAAGGAGATTTACCATGAATAATCCCAATTCTAGGAGCATTCACCAAAGAAAGAAGCAACAAGGAGACAATATTTTGAAGGGGGGAAAGCATAAAAAAAAACCCCATGATATAATGAAACTGGCAAAAAATGCCAGAGAGAGAGAGAGCTTAGCTCATACAATGTTGAAGAAAAAGAAGGAAATCTCATGTGAGAATATGAAGAGAGAAGGAGAGCTATCTCTTTTAATAGAGATGTGAGAAAAGAGTTACATTATAACTCCCATTTTTGTGTATGCCACATTTCACTAGTGTGTGGGACAAGTGTAGGATTCCTCATAAGGAGGAATGCCTATTTTCCTTAATAAATGAATTACAAATATGGCATGTCCTCCCACTTGGACTAGAGGACAAATACACTAGGATACCTTGGTTTATCTTTTAAATACAAATATATACCAAGGAAAGATTAAATTCTAACACCCCCCCTTTAATTTTTACTTGGGGTAATTACATTAATAGGTATCAAACCCAAATGTTTACAATGAATTTGAGATGTTTCTTTTGAAAGAGTCTTCACTAGGATGCCTTTGGCTTGATCATCTTGCATGTCTTCAACTTGTTCTTTAGAGCTTGAATTGTACATAGGACTTTTGGAAAAGTGAAAAGCACTTTGAGAGAACAAAAGTGTGTGTGCTTGTTGAGGGGAGCACAAATCTTTAAGTGACCATTGAGATTCTTGAGATGTATTTAGGAATTCTTTATATTCATTTCTAGTAGAAAATAAAGGTGGAGCATAATCAACACTTGAGTCTGCAATAGGGAAAAAACCACTAGTAGAGTGCCCATCATTGGGATCACCTAGTGCTGAATCAGTAACACTTTGGAAAAAAACATATTGAGAATCATGGGGAAAATAATTAGGAGTGCAATCTTCAATTGCATAAGACAAATCGATAGTGTATTCATCATAATATGAAGTATCAATATCATTAACCTCTACAAAAATCATAGGATTAATACTATCATCATGAATTTCATCTTGAGTAATAAACATATCTTGCAAAGTAACATTAAGAAAGATATAATTTCCTCTTCTTGGTCAAACATATCATCAACATGAGAGCAAGGAGGAGTAAATAGATTATTACCATTAGTATCAACATCACTACTAGAAGGAACAAAATCATTAGGAGTATCATTACTATCTTTATGTTCATCATTATCCTTTTGAAGAGTATTAGTATTATCCTCAATGTTAGGAGCAGAAACAAGAGGAACAGAAATATGGTTATCTTTCAAATCAGAAACATAAAGCACATCATGTAATTTACCATTTGGAATAGAAGCATTACCAATTCCTTCAACTTGATAGCAATAATTATCAGCGAAAGAAATAGGAATATTTAAAGAATCAGGTTGCAAAGAATCAAAGACTTCCTTATGGGATTGAACATGTTGAGATGCATTACTATCAATAATCCATTTAGGTGGTTTAGAAGCATTAAAGAAGATAGTAAAAGCAGAACGAGATTGATTTCCATTAGATTTTCCATTTGAATAGTTTTGAGAATGAGATTGATCATCCTTTTGTTTCTTAAAACATTTATGTATTAAGTGACCATCTTTACCGCAATAGGTGCAATGTGGCCTATTTGAATGATTATTGTTATGATAGTTATTGGAAGGCCTAGAATTATAATTTGAAGTATTAGTATTGTTAGATCTTTGATAATTTTGGTTATTTTGATTAATGTTAGAAGATCTATTGTTATTGTGACTTTGAGAGACATATGCATGTTCGTGAGTTTTAAGTATGCCAAATTGTATCAATTTTTCTTCTTCTTATCGCAACATATTCTGAAAAATGACATAAGTTAATTGAGATACTAAAGAAGGAATAGCTAATTGAGACTAAATATTAGTAATAAACTGTTGGAACTGTCTAGGAAAACATTTACAAATAATTATGTGGATTATCCTTAAATCAGAGAGAGTAACTTGTAAACTAGTTAATAAATATTTAATTGAATCAAACTTGAGCAAGAAATCATCAACAGAGTTGAAATCGATATACCTAAGGTCTTAAAGTTGGTCTTGAAGCTGGATTTTTTGAGTCTCATCTACACTGTCATAGGTATTTTTTACGATGTCCCAAGCCTGATGGGCTTCTGTACAAGTAGAAATTAAGACATACAACTCAGGACTTAAGGAGATCCCTATTAAACCAAGTGCTTCCTCATTTTTAGTCTACCAAGTAGTTTGATCAGTTTGAGGAGCAGAGGCTGCTGGTTTTGAACTGGCATCAGTAGCAATATCTAAAATGTGACAAAATCTAAAGATGAAGGTCGTGTGCATTTTCCATGCATGATAATTGGTACTAGTTAATTTCATTTCTGGCATCATGGTAGTCATGATGAAAAATGAACATCTAAACTAGGGATGAACAGATAAACTTTAACAGAAATCAGAAAAGAACTCAAATAAAACTACATGCACTTGCATGCAATAGCAAAAAGCTATAAAAGCTTACGCCAAAGAGGCATGCAAGGAAAAAGCAACCACCAGAGAAAAAAAATTGAAACTAAAAGCTAACTGATCTCGGTTAAGCTATTATGAATTAACATATAACGATGAGAATCTCTTGCATGAAAGAGAAGGAAAACTAAATCTATTGCATGCAAAGCGAAAAAATAAAAAAAATGCCTTGAACCTACAAAGAAACGTTAGAAAACAAATTGAATCTAAAAAACTTAATTAATAACTTGAGCTAGAAAATGAAAAGGATCTAATTTTTTATTGTGCATGAGATAAAAATGTGACTAATATGAACGATGAAGATCAATAGAGGTAAAAAAAACCAATAAACCCTGCAGAAACTTAAGTTATCAAAGATCAGAAACTAAACAGAGTACTTTTTACTTCAAGATGCTTAGTAAAAATGAATAAGATGAAAGAAAAAGAAACAAGGAAGACTTTTAGATAGTTACTAAATAAAAAGTTAGAAACAACTCTTAAATAGAATCTATGAACAAGATTTACATGCAACTTCGAGTAAAAGATTTAGAGACAATTATAAATAGAATTTAGCATAAGATTTACAGACCACACTTAAATGGAATGATACGTGAAAATAAACAAAGGAAAGAGCAAACTTTAATGAAAATCTAATAAATACTATACCGTAAAATAAAGAACCAGATATATTTCAATATGACAAAGGACGATTCAAAAATTGAATAGCCTGCAAACAAGATGTTAATACCTGCAAATGAAAGAAATCTTTAGAAGACCAATAGACTCCTAAGAACACAAAACAAGGTTAGGAAAAAAAAACCACCTATACTGAACTTCAGCTTACTCACCTTAACCTATTCCAAATCTCAAAAAAAAACCACCAATTACACAGTCTAAAACAAACACCCCTCTAATAGCCAAACCCACATGTGATATTTACCAAACAAATTTTACTCATAAACTAATTTCTAACACCGATATAATAAACTTAACTTGCCAATGAATGGAATAACTTATCAAAGCACTGATAAAGAAGAATAGCCATTCAAAAGAGTCACAACAAACCTTAAAATGAATAGCCGTTCACTGTCAATCACCCAACCCCTATTCAAATCTCGGTCCTTGCTTAAAGGGGAATCGAAACACTTCTATGCACCATGAAATTGTTAGGTGGCAGCCGACATTTAAAAAGCAGCAATGATCATGGAAATCTTTCAATTTTTGACTTCGGATGTAACAAAAAATGTGGTTTTCGCCTTTCTCTTGACATATCCTTGGATTAGCTAAAAAAAAGAGCATGTCAAGATTTGGATTAGCATGCGAAGATGAAGACAATCACGGATCCATAACAGTGACGCGAGGTTTTGATTTGACAGGAAGGGACAGGGGGTGCAGCAAATGGCGATAATGATGAGCACGAGCCACAAAAAACACTCAAAGCAGAAGGTTTAGCAAGAGTGCATTATATATTTGACAAAATACAACAACCAAGAGCCGTTGCTTGGAATGCTCTGATTGCAGGGTATGCACAGAATGGATATGTTGAAAAAGCTCTTGACCTCTTTCTAAAAAATCCGCAGAGAGATTTGATCTCATGGAATGTAATGATTTAGGATAAGTGCAGAAAGGATATGTTGATGAGGTTGTTAAGCTCTTTGGGAAAATCCTGAACGCAAATGAAAAACTTCCTGAAAAAGAATGGAATGAACACGAGCCACAACTAGGAGTAGCGAAGGGAGGTAACGAAAAAAAATAGCGGCACAAGATGATATATCGCTAAGGAATCGAAGCAAAAGGATTTTTAATACTATTTGCAGAGAAATGAACAGATATTAACTTGAACAAGATGAAAGAAAAGATAATAACAGATAATACTAAGACAGAGGAAACGCATGCAAAGACGTAATGATAATGAAACGTTTGGTAATGAAGATTTTTGAGAAGAAAGCACATGCAAGCCTAAAATAACAAATGCAATGAATAACATAACGTAAACTTAGAAACTGAAAGCAAATGCAATAAACCAAAAATAGAAACAATAATTGCAATTTGAAAAAAAAATCTATTCATGCAAGAACCGATATTAGAGTTAAAAAGGAAACTTTAAATCTTTAAATTATAATATTAAAAATAAAATTTAATATTACAATAAAAAATTTAATATGAAAAATTAAAATTTTGAAAATTTTAAATTTGTAGTATTTTCTTTAAGAAAACAAACCTGCACAAGCCAAGTCAATAAAGTGACCAAAGATGAATCAAGTTTGGCGGTAAACCGGCCAAACCCCCAAAAAAATTGATTTTTCTCTCTTAATCAGATAAGTTAAAAAATATACTAGCAATAAACTCTCTCAAGAGTCTCCGATAATGGAGTGCTCCAAGATATGGTAGCTCCTTCACCTGTACACTCAAAACATGATTAAACCAACCTACTCTGATACCATGTTAAAATAATGACCAAAATACGAGAGACAAGAAATTGTTTAATACTTTGAGCTAGGAATAAGAAGATTTACCATGAATAATCCCAATTCTAGGAGAATTCACCAAAGAAAGAAGCAACAAGGAGACAATATTTTGAAGGGGGAAAAGCATAAAAAAAAACCCCGTGATATAATGAAAGTGGCAAAAAATGCCTAAGAGAGAGAGAGAGAGAGAGAGAGAGAGAGAGAGAGAGAGAGAGAGAGAGAGAGCTTAGCTCATACAATGTTGAAGAAGAAGAAGGAAATCTCATGTGAGAATATGAAGAGAGAAGGAGAGCCATCTCTTTTAATAGAGATGTGAGAAAGGAGTTACATTGTAACTCTCATTTCTGTGTATGCCACATTTCACTAGTGTGAGACAAGTGTAGGATTCCTCATAAGGAGGAATATCTATTTTCCTTAATAAAGGAATTACAAATATGACATGTCCTCCCACTTGGACTAGAGGATGAATACAATAGGATACCTTGGTTTATCCTTTAAATACAAATATATACCAAGGAAAGATTAAATTCTAACATGAAAAAACAACTTTCTAAAAAAAACTAAACAAAACACTAAAATCTTAAAAAGCCACTAAAAGCTCCTGCATCATTCTCCTCTGGTTGAAAGAATGTAGCTCCTACAAGTTATTTTTGAATGCATGTTTCTTGTCTAGATCTAATCGTTCCCATTATACTAGATATTTATTGTATTAACCTAGAGAAGAGAAAATTGAATCCCTCTTGAATGGAAGTCTACTCCTTTTTCCTGGTCTTCCAATTCTTTGGCAATTTGTTCTTCATCTTTGCAACTATCCTTGGATCCTTCTTCCTCTTATTTTTCTTAAACCATCTCCTATTCAGTGCCAACTCAACTTTTAGATTCCAAAATTCAATTTCATGTGCATATACTTCTATAGTATCATTTTTTATGTCTTCATCATATAATATAACATCATATTCTCCATTACTATGATTTTCATAATACTTTTGAAAATATACATATGCCTCATTAACAAACAAATCAGAAACATCTTCACTATCAACCTTATTATCAATAGGAATTTCTACTTGCTCAGTTTGAACATCATATTCAAATAATTGAAAATGACAGGAAGACTCATCTACAACTGTGTTTACTTTGTCTTCTTCAATTATTGATGTCAAAACAGTCATAGGTATACTCACCATTTTATTTTCTACCTCTTCCTCTATTATTTTTGTCCTTTCTTTCATTTTCCTCTTTTGAATAATCTTTCTAACGGGCCATGTGATCTTCTTCTTAACTGGTAGGTGCCATTTTTGCAATTTATCAATGTGCATTGAACTATTTAACTATTCTCAACAAAAATTGATTAACTTTCACTATCAAATTCCTTAGTAAATGAGATGTTTTATCTGTATTTTGAAAATAAAAAAACTATATAATCTTTGTATTCCACATTTGTATGTATTATCTATGCTATTAAATCTCAGTCCACGTGTATAATCTCTTAACAAAACCTTACAGTCATAATATAATCCTATTAGGTCACACAAGTAACTTTAACTCATGACTAGGGTAACAAAGACAATGATAACAATTACCATATGTTTAGACTAAACAAGTATGTTAAGAAAGACTAAAACAACTAAAAAGGAGACCCAAATCACATATGCTAAACATTATGTGCAGTCACCCTACCATAGGTTAAGAAACTTTGAGTGGACTCGACTCAAGAGTTATGAAACACAAATGCAAACTCCTCAACTAGGGTTTCAAAAAACAAAATGATATGAATAACATGATTTTCATTTACAATAAACAAAAACTTAACTCGGGTTTGAAATAGTTAAGTTGGACAGAGATCCCCTAACAAGAGAAGAAAAACACCCAAATGAAAGACATAAGGAAAGACATCATTACTTCATCAAAGGAACAAAACCCTAACTTGGGTTTGGAACAAAGACGCTAAGCTTAGATTTAGGATAACTTCTCGAATATAGAAATCCAACTAGAGTTTAAACAAATGCTTAATTGAGACAATTGCATAATAGAAATAAAAAACTATGCACACAAAGATGATAATGAAAGTGATTAACAAAGACAAAGAGAGAAAACACCTGTAGAATATCTTCTTCTTCAAAAATCTCATGGTCTCTGCAATGAAAAACCTTCCAAAATTCTTTCAAACCAACTTCACAATCTTTCAACAATGTTCTACAACTGTTAGGCTAACAACTAAGATCCAAATGAATTCACAGTGCCATGCCCTATCTCTTTCAAGATAGGATTTCAAATGAAACCCAAATGATTTTAAAATGAACATTATACAGTATGTTAACAAATGCCTTATTTTGCTCTTTACATGTTGAACTTAAAGACACATCACATCATGTTCTTAATCTATTTAATTCTCACTTTAGTGCTTACTTCATGTGCTAGACAAAACCTTAGCACTATGTGCTAAGTGTTGTGTTGTTCACAACACTTAACCCCAAAGAAAAACTAACCAAAAGGCTTGTTGTTTATAAACTTATTTTTAAGTGCCAAAAATTTGATGATGCCTTAGTCACTTGGTGACTTATTACAATTTTAATTCAATACAAACTAATATGTAACCTTTGACAATGATTTCATTATTGATATGAACAATGATACATAATTAATTTATTGAATTTCCACAATATAATATGGCTTTGTCATGCAATAAGCATTCTCAGCTCGATATGTTTGAACTAACTATCTAAGTGATGGTTTTGCAAATTGATTTGGTGCTAAACTGAATCATGTCAAAATGATGTATTTGACAAACCAAATATAATCATGCCAAGTGACTACAAGTAGATCATATACATATTGATAAAGGATTCCAATGCAATGAATATGCTAATCAACTAAATGTGAAATGTACCATGTACATGTTGATCAACTGAATGTGAAGTGTATGAACCAAAAGACCTTATCATCAAAATACATGTCACCTTAACCATGAAAGTCAAGTATGATCCAAATGGTAATCAATAAAACTATAAATGCTCATCATATGATCAACTGAATGCAACTATGATCAATGTAATGAATGCAACAAAATAATGAATAATTTTAAATTGTATGATCCATAGCAATATGCATTCACTAATCATTATCCCTTGCTTACCCTATTAGTATGTTTGGCATCAAGAACAACATGGAGAGGAGCAACAGGCTGTAGGTAACCAATTACCTAATTTGGACACTGTTGGCCTCCTCTCCACTAAGATGTCTACTTCTAGTTCCCTTGAAGTGGCTTCTGATTCCCTTGAGCTGATTTCCAACCTCCTTGAGGTTTCTACCATTGATGTGAAGGATTTTGATAGTTAGGCCAAGTGTTTTGAGGGTTATTCCAATTTTGAGATGGATAGCTCCCAAAATTTGACAGATATAAGGGTTTCTATTGATTACCAAATGCATAAGAATTTATATAAGGTCTACTTAAATTCAAAGGATCTGGAGACATGCCTTGTCTTGGATCCCATGGTCTCCTTTTTGTAACGTATAAAATTTGGTCCTCTTCACCTTCAACTAACTTGAATTCTGGTGGAATTCACTTGTTGTCAATATAGGCTACGATCTTGCATCTGCAATCCATATTATTTTTCTTGTAATAGGGGAAAAAGTTTTCAAGCATTGCCTATGCTTCAACATACTTCTAATTTTCTTGAAGTGTGTCCAACTGGGTGGCCATGTTATTTATGATATCTTTCTTGAAATATTTTAGTGCAAATTAGTGATTTTCATCCTTAAAACTCCATTGGAGTTCTTATTTGCACCATCTTGGTAACTTCTTCCTTTCTTCATAGATGCTTTGGATTAGTTTTCACATATCTTACGAATATCATCTCAAGGATCTTGAGTGATATCTCCTTCTCCCATAAAATCTAGAGCCTCCATACAATTCTGATCTATTCCTCTAAGGAATAGTAGCTTTTGGGACTCTTCATTAAGAGCATGATGCTGGGACTTCTAGAGACTGAACAAGAACCTCCCTATATAGTCTTCTAGGATTTCATCTTCCTTTTGATGTGCATCATAAAAATATCATCTCCTCTCATATCACTTCCCCTACAATACTCTTTATACTATCTCAATAATTTCTTCTTTCATCTCAGCACAAGTGTCAATAGAATCCCTTCCTAAGCTCATGAACCATCTTAGTGAAGATTTATTTAGTGTAGTAGGAAATAATTTAAGCATATGAGAATTTGTAGTATAATCATAACTTCTACAGAGGATATCAAATTCTTTTGATATCCTCTATAGAAGTTACGATTAGAAATTGATAAGAAGCCAAATGATAGAGATACAAAAAAATTCAAGAAATTTAACTAAAAGAGGGATAAAGTTATAGAAGTTGAAGACGAAAGATGTAACTTTGTTGATAGATATCAATAAATTGATAAGAAGGACTGAGGTGGGTTTATTCTTGATATTATCCACTTCATTCTGGTCAATGGTAGGAAATGGAAAGGTTAGATGAGTAGGTGGATTTACGAAAGCCATTCTTACCTAGTAAACTATAAGACCCAGAGGATTCTCCACAAGTGGTTGAGGCAAAGGATCTTTAGAAGATGGTGGACTAGTCATAGGAGAAAACACTTCAACAAAAGGATTTATCTTAGCTTCTTTAGGTAATGCAGGGGGGTTGATTTTCAAAGTTTTCTTCATTAGGAAGGAATCTTCCAAAAGCATCCCTCCTTCCCCTATGTGTGCAATTTTTGTAATCAACTTCTAATATACTCATCTAATGAACTGGAAATAGTAGTTGAACTTATGGTAAACTAAGGCTTTATAAAGGATTAAAACTTTGAACAAAATAAAATCATTCAAACTCAATGACTTTAATAAGTTTTCATTTTGACACCATCTCTAAAAATGACACAAAAAATGTTGGAATTTTTTAATGGTTTAATAGCTAGGTTTATGCAACCATAACTTAAGGATTAGACATCTAAATTAAGTGGCCATTTTAGAGGCTTTAGGGGCACCAAAAAAAGCCAAAAATATGGCTAAATGACATATAAGTTTAAAAGGTGATAGAGAATATTATGCCAACACTAGCATGCCATTTCCAATGCATCAAACAATTCACCAATTAGACACTTGGTTCAAAAGTTAAGGCCTCCAGAAGTCCAGTCTCCTAATATAAGAAATATAAAATGCATTGAACACATAAAATGATTTGTAAAAGGGAGTTACATGTGTCGATGTGTGTGTCGACACATTGAAGGGCATCTTTGATTGGTGATACTCCTTAGAGAAGCTTTCTTTGCAAGTATACTATAATTTGTTATTGATTTCTAAATAATATATTAGGAGGCTTTTTGATTGCTGGATTTTTCTCCTGAAAGAGTTTTCCCCAAGTAAATCATTGTGTTTTGGTATGCATGTTATTTCTATTAAGCTTTTGTAACTATTTTAAAGATTTGAGAAAGTTTTTACATTACCCTCTCCTCAAGGTTAGTGTAGGAAATTGTTATGCTACTTAACTTCCTTGCACTAAGTTAGGACCCATCTTGCATTGTTTGCATTTGTCTACATTATCCCTAAGTTGCACTTAAGGGAGGTGTTGGTGTAATTAATGTGTTGTACCTATTAAGTTCTTCATCTAAGTCCTCATTACACATGTTACTTAAGTTTACTTAGGGACCAAATTGGAATTCCTTATAATTGATAGGATCTTCTTCAAAAATAAGATATATCACTTGGATATTTCCTAATTTCCTTGAATCCAAAAATTTTCATTGATCCATGAACTTGGTTATTTTCTTTAGACTACAGGAATCGGGCAGCCTCCTTATAGATTATAGTGCACTGGGTAAGATTTTGAACATGATTAATGATTCTAGTGTGATATGCCCTTTGGTACCACTTGGGCTAGGGGAGACTAGACCTTGTGATCTCATGCTTATAGCAAACTCTTTCCAATCAAGCCAAGCTTCTAGCTCATGAATTTGGTTGACTTGTATCTATATCATATTTTAGGGTTTGATTAATTATCTAATTTTCCCCTTTTCATTTATCTCAAATTCCATAATATATTCTCTAATGCTTGGATGAACAATGGATGTTATTAACTCATTTCTTGATAGCATACACTTAAGCTATCTTATCTTAGTTACGAGTTCTCTCTCTCTCTCTCTCTCTCTCTCTCTCTCTCTCTCTCTCTCTCTCTCTCTCTCTCTCTCTCTCTCTCTCACACACACACACACACACACACACACACACATCTTATGGTATTTATGAATGCGTAAAATGATTTTAATTCTCATGTTATTATATATCACATGATTCTTTATTTCTTCCTTTTTCTTTATCTTGGGGTTAACTATCTAACGTAAATAATATGGACCATTAAATTGCATTTTATTGTCAAAAACATCAAATTAATTCATATGCAACACCAATGATAAAATCATTGGAATACATCTCAACTTGGAAAGGGACATATAATCAAATCCATATCATCTATATACACCATGTGCATGTTTTTTTTTTGTTGCCTTTGAATATTCATTTGAAGCTATAAATATAGCATATGCAGGGGTCAAAGAGAATCTAACTATACAAATCTAATAGATTCCCTTAAGGTTTATTCCTCTAAGGTTTGTGTGAAAATAGAAATACTCACAAGTATGCTTGATGTAAAATCCATAATGTTTGAAATCAATCAACTAAAATATGAGATCAACCTAGTTCACATTCCATTATTTTGTCTTTCAAGAAATATAAAAAGTCGTAAGTTTGAAATACAATTAAGGAATTATGATCACAATAATACATAAAAGAAAACAAATACTTTTATTTTCTATTATTTCAAAATTGTGATACAAAACCTATCATAATTTTAAATAATGTTAATTAACTTTTTATATTATTAAATTTTATTGTAATAAAAAATATTTTACTAGTTTGTATGTTAAATCATTATCAAACATTCTATGAAATAAATTTTATGATTTTCTTTATGTTTAACAAGTTTAATAATATTTTCTTTGGGTGTTGCTAAATCCACTAGTTTGGGTGGTGCTGCTGATGCTCCTACTTCAGCTGGTGTCTCAGTGTCCTATGTTGATGTTGCGGCTTATGAAGTGGGAATCCATGGCCCTGATCCTATTGGTAGGAGGGGTTCCCGGTCTCCTCTGATACAACCAGTCTCGGTATGTAAACCCATTAGGGTTCAACTTGATTCTGAAACTATGGTTGAGATTGAAAAAAATGCTGTTGATTTCGCTTCCCATGCTGCTATTTTTTGTTTTAGGGGCTTTTGGCCCTCGCTCCCTGATTTGCATGCTTGGATCTCCAAGCATTGGGAACCCTTTCTATCTAATGTGGTTTAGATTTACCCTATGGCTAGGGGTTTTTTTATTGTTAAGTTTGAAAATGCAGAAGATAGGAAAAAGATTTTGTGTGACAGTTGCTTCACTTGGGATGAGTGTTTTCCCCTCATGGCCAAACCCTGGTATCAGGGGTTTGATCCTCTCTCAGAGACATTCAATAAAATACCCTTATGGGTTAGGTTGTCAAATCTTCCCCTCCACCTTTGGCTAGATTCAGTTTTGGAATCTGTGGGTGAGGCTTTGGGAGACTTCCAAATGGTGGATTCGGACTCCTCTGAAATTTTTAAGACTACTTATGCTCGTATACTAGTGGACATTGATGTTTCTAGGGGTCTCCCTGAGCAGATTGTTTTGGATTCCCCTACGGGCTCTTGGATCCAAAATTTGGATTATCAGAATATCTCATTCAGGTGTAGGAAGTGTCACAAGATGGGACACTTGGCTGCACGGTGTGTATCTAACAAGATTAAATCAAAGAAACTACCTTCTTGGTGGGCGGGAGCCTCTAACCACCACTATACGGTTTGGAAAACCTCTATGGATGGCGGCTCGACTTTGAGCCCGTCTTAGAATGATCAGACTATGACTGATGCTTTGGCTGATTCTGCTCCTGTCTTTGCTGCTGCTGGTGTTGGTACTGATTTGGATGCTGCTATCCCTTCTGTTGTTGCTCCTACGTCCCCTGTCTAGACTGTTGCTACCCCTGTCCAGTCTGCTGGTGCTGTCCCTATTTCTGCAGCCTTGTCCATGGACGCTGCTATTTTTTCTGCTCCCTCTATTGTCTCTGGTTCAGTTGTTGGTCCAGCTGATGCTTTGGGAGGTGGAGTTGCTAGTTCTTCTGCGACATGCCCTTTAGTGGGCTTGTCTTGTTCTCTTTTGGATTGGCAGAAGGATGTCGGTAAGGTGGAGGATGGTTGGACAACAGTGAAGGGAAAAAGACTTAAACCTTCCACTCCTTCTTTTGATATGAATTTACGCTCACATAAGGACGGGCAAAACTGTAAATCTTGATTGCCTTGTTTGTTTTTGGCGTGGGCTTTTTTCCACTTGGTAGGAACGTTGGTTTGTTCCTTTGGTTTGTTTTGTGGGGAACCACAGCTGTTTTGGTCATTATTGCTATATCTGTTTATGCTCTTGTACAAGGTTTCGGGTCCTTTCAAAACCCATTTTTACGTAATCGAAACAAGTTTAATAATATTTTATTAGTTTAATATTCATAAATCCATTCTAATATAAAGATGCATATTCATTTAAACTTTAAGTTTTTTAATCAAAGAATCATAAGTAAATTTAGCATTAAATTGTTAAAACATAAATTCTTAATTTGATTTCATGATGTTTATGAAATAAAAGAGGGGTTAAAATTTATTCAAATAAGAAGAAATACATAGCACAGACATCAAACAGTCCTATCAAGTTCCACTATACGGTCTAACTGTTGAGACAAACCAGGAGGTAATTGATCCTTGTCCACAATATTCAAATTTTGCATGTGATCAGAAGCCCATTTGGTCAGACAATCCGCTACTTAGTTCCATTCCTTGAAGATAATATGAGTGAAAATAACAGAATCCAAAGAAACACACATACTGAAAATTCAGTGTATGAAACTTTCTCGTTTTATAAAATTCATATATGAAACTTTCTATTTATTTAAATATTCAAATAAATTCTTCGTGTCTCTTACAAATTTTTATTAATACTCATTATGATTGTAGAAAACAAAAGCTTAATCAGTGCTTGTAGAGCAGAGACAAGAGGACATACAAGGCATTTTTTTTTTCATTAAACTAATTTTTTTTTTTTTTCATTAAACTGAAAAATATACTGTGCAAGAGGCTTATACATAATGCTGTGTAATCATAATCACGGTAATCATTTCAAACCCAGATGACTTTGCAGCAAAAATCAATCATAACCAGAACGACTTTGCAGGGGAAACACAGATCTGTTTAAACGTTGAACTTTAATTGGGTATGAATTAAATTGGGGTTTCTATTATTTGTGATAAACATTGTCTTGAATGGGAGTTGTGCATGTAAATATTTGTGTGTGAATTAGATTGATAGGAAGCCAAAGAAAAAAAATTAAAGAAATTTAACTAAAATAGGGATAAAGTTATAGAAGTTGAAGATGAAAGGTGTACTTGTTGATAGATATCAATAAATTGTTTATTAGATCAACAAAACTATGAAGTATAAAGAATGAAGATTGGTAGATTATTGTTAAGTTCAATTCAATTGTGTTTGTCAAGTTTAGTTTGTTGAATGTGTCTATGGAAATTAACATAAAGGAATTATGAAATAAAATTGGGTACTTTGTATTAAGGAATGTCAAGTGTGCTTAGTTTCTAGATTCAACTATGTAGGAGTTATTTGCATCTACATTTCGGATCACACTCCATGATCCATCATTGAGATGAGAAAGTTGTAGGAGGAAAATGGATAAATTGCAGACCAAGACTTGTCATATGGAAATGTCTTTAACAAATAAACTTTTTATTCAAAAGAAGTTATATTCCTTGATAATGAATGATGGTGAATCTTTAGATGGACATCTAAATGCCTTAAATGTTATATGGTAAGCCAATTATGATATGTTAAAATTAAATTATATGATGAAAATAATTGTATCAGTGTGCTCCCTTCTTTACTTGACACTAATTTTTTTATAGAAATATCAATCATTTGTATTACTTCAAAATTATAGAGTAAGGATGTAATGCCATCTTTATTATTAGAAGAAATGCAAAGAAAATCTTTATAAAATGCACCATCAAAGGGTACTAAGTGGTGGCAAGAGGTCACTTTTGTGAAAAATAAAAAGAATCCAAGAAATTATTAAAAAAATCAAGGGAGAGGTTTAGTCAAGATCTAGAAGTAAATTTAATACTCTTGATAAAAGCTAGAGAAAGTACTAGAGTTATGGAAAAATAGGTATGAAAATGATTGTAATTGTAGAAAGATTGAGAAGGGAAAATCATCTATAAATGCTTCTTCTCCTAGAAGATATATTTTTGGTCACTACAAGATCAAATGAATGACATAGTGAATGGATATTAGATTCAAGTTTCCCATTTTATATAACTCCACATAAAGAACAATTATTCCTTATCAAAAAATTTGAAAAGTATAACTGTAATCCATTAACTTACTTTCAATATGATACATGCTTAGGTGTTCTATTAGAATCCTAATTCTAAACCCATAATTGGTAATGAGGATTATCTAAATATAATCTAAGGAGAGGCAACCTCTGAATTTTGTAGTACAAAATTTGGATACGCAAAATATTGAATGTAATAGATATATCATGCATACATCATGGATGACCTCTACATTGTGGCATGCATATAGAGATCATAGATGCAAGTTTTTGACCATTCATATAGAATTGACTAGGGTTTCATCTAGTTATCAAAATCCTTTCTCCATGGGCTCATAGCTAAAATTAAGAGACTCTACTACCTTTTTGAGTATTAATAATGTGTTAGGTTTATAATCTAGCTTGGAGTTATGTATCAAATTTCTCTTATAAACCACATCAAATTGAGAGGTTTATGCTTGATCTTACATACCTCGTTTCCTACAACTTAAATGACTATTGGTTACATGGGAAGGTTGTTATGGTGTGATGATTCCTTGCCTGTTTGGTGTCTTTTACTTCCTCTAAGCCTTTTCTATCATTTTCCTTTTCCTTGGTGTAGATAAGACTTTCCAAAGTGGCACATTGACTATGGACATATTGAGTTGAACCATGATGTATGATGAGTTCCCTTTGCACCATTTTGGGTGCCTAGAGTATGCTTGGTTTTTCCTCCATAGGTTGTATCATTTTATTCACTCTTGGTAGAGGCTTATCTTTCTTGGAGTTTCCATTTTAATTTGGCTTGGTGCCAATAGGTGTAGAGGACTTTGAGATAAATGTTGCATGATTGTTGTCTCCTCCTCCTTTCAATTTTTAAACATTGGACTATTTAATTGAGATTTTCCTTCTACTACATTTCTTTGAGATCTTTCCTAATACTCAAACTTATTTCATTGCGCTTAAGTTTCTAGTTATGTATATGATTTTTTCCTTCTTTAATCACTATAAAGAGGTCTTGACATTACATACACCAATGTAGAAATGGTATTAGATCCAAAGATATATTTTATGTTAAATTTTGTTTAATTGACTTTTGTGAATGTGTCCCTCTACCACCTTTTTTTAATATTATAATATTTTTAACTTAAAAAATATTTATAAAAATAAATATCAAGCTACAACATTTAAAAACTTCATGACTTTTTATAGGTCTATTAAGCAAAAGCTCCGTATAGCTATAAAGTGTTCTGGTTTATGACAGTAGCCTACTCTTGATTAGACATGCATGAGATTTGGCTATTTAAAAAGTTAGGGTTTCTTCCCGAGGATGGCTCACTGCTCTGCCAGCAAAATATTTTTTATGGATGTTCTCAATAGCTACACACTAACATTTTGAGCACTCCAGATTTGATTACTCTCAGAGAATTAATTGCTTTCCAATGAAAAACTCACCCTAAAAAACATTTTTCAGCTCAACTTCACTGGTTATTGGTTTAGACACGTTTTTTTTATGGCAATCCATAGTTTAATTCATACCAACAACTTTCTTTTGCTGCAGAGTCTACCTGTGTATGAATTATTTTCATTTCTGCAAAGTCGTCTGAGTATGAAATAATTGCACAAGATTATTCATAAATGTTCTGCAGAGTATATTTTAGTTTATTATTTAAAGATTGCCTTTGATATTTCCTTGTCTCTGCTTATTCAAACATTGAATAAACATTTTATTTTCTATAATTAAAAGCAGAGTATTATTTGATTTGCAGGGGACACGAAGAATATGAGTGGTTAAATACAGATTGAAAGCCCCACATTTGACAGATTTTTAAAAATTCATACCAACCTTTCATAAGAAATTATCCCTGTTAATCAACTACTGTGATTGCATGCTTCAAGAATTTCTCATTGAATGATGAGTTTCAGAGAAGCAGAGACCATACCAAAACAAAATATAATTATAGCCACGATGCAGTCAAGATTAGCATGCGATATGCATTTTGTTTGCTCTAGTTTATTTTAGATAATACAATGGTATTTTTAATTTGATAATTCTGCCACAAATTAAGAGAGTAGAAATATTGAATGAGATTTCAGTGCATGTTGTTGGATTCCAGTTCATTTTACTTAAGAGTTTTAAGAAATATTTAATGAGATTTCAATGTATGTCATTGGATTCCAATTCATTTTACTTGAGAATCATTACAGAATTTAGCTCAAAATAGATGTATTTTAGACATCTCTACTAGTTTAATATTTTCTTAAAGGAATATTTTAAGATTATTCTAGTTGTTTTAAGATTAGTATTGATATTAAATAGAATAAGCTATTTTATTTTATCAATTTTTGTGTGGAATGATTATACTTTGATAGTTCACAATTGAGATTTTGGAAAAATGGATTTTCATCTATATTTATTATTTGTATTTAATTTTTAATGATTGTTGAAAGGACATTTAAACTTATGTATGACATGTATTTATGGATTTTATACAAGCAATTGTTGTGTGATAATCCATACATGTTGTATTCAAATTTACATGATATGGTATTCAACAAAAGGATGAAGCTTTAATTAATTTTAAATCATCTAATACTTGATAATCAAATCATGTTATGCCAATATCTATCAACAAAGCACCTAAGACTACAACAATCAAAAATAACATCACTAGGTATTTTCATTTCTACTAGGCAAGTCTTTCAACTTATTTCAAATGACTAAGACACAAAGTAAAGGGCTTGATAATTTTTTCCTTTAAAATAACAAGTGTCAATGATACTTTGAAGCACCACCATTTTTTTAACATAAAAATAAATAATATTTTTAATATCTAAAGTGACACCAAAATAAGACCAAAGCCAAATGAATAGGATAAGTCACAACTATGAAAAAAACCCCATGGATGTAGGATTGAACAATCACATATGATAGATTGGTTTCCATTTTATTGAAACATGATAGTCATAAATCTAATAACAAAATTTAAAATAAATTGTATGACACATGAAATAATAATCTCCCAAAATTCAAAACTAGATGCTACAATGGAAATAGTGGAATGACTAGATATCCACCAAAGTGGAACAATCTTTCTTAGCTCCCAAAAATGAGTCAAACCCCCAGAAGAATTGAGGGAATCAATGCACTAATATAGACCAAAATGCTAGATAGTGGAAGCACATTGAAGCATGTCGTCAACTAAAAGATTAGTTTGTTGGATAAAGAAGGTATCGAAAGAATGAACTACAACCAGATCATGAATAGTAATTTTTCAAGGGATTCTACACAACCCCCTTACATTCTAAGAGAGAATAATTGTTGAAGAGATTGAGAAAAGTGAACATCAATGGGTTTGACTAACCTACATTCCACCAACAATCTCACAACTAATTTAATCTTCTCATGATCCTTCATGCAACCACCTTTAGAAGAATTCACAAAAAAAAACCTTTCGTAAGGGGCAGTTGCTACAAACACAAATCTTGAGAAGAAATTTTACCTTTACCTCACTCCAACACCTCCTTAGAAAATTTTACCAAAACAATATCATCCTACAAAACTCTAGAATCACCTAGATCTCTCAAACCAAGACCACTAGGATGCACTTGGAGGATTTTGTAGGTCTTACGAAGATTGAGAATCCTAAACAATCCTCTGCTCGTACACATCATTTATACCCATAATAGTAGCCCCACAAGTCACATCAAATATAATCCCTTATTCTAAGGCTAAAGTTTCCAACACCTCAAAATGGTTGAATCCCTCAACATAAGACCTCTTATGTCCCCTCCCCTTAGCCCAAGGCTTAGTAGGTGTAAAACCATCCTTATCTGGATCACTCATCATAGGAGCTTCTCCTTTGTCCCCTTTATCCACTTTTGGAGCCATGAAAAGAGGAGAATTACTAGCCCCAACAACATTATTTATCCTAGAAAATTATTGTTAAAGTTGTCCATACTCATGACAAATCTAATACCAAAAGGGAAGAGTCTCATAGTCTAACTATTGAACCCAAGACGAAAACCCTAGACATATTTCTAGATAATTTGGCAAGGGTTTATTTAGATCAATCTTCACATAAATATGAGAAAAGATAATTACCTTTTTATTGAGTGTTTTTTGAGCTATTGCAACCATCTGCCCAACTAGAGTATCAATCCTTCACAAAATGTACCTTCTCCACAACTCTAGTAGAAATCATGGGAGACAAATCTAAATAGAAACCCCTAAGGGAAGTTCTTCAACCGAATTGAAACCCACATTCTAGGGTCTTAATGAATATAAACTAACATGATTGTAAAAATAGGGCCCTCCCTAGAAAACTAGATTCCTATTAGCCATGCTAAAAAAACCATAAAATAAATATTTGCAACTAGCATAATCTTCATATCACCCTCAAACTACTAAGAACTATTGATCCAAGAGTCCAACATTGACAGAGAAATACTAATCCCTAGAAATTTACAAATTAAAGCATGGTTGTTAAAATAAGAGACATCTTCCACAACTAATTCTAGAGAAGTGACCAAAGCCAGATGATCCTAGCTCCTTGACAAACAACTATTCACCTTCCTTAAGTTTGGGACCTCTAGCCATATAAAACAAGTCTAAAGACCTCACATGCACACCCAAATAAGAGCTACTTTATGGCACAATGTCAACAACCACCAAACTTAAATAAGCACAATACCCCTCCATTGTGATCAACAAGCAACTCGTAAAAAATGAGGAGAAAGATCCACACTCCTAGTTGCAAAGCATCAACAACCACAAACCCACAAACCAAGAAGTGCAACCCCACACCAACCAAAAAAATATCCAAATCACCCTCAAACACTCAAACACAAGCAAAGAAACAAGCTAGGGCACAAAAGCCTTAGCCTAAGTGGACACCAACAACAAAGAGCATGTGTATCACCAAGAAAATCCCATTTTGTAACTTTCCTATTTATATTAATTATTATGACATTTTTTAATTAATTAATTAATCAAAAAATGTTAAAAATCATATTAAAAATGATCACTTTTTGTTCTTATATAGGGGAGAGGATTTAATAGTTGAGCATGTTTCAATAGTTGTGATAAAGGTGGTTGACTTTATGCCCAATAGGTGTGACTTTAAAGTTGGTATTGTTGGTGAATACTACCCATAACTGAATAAAATGTATTTCTTCTTATATCTAAAAATCAACAAATCATGTTATGTCACATCAGTGCATCAATAAAATATGTCTTAGTGCACTTGGACATTTTGACAAAAAACACGTTGATGTGGCATCATATTTGACGATGTGCCCACTTGCCAAATAAGCTGATGTAAAAAATAAGAGGTGATTAGAAATTTCCCGTAAGATTTTGAGAAGATCAAAGTTAAAATATTGTCCCCTCCCAAATAAATATTATTATAAACAAACTACAAGTTATCAGTATGAAGTACAGTTTGATAAAATTAATTCACCATTGACTATCATAATTAAAAACTAACCATTCTCTTTCCAATTGAACTTATTAAATTAAACAACTGTTGTACATTTTAAACCGTTTGTTAGTACCATGACCCAAAGCTACAAGGTACCTATGAAGTTCTCTGTTTCTTCCCGAGGATGACTAAGTGTTCTTCCAGGAAAGAATTTTTTTGAATGCTGGGATTACTTTCAGAGAATTAATTGCCTTCCACTGAAAAAATGTCATGTCCCCTTAAATAACATCTTTCAACTCATATTCAGTGATTAACAAACTTTTCTTTTTAGCAATCCACAGTTCAATTCATACCGACCAATTTCTTTTTGCAGCGGAGTCTGCCTGTGAATGTTTTTTTTTTCTGCAAAGTCCTCAGTAAGAAATGATTATACAACATTATTAAGAAGCGTTCTGCAGAGTATATTTTAGTTTCTTACAAGAGATTGCCTTCAATATCTCCTTGTCTCTGCTTTGCAAACATTGAACTTTACATTTATTTCTATGATTTAAAACAGAGTATCATGTGAATTAATAGGAGACAAGAAGTAGATGGGTACTTAAAATACATACTCAAAGCCCCACATTTCTCAAATTTTTAAAAATTTCATAAATATTTCGTAATAAATGATCCTCATTTATCAACTAGTCCGATTGCACGCTTCAAGAATTTTGAATTGAATGATGAGTTTCAAAGAAACAAGGACAATGTCAAAATAAAATATAATAACTAAAATACAGTCGAGACTAGTATATGAAATGCATCATGTTCTCCAATTCAGTCACATGGCATTGAATGGTTTATTTTTCTATAACAAAATGATTCTTCTAATTGATAGTTCTGCTACAACCTCAGAGACCAGGAACATTGAATAATAGTTCATAGTTAGTGAGAATCTGAAGGATAAGAGAAATATAGTAAAACTAAAAGAAATTTTCAGACAAACAGACTAGAAACATACATCCCATCATCTTCAATAATCTCTAGAATGTTGAAGTCCTAGGCAGGGGCTTGAAGTATCTTCAATCAATGGAAATGATCTTGAGTTCTTAGGTTTATAATAGATACCATGAACTTACTTCCTATTAGTCTTTTGGTCCATGTCCAAAGGAAATTAAGGGGTCAAAATTATGCTTTCGACAACATTAAGAAATGATTATACAACATTATTAAGAAGCGTTCTGCAGAGTATATTTTAGTTTCTTATGAGAGATTGCCTTCAATATCTCCTTGTCTCTGCTTTGCAAACATTGAACTTTACATTTAATTCTATAATTTAAAACAGAGTATCATTTGAATTAATAGGAGACAAGAAGTAGATGAGTACTTAAAATACATACTCAAAGACCCACATTTCCCAAATTTTAAAAAATTTCATAAACATTTCGTAATAAATGATCCTCATTTATCAACTACTACGATTGCACGCTTCAAGAATTTTGAATTGAATGATGAGTTTCAAAGAAACAGGGACCTGCCAAAATAAAATATAATAACTAAAATGCAGGCGAAATTAGTATATGAAATACATTATGATCTCCAATTTAGTCACATGACATTGAAAGGTTTATTTTTATATAACAAAATGATTCTTCTAATTGATAGTTCTGCTAAGCCTCAGAGACCAGGAACATTGAATAATAGTTCATAGTTAGTGAGAATCTGAAGGATATCAAGAGAAATATAGTAAAACTAAAAGAAACTTTCAGACAAACAGACTAGAAACATACTTTACCATCATCTTCAATCATGTCTAGAATGTTGAAGTCCTAGGCAGGGGGGCTTGAAGTATCTTCAATCAATGGAAAGGATCTTGGGTTCTTAGGTTTATAATAGATATCATCAAGTTAATTCCTAGTAGTCTTTTAAGCTATGTCCAAAGGAAATTAATGAGGTCAAAATTATGTTTTTTTAGATAGGAAACAACTTTTGGCTTAAAGGTATATTCATAGTTCTTTTGAGATGGATCCCTCTAATATTCTATAAATATCATAAAAAGAAAATTATTATGAAAAAAATCTATTGAAGAGATAATATTAAGGAAATTTTATCTAGTTGTATGGAATGTAATCTAAGTATTAGAAATTCTAAACTAGTTAAAATAGCTATGCTAGTTAGATTAATTTAGAGGAATTATCTAAAAAATTCATGTAAATCGTGATTATTTTAAGAAAAAAGTCTTCAAAGAAAAATATTTGGACAAAATTAACAGAAAAGAATCATCATTGTTGAAAACTTGAAGATACTCTTTGGAGGTTAAATATCTATAATAAAATCAAAAAGGTGAAATTTAATGCTTCACAACCTGAAATGAAATGGATGAAGAGGTTAATTTTTATCAAGAACCTAGTTGGAAAATGAGTCATTTGATTCCGAGGTCTTTAAAGATTTACAATGCTTTATTTGCACATATTATGAAATGCTATAGAGAATACAAAATTGAGAGGAAGAAAACTTGGCAAAAAAATCAAAGGTTGAAGGTATTACTACTGTCATACCCAGTCTGTCTTAAGCTCTCCCCTACTCAAATTTTGGTTAATGTTCTCCAAAGATTAGCACAAACTAAAATGATATCCTTCTTCTTATTAAGAGAAATGGCATTGTGGATTGTTTGGACTTGGAATATAATGGAAAAAGGGTAATAACTTCTTAATATGTCTCATATGTTAGAGTTTTGTAGTGCTCTCTCTACTGAAAACTCTGCTTGTCTTGTATTTCTCTTTTATATTTGAATATATTTAACTCTGTTTTGATTTTAAAAAATAGAAATTTTATTTCTTACATACTATTTTTGTTGATTTTTTTGAAAAGCTTGAACCCTTTTAAAAAAACTCCTTTATATGTATTTTAATTATCATTGTTTTCTTGTCATGGCCCCTGCTTCTCTGAAATTTATCATTTAACCTGAAGCATGAAATCACAGTCATAAAAAGAGTCGATTAAAAGAATGATTTGTTATAAAATGTTAGCATGTATTTTTTAAAAGTCTGGCAAGTGTTAGGCTTTCACTTTTTATTTTACTCATGTTCTTCCTATGTCTTACAAATCCAAATAATACTCTACTTTCAATTATAGAAAATAATACTCATCTAGTGTTTGCAAAGCAGAGACAAGAGGATATTGCAGGCAATCTTTTACAATAAATTAAAAGAACAGTCTGAAGAATGCTTTTAAAAACTGTCATGTAATCAGGGTAATCATTTCATACCCAGATGACTTTGCAGAAAGAAAATTTATATACTCAGCCAGAAATTTGTCAGTATGATTTAAATTGTGGATTGTCAAAGAATACTTGTTTAAATCCACAATCAGGAACCTGAGCTGCAGAATGGGGACACAGATTTATTGCCAAGCAATGGATTCTCTGAGTGTAATCGAATCTCAAGATTCTCAACTACTCAAAATGATAAACATGTTGAAATTCACAATATTAAAAAAATTCTGGCTTGGAAAGCTATCCTCGGGAAGATAATCTAAGTTTTTAAAAGGCCAAATGTCATACAGTTAATCATGAGCGAACCACTGATAAAACAGAAAACTTTAATAAACAGCCTGTAGCTTCTGGTCATGAGACCAGCTTTAAGAACCCCAAAGTATTCCCTGTGCTGGCATTCCATCAAACTGATCGATTGTTTTTTATTTATTTAAAGTTCGAGGAAAATGAAGATTTTTTATTTTTTTACATACGATTCTAAATATACATAGGATTTGAACATGTGACCTTTTTTTTTTCGAAACTAAGTTCTCTACCTCTAGAACAACTTAAGTTTAACCAAAAAAAAAGGAGAGACATTTGTTATTTATATTCTCAACTTAACTCACTAAGAATTAATTATTATTTTTAAATATTTAGATTGATTGGTATAATATAATAGAATTAGTTTTTAAGTAATTTTGTAATTATATAAACAAAATTAATTTTAATTGATACGAGTGTTTAATTTTATCTTTTATTATTAGATTTATAAAAGTTGCGTTTTGAAAAAAATGAATTGATTCCTATTATGTTATGGGGCACAATCTTACACCCATGATCCCAAAAAATACTCTTTTGGCACTTTTAATATCTTTCTTAATTTTATCATTTTAGGTCATTTCACATGTTTATCTATATGAATATGACATTTTTTTAACTATTTCAAACCATGATGACACTAATTGTCAACTTACTTGTATAATTATACAAAAGAGCTCGAAATTAAATAGAAATAACAGATTCAGGAAACCTTGAAAAGTCACTAAATGTTTATTTTGAAGCCTTAAGATGAAAGAATTTGGTCCAAAAAAAAAGTTCCCAAGATGTGTTTCAATTGAACAGGTTTGATTGACATCAAGTTCAACTATTCAAGGCACTTCTCCACATTAAATTTCAAGTCAATTAGACTCTCAAGTCAAAATTCATCACCTCTAAAAGTCCCCAAATCATCCTCATTTGGTTGAAAAGAACAAAACTTTTGCAAGTTGGCTTCAAATTCATGCCACTTCTCCCAATCTAGCCTCTACAATTTCCATTTTATAATCCATGTGTTATTTGTTGGTGCTAGTCCTTCCCACTATACCAATTACTTATTATATTGATCTTGGTGAGTGTAACTTATTTTCTAGTCCAAATTTTATGTAATCTTGTCATTTTTCTTATTTGGAGTTTGTTGTTTCCATTCCACTTCTTCTTCACTATCTTAGTTGTGATCCTCATTATGGAAAGAATATAAATTTTAAAAAATAAACAAAGGATAAATATCTCAATTTTTGTTAAATTTACATCATAGGCATTGTCATTATATTCTTTGTAATCTTGCAAGATCCAATTTTCTTGTACTAGGAGATAATAGCTTTTTTCTCAAATAAACCATGACTAAATCACCTTCATTAAATACCTTGCTTCTTCTACCAACATTTATCATAGTTTTGTATCTATCATTTCTCTCTTGCAGCTTCAACCTCACTTTTTTTTATAATTGTTGAAGGTATCTTATATAGACTTCTTTGTCATCACTAATTTTGTTTCTAATTGTAGCTGCAAAAAATCTAAAACACCTTTAGGATTCTTTTCATAAACAATTTGAAATGGTGATTTTTAAGTGGATTTATCCACCAAAATATTATAGGCAAATTCAACTTGAGGTAATGCCAACTCTCATTAGTTAGGCTTCCCTCCAATGATGCACCTTAGCAGGTTTCAAAAGCTTCAATTTATAACCTCTATCTTTATGTCTATTTTGAGGGTGATAAGTTTTACTGAACTATCTTTTTCCATATAATCCTCCAAAATTATTGGAAAGCTTGGTATTCCTATTAAACATGTTAATTTGTGGGACAACATGTAAACAACAAAAGGGAATTAAGTGCATGTGAAAAAGGACATATAGTTATATTGTAAATATTGGAAAATTAAAAGAGTTAAAAACTAAGAAGCCCTATTGTGTAGGAAATGACATGTACTAAAATTATAAACTTGATGGGACAATGATGGATATGTAATGGCTTAATTATTTTTTGTAATTGGAGTTATTTATGAGATTTTATGAGGGTGTATTATCTATTAAATCAAACACCTAATTTCTCCTTCTTTTTTTTAATTATGGTCACACATATTTCAAATATTGCTTCTACTTTTGGAGGTCGTTTATGCTCCAACAATTTAATAAACTAAAACACTTTCAATTAACACACATATGCCCTAGATAAACCCATTAGAGCTCTTATCACTTGCATTTTCTTCCTAGTCCAAAATCCTTATAGAGTAGGTGGGACCACAAGCCATTAAAGCATTTTCCTCAATATAATATAATACTTTCAATTCACACATACATTCTCCAGACAAACCCATTGGACCTCTTATCACTTGTGTTGCTTCGTGAACTCCTAGTCCAAACTCCTTATAAAATTATTACCATAAACCATCAAAAATATTTTTTGCTAATTCAAGTAAACACTTTCAATTAACACACACTATAGACAAGTCTACTTGACCTCTTTATCATTTGTGTTGTTTTGTAACTCCTAGCCCAAACTCCTTATAGAACATAAGGTCCACAAACCATCAAACCATTTTTCTTAATGCAATAAAACTTTCAATTAACACACAAATACTCTAGACAAACCCATTGGACCTCTAATCACTTGTGTTGCTTTCTAAACTCTCAGTCCAAACTCCTTATAAAACATCAACATCACAAACCATCAGATCATTTTTTTTAATACAATAAAACTTTCAATTAACAAAGATTTTCTAAATGCATGTGTTTTTTATCATCAATGTTTCGGATCACACTCTGTGATCCATCATCAAGAAGAGAGAGTGCAAGAATTGTAATAACACTCTCTTCCTGATGTTGGATCACATAGTGTGATCTGAAACGTTGATGCTAAAAAACACACACAATCAAATCTAGAAACGCACATGCATTTAGAAATGGATTGTAGAAATTTGATCATGTTAAAGATTTTTTAAACAAGCCCACTAAACTCTTATCACTTGTGTTACTTAATGAACTTACAATCCGAAATCCTTATAGAGAAAGTATCACCACAAACCATCAAACCATTTTCCTCTATACAATAAAACACTTTCAAAACACATAGATTCTTTAGACAAACCCACTCGACCTCAAATCACTTGCGTTGATTAGTAAACTCCCATTCCAAAGTCCTTATAGAACATGTTGAACCAAAAACCATCAAGCCATTTTTCTTAATACAATAAAATATTGTCATGTCCCCTTTCTAGCGACATGATATTCACAGTAGATTTGCCTATCATGGACTCTCGTAGGCAGATGATTTTGGTGAGAGAGTCATCTTGATGATTATTTGGATATTGGATGGTCGTATTTGCTCTTGGAGAGGTGATTTGGAGCTTATTTTTATTATTATGTGTTATGCGGGGCCCACATGTTATAATTTTAAGTTGAGATTGCACTTTTTATTTTATAAAGTTATTTTATTATAAAAGTGCATTATAATGGGATTTTATAGTGGATGCTTCTAGAAGTTCTTAGTAACTTCTTAGAAAAGTGAATAAATAGAGGGCTTGGCCTCTCATTTGGACATACTTGATTTGATGTTTCTACTACATTTTCTCTATGGGCATTTGTGGCACCATCTAGGTCTGTAGATTTCCTATTGATCTTTAGGAACGAAAACTCCTAAGGGTTTGCATAACTGAGGAGGTGAAATATCCTTTGAAGGGTTGCACTTTGGAAGTGGTATTCAGCCATTTCAAGTTGAGCTTATTTGGAGTTCTTAGATTTACTGAGGGTTTGAGTTTTTGGTTGCAAGAGGAAAAAAGCAGATCCGAAAAAGCAGTCCAAAAAAGAAGATCTGAAAAAGCAGTTCGAAAAAGCAGATCCGAAAAAGCAGTCCGAAAAAGCAGATCCGAAAAAACAGTCCGAAAAAGCAAATCCGAAAAAAGCAAGCGAAAAAGCAAATCCGAAAAAAGCAGAGCAAAAAAGGCAGTCCAAAAAGTTTTTGCTACAAGTCTAATTCAGTTTTCAGAATTTCAGGATAGGGTTTTGGAACCACATTTTTGCTCATATCTTCCTCATTACTCAGCATATCATTCTGGGTATTTTTGCATTGGATTTCTATCGTCAAGGAGATAAAGATAGGTGCATTTTGGAGTCCCAAAATGCCATGATTTATTTTTAAGGAATTTTTGAAATTCCTAGACATTTTCAAAAATCTGTAAGGAAGTACATTTTCAGATTTGGGGTGACTTTGGCTTGGGTGTTGGCATCTTCAGCATTGGTAAAACTTATTACAGCCATCTACAATCGGGTTCCTCACTTCTCGTTTGGCATTTGGCATATTTTTTGAGAAATGTATGTTTTCAGCTGAGTACAAAATATAGCTTCAGCACTTTACTATTTTACATTGTACTTGTCTTTGTTTGCCATTTGGCATTATTGGTATCAAAGGAAGGCTAGGATTTTGCAAGTGAAAGGGCATTGTAATTTTCAGTCTATTTATATTACAAACCTAGGGTTTGATGATCATATTATTGGCTGAAATATGTATGGCATTGTTGCAAATTGTTGATATATGAATGGCATATGGTTTTGAGCAATTTCCTACATCATTGATAGTGTTTTAGATGGTATTTGTTTGCTATCTATTATTCTGAAATTTTGGGACAGCAAACTCATATATTGCAAAATAATTTCCTATATTCAGTATTTTACTTTTAGCAGTGTATTAAGTTTGCATGCCAAGTGTTTGACAAAATTTCACAGTATTAGTGGTTTTTAGTGGCCTATTGGTAGGGGTCATTACAAATATTTTCAAAAACCATCAAGCCATTTTTCTTAATACAATAAAATGTTTTCGAAACCCATCAAGTCTTTTTTCTTAATACAATAAAATATTTTTGAAAACCATCAAGCCATTTTCCTTAATAAAATAAATCATTTTCAATCACCATACAAATTCTATAGATAAACCCACACACCTCTTATTACTCATGTTCCTCCTAATCAAACTCCTTATAGATTTCACACCCCCACAAACCACCAATCAAAAACACTTGGCCAAATCCTCACACAAAAACCTGTTGCTATAAAAGTCCCTAGTTCTTCCCTTGATCCTCAAATATTTACAAAGCAAGCCTTCTTTCACAAACCCAGCCTTCTCCAACACCCTCTGAGAAGCCACGTTGTCCACCTCAGCAATCCCCTCGATTCGCTCCAAACCGGGCATGTCAGTGAAGGCAGTCGAAAGAGCCAATTTCACAGCTTGTGTAGTGACACCCTTTCCCCACCACCTGCGCGCCAATCTGTACCCAATCTTCACTTTGCATGATGACTCCTCGCACCCTCTCTTCAGCGAAATGGAACCCACGGCCCTGCCGTTGAGGCAAATGGCCCTTAGCCAGGGCTGCACCAGGGCTTTGGTTTTTATGTAGTTTTGGGCCTGTTCCCTCGATTTGTAGGGCACCCACCTTGAGAAATGGTACACTTCCTTGTCCATTTCCCAATCCATTAGATCGTCCACGTCGGACTCTTCAAACTTGCGCAGGGTCACGGGGAGGTTCTCCATTGCGTAATAGGGTAAGGAGGAGGAGAATGAGTGGGGAATTTAAAGGGAAGGGAGTCAAAGGTGTGGTCAAATTCTGACTTGGGTTGGCTTGCGTGGGGTCCAAGATATAGAGTCCTGGATTATTTAAAAACTTTTGAAAGGTATTTAATGACCATCGAACCTATGAGTCAAACAGCTAATTTTTAAGTAATCTAGGATTCTATTAGTTTTGGACTTTAGCAAGTCTATTCAAGTTGAGATATTGACTATACACTTCAATCTATTTTTTATATTTTATATTCATTTTCCTATTTTTCTACTATTCAATAGAGAACTAAAAATGTTTAAACAACAAAGGAAAAAACACATCTTAATAAAGGAACACTTTAATTTTTTTCGCTAGTTATCTTTGTATAAGATGTTGTTTAGTGTGTGTGTATTTCTACATCTTTAATTACTTAAATTTAGCACTTGGATCCATAGATTTAGTGGTTAAGCAAAAAAAATAAACATACTTAAAAATCACATTTTTTATATTCATTAATTATTATTTAATTGCTACATCCAAGATTACATAAAACTAGCAATTAGATCCATAGGTTCAAAGGTCATAAAATAAAATTTGAAATATACTATAAAATTTTGTCATATGTTTTATTAATTGAAATGGAAATGGATCTTTTTTATAGGCCACCTTTTGGGTAGATATGGATGACTTATAATATATGAGAAATCTTGTACTATTGATTCATAGGAGGCACCAAATTGTTTTGAATTGCACTTCAAATATCCTACTCCCTATAGAATTTGAATTCGTGACCTCTATCTATTTCAAGAGTACAAGATCTCCAACATTGGGCCAATTGAGAAGTTTATAGTCATATCATGAATGAATATTTCTACAACATAATAACCAAATAAAGTGTTTATCAAAAAATACCAAAAAAAAAAAGAATTGGCTTGAGAAATATATGGTAGAAGTGAATAGTAGGGGATTCTTACTAGTGTTAGGATTGAGTAATACTGAGGGGGGGGGGGGGGGAGGGGGTGTTAATCAGTATTACAAAACTTTAGTTTCAACTTTAAACAATTATAAATAATCCAAAGTAATGCAGAAATGAAAAGAACATATCATAACACATTACTCATGACACCATGATTTGTTTTCAAGGAAACCTTGATTAAAGGGAAAACCCCGGTGGGGATGGTACCCACAAATATGCACTAAAGTATAATGTCCTTATTAATAGATCTAGCCCTGTTAGGCGCTGATTGTTACATAGTACATTTCCTTGCTAGAGGATTACAAAAACACTATTAGGGGCATACAAAACACCTGATTAAAGGTGGTGAGCACACTGCTCTTACAATCAATATTGTCCCAAAAATAGTTCACAAAAGGGAACAATACAAGCACTTATCTTGCTTAGATAGTTCTAGTTATAGCTCTGCCTCCTACTGATCTCGCATCTGACTTCTGCTATCTTTTTCACAATCTTATCAATATATCACACACCTTCTTTCACAAGAGTAATCTGTACTTATACAAAATTAGCCTTCCAGTCGGCTCCACAAAAGTCATACTTAACATAGCAAAAACTTGTGTAAATGATATCTATGGAGTCGACGCTCTTATATTACCAATGAGTCGGCACTATGCTTTATTTACATGACTTAGCACGTTATCATATTCATCATGCTTTCCTTAATCATCACAACTGTTCATGTACCCTGATATGTTGTTTTAATGTCTTCGCATACCTTCCAAACACTGTATCTCATATACCATCTATCCAAAACTCATGCGATCTTAACTGAAGCATATACATATACCAAAATACCTCCAGTTAACTTTGCAAGCCATAATACCTTGTATGTCTCCATCACTATCCAAAACTGTGGCACTATACCCTATTTTCCTGATTCTGGACTCAGTCATTTTCATGATTGTGAATCTAGTGGCAATCTCCACAACATGTGATCATACTTATCATAAGTGTTGCCATAAATGACAACCCTTAGAGGATTTTCAGTACTCCAAATCATCACATGCCAACAATCTCTCCCTTTGGCATTGATGGCAACACTTAGAAAAATGACTAAGTGTCACAGAGCACTTCTCTTCTTTTCCTTCTCTTTTTCTTCCTCTCCCTTTGACATCAATGGCAAAGGTTAATCTCAAAATTTCAAAACTGAAGCATAGGTTGTCTAGTGCTTGCTTACCAGATTTAAGACATCTTGGAAGGATGTTTCCAAGGTCTTAATCTCCTCAACCCATGAACTTATCAGTAACTCACTGACATGGATTAATCCATTCAGTGCATATGATGCTGTCTCTACTGCCTTAAGCTCAGTGAGAGTAGGTACTACCATTGAGCTTTCGACCTTTATCATCTCAGAGAGACGAGTCTCCAAATTTGAGAGCTTGAGAATCAATAGGTTTCTTAATGACCCAAACCGGTCTGTAGCTCTCCCTTTCTCTATTTTTAGTACACTTATTTTCTCCAGTAGCCTGGACGTTTCCTTGTCTATTTCTCTCATAGTTTGTGAAGATGATTCATAACTATCCATTATACTGTCAAGATTTGCCCTCTCTTTGGCTATGGTCTACTCAACATTCTTCAAGTGCCTGCAGGGATTTATGCAGTAGCTATATAGTTTCCTACTTTGTGCTACACAACTCTTGGCTTTAAGAGTGGTAGCCTTTAGAATGCCTAAGTCCCATGAGATGGACTTGTGAACGTTCAACTTCTTCTCCAAGAAGTTCCTTTCAGCCTTCTCCTCTGTTGCTTTTAGCAATGAGTCAAAGTGACTATCAAAGCTATCCAATACTATACCGAGATTCTCAGTTTCATCCTTGTCTTTTAGGATAATTGGTGAGGGTAGTAGCTTGTTCACTGTCTCTACATCCCTGCTCATTGTTTTAGCTCTTTTGTTTCCTTTTTGGACTGATCTCTCCTTAGCTTTAGCAAATGCCATGAATGAGAGTCTCATTAGTTCATCTTCATTCATGTTGTCCACGTCAGAACTTACTGGTTTAGCCACACTTCCCAACAATAGGGATGAATCCAATCTGACTTCAACAACCTCCTCTGTTTTAAGTTGTTTTTCTTGCTTTAATTCTTTCTCTTGTACTTTTTCTTCTGGTTGCTCTTCTGATTTCCTTTCTTCTATATGTTCCTCAATTTCAACCTCCATTGCATTATCCATAAATGGATCATTTATATCCTGCGAAGTGTCAAGACTAATAGGCACGCCAGTGACAAAGAAATTTGGCTGCAAGTTAACTTGAGCATTTTCATCAATTTTCTGTGAGCTCTCTCCTAATCCCAAGGATATAGGTTTGGCAGTCTTAGGAGATGACTCCCTTTTAGGCATGTTCTGCATTAAAACTTCATCTAATGCCTTCTGGGTATCTTCAATTACTTCATCATATCTTCTAGCCATGATTTTGACTAGTCTAGTCTTTGTTCTTAAAAGAGGTTTCAGTGCTTTTATGATTCTTTCTCTTTCCTGGATAGACATAATAGGCAACATGTCATCAATTGTTTTATTTCTTATGTTCTCATCTTCTGAATGTGCTAACAGTTTTCTGATTTCTAGCTTGTTGTATAGTTCTTTGGGAACACTAGATTCAACTTCCAACAAATTCTTTTTGAAGACTAACAAATGCTCAATGATGGTGTCTTCAATGACCGCTTGATCATTAGGGCTATATCTTTCATAGTATCTTTTTATCGATGTCAAGTTTCCATCTTTGATAACCCTCTTCTATACTGATTTCATATCAGGTTTCCACAAGTTTTGTGGATTCTTTTGAGTCACCTTCTCTTCCTTTTTCTTCCTCTCTTCTTCTATTTCTTTCTTAGTTGGACTTATCTATTTACCTGTCTTTGTAGATTTTCTAGGGACAATTTTAGGCATAACCTTTTGAGTCTCATCTTTTTGTGTATCAACAATTATAACAATAGGAATTGCTAATTTCTCAGATGTATTAGGTGCATCAATAGATATGCTAGAAGATGCCTCCATTTTGGCTCTTATATTATTCAACTGTTCCCGAGTGATTCCCACCTTCGCAGTAATGTCTTCAACAATTTTGCTAACCTTCCTTTTTCTTGTTACCTTTTCTTGTTCTTCTCTTACTTTCTCATACTTTTCTCTATAGGTGCCCCACCTTTCTTGAGTAGTGTCTTTTTCTATTGCAAGTACATGCTCTACTTGCATGGTTAGTACTTCAACACTTACCTTATAGCCCATGGGATAACGCTACTTGGTTCTGGATTCAACTGCCTCAAAACAGACACAATATGTTTCAACCATGAAACATATGGTATCTTCATACTTTTCCACTGACTCTTTTGGTATCCTGTATCTTTCTTTCATCTGTCTTTGTAGTATTTTTGTCATAGCAAACAATTCACCATCTACCCAGTCCTTTTTCTGCCTTCTATAGCTTTCTGATGTTTGAATTCCAGTAGGTACATCACTCTTCCATACTCTAGGATGCATGCTAGGAAAGTTATGAACAACATGAATATACATGTGAACTAGTAGTGATCCAAACCTAAACACTTTGGTTTTGTCTTTCTTAATAATTTTGATGTTATCCAGAAATTTTTGTGCCAATATTTCACAAAGATTGTATTGTTTGTTTTCCTTGATCATTCTATAGGCCATCATGATAACTCCAGCAGAAATAGAGTTTGATCTATTGTTGTGAAACACCTTGTATCCTAGCAACATTTCCACTAATCTAACATCTTGTAAGTATATGTCATTTACTGTCATTTCCCTCTTATCCCATTTAGAATGAGTTAGGGTTTCTGCCTATTTCTTTAGGTTCTTCTCTGCCACAGGTAGGGCTCCTTCATTGTCAAGACTTGTGATCTCATGAATCATCTGTGCACAAATTTTTGTAGGTTTCTCACCAATCTACAAAAACTGATCATGGATTCTACTGAGAATGATTTTAAACCATGCAACCTCTGAGAATTCCACTAGATGGGTTAATTTAAAGATTGATTGATCCTTTATATGTTTAATTCTTCTACAAAGGATCTGTCAGCTTCTATCATTTTGTCTAGCTCACTATAGATGTTAACATCCCCAATCATCTCATATTTGTAGTGAATGTATGCCCTAATGTCTTCTACGTGCAACACACCTACAAGGGTTTGAGAAAACGCCCCTTCTGGATCATCCTCATAGGATTTGTATGGGTGCCTTTTGAACTTATACCTAGGTCTATCTACCACATCGTAGATTATTGGTGCATCCATGAATTTTAGAGAGATTAGGTCTAAATACCTTAAATGCGTACAAATCTGATGCTTGTCTTTACACGAGCACCAAATCTCTTTGCAAGATTACTAATTTTCCTTCACACTTCTGCTCTCCTTAGTCGCTGATCAAAAAGTGGTGGAGAAATGAAGTCTTTTAAGTCTTTTAATCATCGCAAGTTGAGTGTGTGCGTTAAACACAAGTAGCTCAACTTCACATGCCGTCCGATCAATGCAAAAATTGCGAACATAGAAGATGAATCTTCAAGTGCTGTGATCTCATCCACAGATTCACAAACATCTGTACATATCATACATAAGCTCACACAAGCTTATTTCACTCATACAGGAGCTAGATATTTTCTGTTGTCTTCATCCACTGCTCCCCATGAGGCCATGAGGCCTTCTAGGCTAATGCCTCAAAGAATTCATGATGCGAAGATACAGCATCACAAGCTGTCTCTCCCTAAACCACAACCTTATTTAGAACTTTTACTTGCCATATCTTTTCATTTTCTGATTTCTTGTTTTCACTTATGTAATCATTTAAGCTTTTACCACTATCACTAATATTTTTCCTTATGACTATAGGTGGTGGTGTTTCTGGTTCATTGAATCTTCTTGGTCCTCTTCTGTTGTTATCTCCATTGTATCTACAAAACTTCGTAATGTGACCTGGGTTATTGCATTTGTAATAGATGGGTGGTCCTCTTCTATCTTGACTAGTCTGCAGCTTACAATACCTTGTTGTGTGTCCAAAGTTGTTGCACTTCTAACATATAATTTTGGATGCAGTTTCTTCTCTGATATAATCTTTCTTATACCTAGATTGATCAGGTTTTCCATAATCTTCCTTTTTGTGTCCATACTCATAGTAATTAAAACAGTAACTAGTAAAGGATTTAGAATTACCATTACTTCTGCAGTCTCTTTTCATGTGACCAACTTTGTTGCATCCAAAACATCTACCTCTGAAGGGTTTGAATTGTTCTCTATAATCTTCATTTGTAGGTCTTTCTTTTGGAATAGATTTTTCCTCATTCCTGGCTTCATTTGGTTCTTCTTGAGTTCTTTAATTTCCAGCTTCATTTGGTCCATTTATGTTACTTTTAGTACTTTGATCATTGTTCTTGTCATTTCTTATGTGTAACTCCTCAATAAGTAGTATGGCTTGAGTGAGTTCACCTTTGATGATCTGATTGTAATTTTCCAATTCTTGATATTTATGTTTGTAATGCTCAAGTTCAGTCTTCATATTATCTATCTGAAGGTTGGCTTGTTTTAGTGAATCTTCAACTTTATTTCTTTCATCTTTCTAATTCTGAATCTCCTTGATCATCAAGAGATTGATTTGTTCTTTTTCTTGCTCCAGCATCTTTACTTTGTCTGATGTGTCATTGTCAGAGCTTTCTTTGATTTTCTCCATAAGGTCTTGTCTATGATCTTTTACAGTCACAAGTTATTCTTTGAGTTTCCTCATGAAACCTTCTGCTCTTCTTAATTTGAATTTTAGTTCACCATTTTTAGATTTCATCTTATCCAGATCTTCAAGTGCAATTTCAAAGTTTACTTGAAAATCTTCTGAATCCATTCTGATCTCCCTTAAGCTATTAAGCTTTCTCTCAAAGGGCCAATTGCTCTGATACCAATTGCTAGGATTGAGTAATACTGAGAGGGGGGGTGAATCAGTATTACAAAACTTTACTTTCAACTTTAAACAATTATACATAATCCAAAGTAATGCGGAAATGAAAAGAACATATAAGCATAACACATTACTCATGACACCATGATTTGTTCTCAAGGAAACCCTGATTAAAGGGAAAACCCCAGTGGGAATGGTACCCACAAATATGCACTAAAGTATAATGTCCCTGTTAAGAGATCTAGCCCTATTAGGAGCTGATTGTTACATAGCACATTTCCTTGCTAGAGGATTACAAAAACCCTGTTAGGGGCATACAAAACACCTGATTAAAGGTGGTGAGCACACTGCTCTTACAATCAATACTATCCCAAAAATAGTTCACAAAAGGGAAAAATACAAGCACTTATCTTGCTTAGATAGTTCCAGTTATAGCTTTGCCTCCTATTGATCTCACATTTGATTTCTGCTATCTTTTTCACAATCTTATCAATATATCACACACCTTCTTTCACAAGAGTAATCTATACTTATACAAAATTAGCCTTCCAGTCGGCTCCACAAAAGTCATACTTAACATAGCAAAAACTTGTGTAAATGATATGTATGGAGTCAGCGCTCTTATATTACCAATGAGTCGGCACTATGATTTATTTACATGACTTAGCATGTTATCATATCCATCATGCTTTCCTTAATCATCACAACTGTTCATGTACCCTGATATGCTATTTCACTATCTTCGCATACCTTCCGAACACTGTATCTCATACACCATCTATCCAAAACTCATGCAATCTTAACTGAAGCATTTACATATACCAAAATACCTCGAATTAACTTCACAAGCCATAATACCTTGTATGTCTCCATCCCTATCCAAAACTGTGGCATTGTACCCTATTTTCTTGATTCTGGACTTAGTCATTTTCATGACTGTGAATCCAGTGGAAATCTCCACAACATTCGATCATACTTATCATAAGTGTTTCCATAAATGACAACCCTTAGAGGATTTCCAGTACTCCAAATCATCACATGCCAACAACTAGAGGTTTAAAACTTTGGACAATATACAAATGGGTCTTCCAAGTTTTCTCTTCCTTATCAGGTCTTCATGGTATAGGCCAAATTTAAAAATTAGATTTTATAATGAAAATTCAACCAAGTAGGAGAAAAAAATATAGTCTATGTCTCTGACTCATGGTAAATGTAATTTTTTTGAGTAGTGGGTGTAAATTTAGCACACACTAACTTAAAGTTAGCACACATGAGACATTAACTTTCATGATAACACATTTCAATCACTTAAAATTAGGTCACTTACTAAGATATAATTCCTTTTGGGTATATTAATCTTGAAGGAACTCTCCAAGATTCCACTTTTAGCATGCAAGGGTTTTTTTAAAGTTGGTCTTGATGAATAAAATTGCCTTAGGAAAGGATTCTTGTGTTTCTTTTTCTTTTTTCAGAAATAATGTTATTATGTAATTACTGGTTTGAACAAATTCAATCATGGGAATATACCACATTTTTTGTAACCTACGTCTTCTATAAATGATTTTTGAGGTGATCTCAGAATTCTCCTACATGTGTTTTGGTTTCTTGGAAAGCTTATTCATTTGGATCATTGTCTTGTTCGTTTGTTTTCACAAAGTCCATTCTGGGAGTTAAAAATTCCTTAACACTTGCGAAGTTAGGTATTAAACCTTACATTTTAATTCATACCATTGCATTCTCGCATGCAATCGGGTTTTTGAAATCCAATTACATGCTACACTTGTCTTTGCATTGATAAATGTAGGTCAGATTGTAAAAACCAACTACAAGTTGTGCAACAATATCCCATTGCATCTCATGTGCAATTATTTTTTCTAAATCGTGATTGCACAAGACCTTATTGCACTAAGACAAATGTAATTTGGGTTCTAAATCCTAATTACAAGTCCTTTTTGCATTAATAAAATGCAATCAAGATTTTAAACCCCGATTGCAAGCTTACCTTGTATTATAAACGTAGGTCAACTTCTAAAACCCAACCACATGCCTCTAACCTACATGTCTCTTGCACCTCTCACTTTTCATTGGGTTTTTGAAACCCAATGGTGAGACCAACATGTAGTAAGTTCTAGTTGGGTTTTAAGCCAACCAAGATGTTTGGTCATTGCATATCATATGCAATCAGGTTTCTAAATCCAATTGCAAGGTAATGTTGATTTCACCAAGATGTAATCAAGGTTCTAAAGCCCAATTATATGTCAACCCTTTGCATTTTCACTTGAAATTCAAATTTTGAAACTCGAATTGCAACTTCTCCCAGACTTGGTCAATTTTGACCCTTCCAAGTTACATTTTCGGGGTTTCCTCATTCTTTACATGGTTCTTGTCATGGATTTTTCCAAATTTGGGAACATTTCAAATCATATCTAAAACTCCATTCCAAATGCCATCATCAATGTGCTGAGACTAGATGATTCCAAAGCACGTGATACTAAGTGAATATATGAAGATTTCATTAGTGAAGAGTGTTGGCAACAAATTGTGTCTGTGGACAATTAGTTTATTTTTAGTCATGCATTATATAATTTTTTTTTGACATATTGCATGTAAAGTGAAAAAATGCAATTACATGTGATCACAGTACAAGTCAAAGTAAAGTAGGACTATATTGTGGAATAAGTAGTTTGATTCTAGAACTGACTTCATTGGCCAAAGACAAACTTTTTCCATCTTCCTTATTGGGTGTTGACTATGCCTTTGGATATTAAATTATCAAAGTTGTATTTGAATGAGTCTTTCATTAAGTGCCTAAGTCTTAGTTCCAAAGCATTCATCAGAGTCTAACACCCTTTATGGAGTGATTTGAGTCATGGCCCTTTGAGTGTGTCATGGGCATATGTCAAGTATCAATCTTGTACTCTTTTTCTTGTTAGATCTTGTTAGAATAAATGCCATTTGTATTCTTCATTTGGTTAGGTATGAATTTTAATCAAATATTTAAAACTTAATATGAATTTGAGCTTTGGGGTTTGATATTGGTTTGAGAACTTCTATTGGAATCTAAACTCTAGGTGAAATTTTAAATCCAAAAGTGAAGAAGTATTTGGAAATCTAAAACTTGATTGCTTGAGTTCCAATGTCACCATCAAAAAATGAAAGAGGTTAAAGAACTTCCTACTTAGAGCATCAAGCCTGACAATCAGTTCCAAAAGTAGGAGTCATTTATGAAACTTCATAAGGAAAGTTTCCTAAGGTTGAAAAGAAAGTCAAAATACCTATTCAAAAGATAGTTCTAAAAGTGTCTTCAGAACCTGATGAAAGATGTTACACTTATATAAGTCCTTTTTAGAGCCAATAAGTAGTTTGAGATATCACTTCATTGGTCGAAGATAGGTTTTGTACGTAACAAGAGAACAAGAGAGAAAAAATAATTCAAGGATTATCTATGCTAATGAACTCAAAGTACAATATCAAAATAATATTGATACTATAGCTCACTCCTCATTTTTTAGCAAAGAGAAATACAAAGAACTAGCTTGGATAGATGCAATTCTAATGTTAAACTAATCTTAGTTGTTAACACTTCGATGATGATCTCAACATCCACATAGGTTTTAATTTGATATTATGCCCACTATTTCCCTTCACCTTTGTTTGGCTTATTCCTTGTTTACTATATGGACTCATTTATAGGTTTAATTTTCTCAAGCTCTATGTCATAAGCTCCTATATTGGCTAAATGATCATCTTCCTTATTAGCCTCTCGATATGAGTTGTTAATTGTAATTTCTTTATAAAAATCTAGTAAGTATAATTATCTACCAAGTATGACATTTATCTTCTATTTTGGTGTAAACCCTGTTCTTAATGCATTTATAATTATGGTTGAATCTCTTTTGATCTCTATTTTATGCATTTCTAAATATTTACGTAAAAGCAAACCCTCTATTAATGCTTTTTTTTTTGTCACGTGAATTTTTTCCTCACCAATTGGTTTGGTTAATTTAGCTATAACTGATCCAACCCAGTGATGGATTACACATCCAATTCTTGAGATTCCAGGGTTCCCACAAAAGGCTCCATTAAAGTTTAGTTTAAACCATCCTCGTTTTGGTAAGGCCCATACAATTTGAGATTTATTCTACTTGATTGTTTCATTTTTTGGTATAGAGGTCCTCACTATCACTCGAAATGAATGCTCATTTTTCAATTGATCATGAACCGATTGTGGCTAATTAGTCAGCCTCAATGTTCTACTTTCTTGGAATGACTTTGATATTGAAAGCATTAAAACTTTCAATCAAGTCCCATACCCTATGAAAGTAAGATCTCATATGGTTATTTGTAGCTATAAAAGTATTGCAAACTTGTTTGACTATTAAATTGGAGTCACCAAACACTTTCAACTACTTGATTCCCATTTTTCAACTAAATCTAGTCCTCAGACTAGAACTTCATGTTCTTCTTCATTGTTTGTTGAACTAAACTGAAAATGAAAAGCCTTCTTTGCTTCCTCCCCTGATGGAAAATGTAGGTGAATACCAACACCTAAACCCATCAGACATGTAGCTCCATCAAAATATATTCTATAGAGTTCAGATGCCCAGAGGTTTATGTCTTTCTTTTCTTTTTTGTCTATGACTCTTGTCATTGGATGATCTTCATCAAACATCACATAGGTGCCCAAAAATTGGATGATCTTCATCAAACATCACATAGGTGCCCAAACATTGGATGACCTTCATCAAACATCACATAGGTGCCCAAATCGCCAGAATATAATTTTATGAAAGGATCCTCTTCAAATAAATTATTCAACAAGACTTCTTCTTCCTCAGTTCTAGTCTCGGTAACTTCTTCATCCTCAAATATTTCAATGCAGTACGTTTCTTCTTTTGAAATGGAGTTTTGGGTAGGCTCAAACTTGAGTACATGCTCATCTTCTACATGAGTATCATGTAAAGGCTCTGAAAACACCTTACACTTAGCTCCATGTTTGGTTCTTAGTATCATGTGGGACCAATCAAGTGACATGTAACCACCTATTTTTGTTGTAAAATATCTCAAAAGGCATACACCAAAAATATGGGGGATATCAATACACACAACCTCCTATGGGACTATGATATTTGGGCATGAAAAGAGAGTGAAGGGAAGTTCCTTTATTATTCCTATGCACTATACTTTTTTCCCATCCAATTGCATAATTCCCCTATCAGAAGGCTCATACTTGACATGGAGGGCCTCTATTATTTTCTTAGGCATGAAAATGCTACTAGCCCCTAAGTCTACCATTGAATTATGTAGTAGCTTATCTCCTACTATCAAGGTGAGAAAGAAAGGCATAGGTTTAGTCTTACCTTTTTCCTTATCTTTTTTAATGTTGTTGGAATTGACCAACACAATTGACTACTAGACTTGGGGAACTTCTAGCCCTAAAATAGGTGTCTTCTCTTCAATCTTTATTTCTCAGTAACAACCTCCACCCTGGCTTTCTTATCACAGCTATCGAGAGCTTCCTCCAATAGTTGTTTTTGCTTAGGAATATCCATAGGTCCTTCATTGAAGGATACACTATCATGTGTGTTCATATTGGGGGGTTTAAAATAAGTAATAAAAGGGGTAATATATTGCCTATATAGGAAGAGGGGGGTTTTCAAGGGGGTAGGGGTGGGGATTTATATAGGAAAATGGGTGTGGGGGGTATTGGGTGGGTATTGCAGGGGGGTGATAAATAAGGATTTTGGGGAAATGTTTTTTTAAAATAGGGGGATTCTTTAGTATGCCACGAACACATGTGCTATAATATAGGTTCACTTAGAGAAGCTCCTGTGGGAATTTCAAGAACATCCCAAATGGATAGATGTGCAAGGGCTCTTTTTAACAGTTCCACTATGTCTACCTTCATCTCCAAGGGGGCCTTAAAATCTTTCAGCTTCCAGGGGATGAAATCTCTTTGTTTCTAAGATGGTTGCAACTGAATCTCTAGAGAAACATGCTTATTTACTTAAAATCTCAGATGTGACAAAGGAATGGTCCTACTTGGTAGGACTAGAAGGGGGGTTTCTTCAATAAACTTGCTCTTTGAATGGGTGTTGCAGTCCGACTGCAGTTTTGGAATTTTTTAGGTAGACACTTGGTTCTTGAAAACCACGTCATCCTCATCTACCATCAATGAGAAAAGAGCATGGTCAGGAGAAATTTCTGACTCTTTCTCCAAGGATATCCCTTGTATATGGGTTATCATCATGTTGGGGATGAGTAGTAATAATCACTGGCATCAGGAGTCACTCCTTGACTCCTTTTCTCCACTTCCTGTTGCTACAAATTCCCCCTTGGATAATCTCTAGGCATATGAGTTTCATTACATGGAAACCACCATGAATTCAAGTCCTCCGCAAAGTTATTCTAAGTGACCACTAATTTTATGTTAGAATTAGGTGGAACACACTGGAATGGTGCTAATAGAGGGGGGATAAAAACTAAATGATTGGAATTCTATCTTTGGCCATTATTTCTCTAATTATTATTCCCTTGGTTGTTCCTATTCTAGCTTTGATATTGATTTGGCTAATATGGGGGTCTCCCATTTTGCCAATTTTGGAAATTCTGATATGAAGGTTGTTAGGGCACATCATGTTTCCTCTTCAAGGTAGTAAGCTCATTTGAAATTGTTCTCATCTCACTCATATTTTCTAATAGGGAATGAGGGGCCATTTGTGGCATTTGACCATTTGGGTAAACATACATAGACTGTAAGATAGGGGTGGAGCTACTAGAGGCCTCACTTTGGGTGTGTTCTAGGACTTGAAGGGAGAACTTAGAACATATTATCAATGGAGGTCTTGATGGAAGTTTACCTGTATTAATCAGGTTGTTCTCAGATCTTATGGCTATATCATAGGTGATTGGAAAGCCTACGCCTCCCACAAATGGAATAGTTTAGGTTGTCTCAAGAAATATTTTAGGTAAAAAAGAAGCCATAGGCATTGCAGGACATGCATATATGGGCATCTTATTCCATTTTCTATGGGATTTGTTGTTAGATTCCACTACAACTTCCTAGGGAGCTCTTTTGATATTGATGAGTTACTAAAGTAGTGAAGAGAAATCACCCTTTTCACGTAAACAATTATAAAATAGGTTTCCCAGGTCATTTTAGGTATAAGATTCTTCTCATCCTCACTAGTGAATTTAGGAGGTTCTTATAGAGCATTAGTAGGGATAGCATCGTAATTTACAATAGTAGCTAGTGGAATAAGGGGAACTCCACAATTCCAAGTTACAAAGTTTGGCACAACCATGTGAGCCATAGGGGGTTGTACTGGTAATGGGTTTGATGAGGAAGTTGAGACTCTGGATCTAGTTTAGAAAACTAGGGGAAGGATCAATAATCCCAGGTAACAAGTGGATATAGATCTTGTGACATGTTTGTGGCTCATATACTTTCTAATAAATCAAGCTCTATGAGGGTTTGGTACCATTGGGTGTGCTAGAAAAAGGAACTGTTGATCCTAAAATTTGCACTCTAGAAAGGTAACAAGCCTTAGGGAAAGTCTAAGTTTTGTGAGACCAAAATGCTAAAACTCAGAAAAATCTCCAGGATTGAGAAGGCAAATATCCATGAATAGGGGGATGGAAAGAGAAGAATACTAAAAAATAAATCTAAGCTAAAGGCGATGCACCAAATCATTTCATAACTAACTAACAATCTCTCTCAAATGAAAAGATAGAAACATAACATCAGAATGCAAGTATTGTCCCATAAATTGGCATATTATACCACAATTCCTTTATAGTCAAAATGAGAACATAATGACAAGATCTTGGACACGAGTCAAAATATTCATATCATCTCATGGGTGCATCTATAAAATCCAGGCAACAATAAAACATTCAAGACATGTATTCATCTATTTATTTCTAATAACATAAAAAACATGGAACACCTTTACCCTTTAATTAATTTCAATTGGAAGAGTTAGTTTCAAACATGATTTATCACTTAAAGAAATCTCAACATAAAAATGCTAGCGTATTATAAAATAATAGATACTCAAAATGACATAGACTTCTGGTGTATTCAATATTAACTAAAAAAAAAGACTCAATCGAGCACAATCAAATTTCAATTAGCATCAAAACATTAAGAAGTAAAGTTTGCAAATATGACATCCTAGAATTAAATATGGAGAAAATACTCTTATGGTCAAATTATCGGTCTCAACGAAAACTAAAAAATCCAACCCTTGAAACAAGAAAAAATATCCCCTCTTAGATAAATCTCAACCAAAAAGATTCTCCAAAGTCAAAACTCCCACACCATACTGGCGACCACTCGAAAAAAATAATTCCCAAGGCCATTACAGGAGTCTCCATAAAATGTTGTTGCATGAAAACCTCGATCCTTCGACATGTTTCCAAGAGGATTAAAAAACTAGTGCCTATCATTATTCACACCTCAAGGTGTAACAACCTCATCTAAATTTTTTTGGGACACGTGGCAGTGTGGTAGGTGATGAACTACAACTGATTAAGAACCCGATTGATGAACTTCAACTGATTTGAGATCACCAAGCACTGAAGTGTTATGTAAGATAATTGAATCAATTTTATGTTGTCATTGATGTCAACTAGTTTTGACAGTACTTATCATGTTAGTTGCAAATATCTACACATTTGTAAAGAGGAGAGAAAAGATGTAGAACTGAGACATCTACATAAGAGGAAGATGGATATGACATATGAGGATAAGGAATACTCTTGGTAACTTATTTGACGAGTCTATAACTTCATATTGTTGACTTGATTATGTTGCATTAATCTATTATGAAGTTGGAAGCAAATTGTTACAAAGCAGTGTGGTCGGTTAATGAAGCGTTCTAGTATACACCGAGCTAGTGTAGTGTATACTGAGCGACAGTATCAACTGAGCTTGTGTTCATTGACACATTTCTTTGTTAACCAAGGATGGACAAAAGAGCTAAATGAGTAGTTTAGCTGACATAAATTGATGAGTTGTAAAGTGTATGATTTTGAGGTGAAAAGATAAAGTTTGTTATGAGATCTACGGCTAACAAAATTCAAAGAAGATCTAATGGATGGAATCAAAATGTGTTAATGACACAATTGCTGATGAAGGTTTAAGTGATAAAATCTATGAAGAAGATTAAGCGGCAAAATTTGATGGATGAGAAGAAAATGGTTTACTTGTCTATTTAAGAGACTAGGGTTTCATTGTGAAACTTATGCTGGAAGGAGACTGTAGAGATATTGTGTGAACATTGCTTCATGATTGCCTAATCAAACAGGTTGAAGGAAAATCGAACTGAAAAATAGTACCGAGCGTCAGAGAACTTTACCAAGGGACAGTAAGTTATTGAATGTTGATGAACTGGAATAGAAATATTGATCAGAGGATTTGTATGGACTTAAGAATAGATCTGAACATCTGCAAATCAAGTTGTATTGTATTCAGATCAACTGTTATTACAGTTTAACCATTGTAAATAGATAAAATCTCTTAATTGAGTAGACTTGAAAGTCTTATATGTCATTCATAGAATGTACATTGTTATCCTATCAACCCCATAGTGAATGCTGGTTGGACGATAACTGTTAGTGTTAAATCCTCTAACAAGGTCACACCTTACAGTGTATTTTGTAACCTTTAACAGGGTTGGCTCTTCATCGAGCTCACTTTAGAAGAGTGAAAATATTTTGGGTTACTGGTCCCAAGTGGTTTTTCCCTTTACAGGGTTTCCACATTAAATCTCTTGTGTTATGTGTTTATGTTGTGATTGTTTGGATATCATACTTTACATATTGCATATTTGATTTGGTTGGTAATCACTATGAGAAATTAACTAGTAATTGGTAAAAGCACAAACAGTTTAGTATTTATTTTTTACCAACATGAAGAATTTAGTTGAATTTGTTTTAAGTGGTACATTTTGTATTTGGGACTGTGGATAACTGATTCACCCCCCTCTTAGTTATTCTAACAATTGGTATCAGAGCATATTGGTTACTTGGAATAGAGTTTTAAGGACTTCAGCACAAAGATCACAAAATGTATAAGAGGGATGTGCCAAAGTTGAACAAAGACAACTTCACAATATGGCAAAGCCAAATGAAACTATATTTATCTAGAATTGGGAATTCTTCCCTCACTCTATTAGAGAATGGCTACATTGCACTGCCAATTGGAACTTTGACTCTTGATCAACTAAGAGATAGAAATGAGCATAATATTACTATGATGGAGATTGTTGCTACTCTATCAGATGCCGAATTTGAAGATATCAAAGATTGCCTTACTACTAAGGATATGTGGGATAAACTTGCTCAAGTTTATAGTGGTGATGCAAATGTAAAGAGAGCCAAAGCTGAAAGTTTAAGATGAAGATTTGATGATATGGAAATGAAAGAAGTAGAAAATATAGTGCAGTATACAAACTGAATAAAGGAGGTAGTTAATGTTATCAGAGGATCTGATGGTGTCATTGATGAAGATAAAGTGGTAAGCAAAATTCTAAGGACTTTGTTACCTATTTATGCAATAAGAATTTTTTCAATACATGAAATGAGGTAACCTAACAACTTTTGAACTAAACAACTTTGATAATAGTGTTGTACCATCTGTTGAATCTACTTTTATGTCTTCTTTGAAGATCGATAAGTCAAGCAGTAGAAATAATAATAAGGATGATAGTGATAGAAATACTGATGATGAGCTTAATGAGCTTGAAGCTCTTATGGCTAGGAGATTACCTAAAGGAAAAGGTAGATATAGAGGTAAATTACCTTTAGCATGTTTTAACTGCAAAGAAGTTGGTCATATTGCTGCTAGATGTCCAAATAGGAAAGAAGATGATAGAAATAGAGACCGATCTGGCGAAGGGAGCTATGGGAGAAGAGGCAACAAAAGTTACCGACACCACAACAAAGATAACCGAGACAACAATGATAAGGGAAAAAAGGTATGCTACATTGCTGAAGAGAATGAATCTAATTCTAATATAGATGATGATGTTGAAGTAGTATTTGTTGCAATGAAGGATGACTCTGAGGAAGAAGAAAATGTATGTAGAGACATCACTCATTTCTAAGGTTAATAAAAATGATACATGGATCATTGATAGTGGCTGTACACATCACATGACTGGTGATGAAGAAAAATTTGATTGTCTAGAGCAATATAATGGAGGATCTGTAAAAATGGGTAATGATACACCATGTATGGTTAGAGGAAAAGGGTCTTTACTGATAAATGACAAAATAAGATGTGATAATCCTTATTGGGTAGAAGGACTAAATTATAACTTGCTAAGTGTGGCACAACTTAACTATTCAGGTCACCGAGTAGCTTTTGAGAGCAAGAAGGTAAAGATATTTGATGATGGAGGAAAGCTTGTTGGAACAAGAGCACAAACAAAAGGTAACTTGTTTTATCTTGACAATGATGAGTCTTCCTGTTTAATGATGAAAGATGAGGATGCATGGTTATGACATAAAAGGTTATGACATGTAAACTTTGACAACATGATCAAGATAAGTAAGAAGAAAAAGGTTAGAGGTCTATCTAGCCTAGTAAAGTCAGATCATGTAATGTGTCATCAATGTCAGAAAGGTAAGATGACAAAATCTAGTTTTAAGAGTAAAGATTATTCAACAAAGAAAATTTTGGAGCTAGTTCACACTGACCTATGTGGTCCCATGAGAACATAGAGCTACTATGGAGATAGATATTTCATTTTGTTTGTTGATGATTACACTAGATTGATGGCTGTAATGTTCTTAAAAGAGAAATCAGAAGCATTTAAGATGTTTAAATGGTATAAAGAAAAAGTAGAGAAAGAAAATGGGAAGGAACTGAAATGCTTAAGATCTGACATAGGTGGTGAATTTATTTTTGATGAATTTAATAACTATTGTAATGAGCATGGTATTAAAAGACAGGTTTCAACACTGAGAACACCTCAGCAAAATGGGATTGTTGAAAGGAGGAATAGATCAATTATTGATTGTGCAAGGAAACTAATGATAGAAAAGAATGTGGCTCAGACATACTGGAGAGAAGCAGTTAGCACAACTATTTATGTTCTGAATTGAGTACAATTGAAGGACACAAATAAAACACCCTACGAGCTATGGTTTGGTCACAAACCTACTGTAAGTTAATGCATAATTTTTTGTAGAAAATATTTATTTTGAAAGATGAAAGAAATGGAAAGTTTGACTCTAAAGGGGATGAAGGGATACCAATAAAAGAAAAGCATATAAGTGTCTAAGTGACCAATAAAATGATTGAAAGTACTAATGTTAGGGTTGATGAATTTGACACTGAGAATGGTGAAGAAAGCACTAGGGAACTAGAAGAATATGGTAGATTCACTTACATTGAACATCCATAGTACCTATTGAAGCCGCAGACTGTGTGAACTGGGCATCAGGAAAACAACACTGAGGAACAAGAAAGAGAAACCGACGATCAGGAAGGAGCTACCAAGCAAGCAAATGAACCTAAACAGGATGAACAACAAAGAAGAGATCAAATACTGGAAATATTTGTCAGAAGACATCATCCTAAGAAACAAATCATTGGAGACAAGCAAGTTGGCATGCAAACAAGAAGTAAGTCAAGACAAGGTACATGCTTAGTTTGTGAGTCTGAATCGAAAAATGTTAAAGTTGCATTGGAGAATGAAGAATGGATAAATGAAATAAATAAAGAGATAGAACAGATAGAGAAAAAAAAGACATGGACTTTAGTACCTAGACCTAAGGATAAGAATGTTATCGGTACTAAATGGATTTTTAGGAACAAACTGAATGGAAATGGAGAAGTTACAAGGAATAAAGCCAGACTAGTTTTCAAGGGGTATGCATAGGAGGAAGGAATAGATTATGGTGAAACCTTTTCACCTATTGCTAGACTAGAAGGAGTTGGAATGTTACTGGCCTATGCAGCACATAAGAAATTTAAAGTGTATCAAATGGATGTTAAGTCTGCATTTCTGAATGGGATACTAGAAGAAAAAGTCTACATCAAACAACCAGAAGTGTTTGTTGATCCTGACAAGAAAGACATGGTATGTAGATTACATAAAGCTTTATATGGTTTAAATCAAGCACTGAGAGCATGGTATGAAAGGATGCATACTTATTTGTTAAGTATTGGTTTTGTTAGAACTAGTGAGAACAACAATTTGTATATGAAAGGAGATTCTGATGACACTATTTTGATTGCTGAAATATTTGTAGATGATATTATTTTTGGAGGAAAAGATCATATCTATAAATCATTCACTGGTGAGATGAGAAAAGAATTCGAAATGTCTATGATTGGAGAGATTAAGTTCTTTCTAGGATTGCAAGTTATTCAACAGAATGATGGAATTTTCATCACAGAATCCAAGTATATCAAGGAAGTACTGAGAACATTTGGAATGGAAGATGCTAAACCAGTTGGAACACTGATGGTCACAGGCTGCAAACTAACTAAGGAAGATGAAACTATAGATGTGAACCAGTCACTGTACTGATCAATGATTAGTAAGTTGATGTATGTAGTACATAGTAGACCAGACATTGCACATGTTGTGGGGATAGTTGCTAGATTTTCTGAAAATCCTAGGGAGTCACACATGGTTGCTACAAAAATAATCTTAAGATACCTAAAGAAAACTGAGGAATATGGATTATGGTATCCTAAGGAAGGGAAGTTTGAACTAAGAGTATACACCAATGTAGATTGGGCTGGAAATATAGATGATAGAAAGAGTACCATCGGAGGAGCATTTTTCTTTGGTGAAAGACTTGTTACTTGGACAAGTAAGAAACAACCTTCTATTTCCTAGTCTACTGCTAAAGCAGAGTATATTGCTACTGCTACAAACTGTTCAAACATTGCCTACATCAAGAAAGTGTTGGAAGGTATGAATGAGGTAATCACAGAGCCGATGATTATATATTGTGACAACACAAGTGCAATAAACATTTGTATGGACTTAAGAATAGATCTGAACATCTACAAATCAAGTTGTATTATATTCAGATCAACTACTATTAAATTTTAACCATTGTAAATAGATAAAATCTCTTAATTGAGCAGACTTGAAAGTCTTATATATCATTCATAGAATGTACATTATTATCCTGTCAACCCCATAGTGAATGCTAGTTGGATGATAATTGTTAGTGTTAAATCCTCTAACAAGGTCACACCTGACAGTTTGTTTTGTAACCTTTAACAGGGTTGGCTCTTCACCGAGCTCACTTCAGAAGAGTGAAAATATTTTGGGTTATCGGTCCCAGGTGGTTTTTCCCTTTACAGGGTTTCCATGTTAAATCTCTTGTGTTATGTGTTTATGTTGTGATTGTTTAGATATCATACTTTGCATATTGCATATTTGATTTGGTCGATAATCACTATGAGCAATTAAATGGTAATCAGTAAAAACATAGATAGTTTAGTATTTATTGTTTACCGAGCTGCAGAATTTAGCCAAATTTGTTTTAAGTGGTACATTTTGTATTTGGGACCGTGGATAATTGATTCACCCCCCTCTCAGTTATTTTAACAGTGGGGTTTCTAGAAAGAGAAACTCTCAACACCCTCTCCAAAACTCTACAAACATGACACATGTCTTTCACGTCCAAAGGCTCATGACCAAGGAAATAAAGGGGGCTTGTGATCAGAAGAAAAATTTGACTTGCAAAGAAGTTTGAGGAAGGACACTTAGAAAGAAGGTGCAACCTATATAGAGATATACAATCTTCTTCTTTTCTTTACTACTTGAATTTCAAGTTCTTTAGAGAAATAGGGTCTTGAACTATTCCTTTTTTCAAGAGGGGGTTCCTCTTATTGTTCTACTTCATCTTCAACAATAACAATTATTGGTAACATTGTAGTCCTTTTCTTTATTTAGAACTTCTATCTCTATCTCTTAATTAGTGATGCCACTGTTATTAACCATTTCAACTTTGGGCTAAACTTGATTTACCTTATGTATCCTACTATTTAGGTCAATGTTTTCCTCCTTTACATTTGGTAGTGCTTCATGAGGAACCAATTTTCATAGTAGGATAAGTTGACACCAATATGTTTTTGTGGTGACAAGTACCAATGGTACATTTTTCTAGTGGGGCAAAACTAAAGGTTTATATCACTGAACACATATTAATCTTCAAGTATATAATTTCTTTTTCTTTTTCTTATCTTTTTCTAACCATTTCCTAAGTATGTTATTCATTATCTATGTGACAATTCCAAACCTCTTCTCTTTTAGATAACTAAAAGATCCAATAATTTTTTATATTATTTTCTACATCTACCTAATCAATTTCATAATTATGTTTTGGAATCCACCAAACCTTGGGATGAGTTGCCTCAATATAATAGTTATGTCTACTAACTAAAAAAGTAATATCATCTTTATATTTCTTGACTAGAGCCCTGTGAACCCTATCCTTTAGTTGCACATTTTCTTGGAGACACTTGAACCAATGCCAAAATAAATTTCTATATATATTATTATCATTACTAAAACTTCTAATGTATTTTCTAATCTGAATACCAATTGGGGAAGTTTTTCCCATACTTTACCCTTATACTTGAGAGTTCATTCATAATGAAAAATGCTAGAAAAATGATAAGTGATACATTCCTAAATGGGTACTTGTGATGTAGGGGCATTCTTGGTCCTCGGTGAATCTGCATGGTGGTTTGTTTTTTGGCCGGTGTTACTCAGTTGCAGCCTTAACCAATGGTCTCAGTTATTGTAGGAAGCTCGTTCGCTGAAGGAACTCGGTGGAATCTCTAGTGCTCGGTGGAACTGGTGCTCGATAATACCTATGTTGGTTGATGTTGCTGGATTGGCTGGTTGTTTCACTATTGCTCGATCGTTTCTCTAGCACTCAGTAGTTGGTCTTATAGATTGGAGTTCTTGAAGATTTGCTTGGTCGACTTGGTGCATTTATTGTTGATATATTTTGTTAGATTCTCCTATGTGGAACTAGAGGATGACATGTTGAATTAAATGTTTGTAAGGCTATTTGAACGCTATCTTGTATGGCATTTAATATTTGTTTGTAGGAGTTAAGGGTGTCATCTAACTGACTTGTGGCTAATTATTAGTATTTAAAGGGTGTTTGGGGTAGTTGTTTAGGCATCAAATGGGGGAGTTCTGAGAGCAGATTTGGGAGAACCAGATAAGTGAAGTTGTGGAAAAGATCCTGCGGGATCTTGCTGATCAGATCATTATCTGATAGTTTATATTTTTAGAGCTAGTGGTTGCTTACTTGGAGACAAGGAGATTGCTTGGAGGCTTACGAGATCAAGTTTAGATCTGCCTTAGGGTTTCCATAAGTTGCTGATAGTTTTCAGGACTGAAGTAGCTAGAGTTGTATTGGATCTTGATGATCTAGCATAATTGTTTCTTATTGTAATTGGCCCTAACTCAGAAGGCCTTATAGCCAGGCATGTTAATGGAAAATTTGAGTTGAAACAATTGTTGTGTTGTGTTATTCCACTGTGTTGTTCTGAAGCTGCAAGGTTGGACTATCCTTAATTGGATCCTCTATGTATGCACCCTAAAATGGTCACCTAGACTTTGGGCCCCCGTTAAGCAATTTATCAATTCCCTAAATTAACTTTTTCAGCTTAATATCAATTTCCTTGATCAATTCCTAAATCTATCATTTATTTGATTATTTTCTATGGATTAACCATTTTATCCTAAGTCTTTATTTAATTAAAAGGAATTTCCTCCCCTTTTATTAAATAAAAAGCCCCACCTTTCCTCTTATCCTAAGTTGCACAAATAAAACATTATTCTTATTTTATTAAAAGAGAAAAAGGTCTTTTTGTCTTATATGGGACACAAAAGTCAACTCTTATTTTCTCATTGGAGGAGACTTGTGCACATGGATTGATCCCTTTTCAAGTTCCACCCTTGATTAAATCTTTTGCCTCTTAATCTCCATCATCCGTTGTTTCTCATTTCCTATAAAAGAAGAGCTCTCTTCTCATTTTAGGATCCATCTTTGAATACTAACTTTATGCTACAGGATTTCTTGGAGACTTTGGAGCTTTTGGAGATCATCTTGCATTCTAGCTTTCATTCATGCATCTTAGCTTCATGTTTATACTTTCTTAGCTTAGTTTCCTTTATGTTTTAGACTAATTCACCTAGCTTAATTAGGAAGGATTGTAATACTTTCATTTCCATAGCTTGGCTTGCATCTTCATTTCTAGCCTTGCATTGCATTCTCATATTGATTCTTGAGGATATTGGCATTCTTGCCCTTGTCTTCTTTAGAATCTCCCATTGCATGGTTTACTTAGCAAGGTCATAAGCTTAATAGCTCTAGCTGAGAGCACCATAATATCCTTGTGATTCCATGCCTAGGGAGCTATGAATCAATTTTTGAGACCTCACTATTGAGTGTTCTTGAATGTAATGATTCATAGAAGTGTGACACAATTATAGTACACATTTTTGGCGCCCACCATGGGGCAGAACACTCTTGTTTTGTCCTTCATTTTTCTACATTTCCGTCAATTTTTCATCATAATTTAGCTTTAGTTTCAGCTCTCTAGTTTTTTTTGTCACAGATTATCATGCGATAGTTTGCTAGTGTCATACGATAGTTCTCTGTATAGCAGTGCGATAATTTACTAGTTAAAGTATCATGCTCCTTGCAAGATTTTGTCACACTATTGTATTACTTTATATCATCTACAGGTAATGTGAACTATCACACAGAAGGATAACATCACACTAGTATACTGTAAAGTATCGCGTGATCCTTTTGGCAATAGAACTATCGCCTGTGCCTGGCAGTGAGGTATTTTTTGGTTCTTTCTTGCCGAGTTTTGGTTTAATTAGCTTACTGGTTTGGATTGCTGTAGTTAGGTAGAGTTTATTTGTAGATTATTATTGGTTTTAATGTGCTAACTCATTGTGGGGCTAACAAGTTGTGCTTTTAGGTGCCTTTTTCTTGAATATTTTCTAAAAGAACGCATGTCAAAGCTCCAAATGCACAAGGGCTACTAACGGTTTTTGCAGGGCTACCCAAAGCATAAAAACCAAAAAAAAAAGTGCTTGTTTATTTATTTCTTTTTGAGTGTGGCATATACTAGTTGTTTCATTTCATAGGAACATAATATCTTGTTGTAGGAATCTTGAGGTGGTAGGAGAGTATGCTCTTCACCCTTGTGGTGAAACAAAAATCTTGACCCATCTTGGGATTTTGAAGGCAAGAGGGTAATTGAATCTTTTCTTGGTGTGTTTGGGAGAAATTTTTGAGGTAGGAGAGTATGCTCTTCACCCTTGAGGTGAACCAAAAATCTTGACCCTCAAAGGATGATCCACTCTTTGTGTAGTCTAGGATCATTTAGCGGGCCTGCTCTTGAGCAATCAAGAGGAACAACCCAAGTGGGGAAAAGCTTTTTGCCAGCTATTCCGACCCACTATAAACTCAAGGCTATCAAGGACGCAAAACCTTGGTAGACGTAGTACTTGTCTTCGCTTGATGTGAGTAACTTGTGGGATTGTGACTATGAGGAAAATGTCAAGCAAGAATGCTTAAGGTACTCTTGTGGCTACAAGGTCCATTACTTGCTGCAAGGTAAGGAGTCCCTTTGGGGAGCAAGAGGGGTATTACGAATGGAAGCCCTTACTAAGAACCATAGATAGAAGCCACCCTATTTTTCTGCTTAGCTTCTTGGTGCAAGGATTTATCCAAGTGGAATAACTCGGATCACCCAAAGATTACTCACCATATGTGTTCCTTTGGTTGTGTCATTGGCACTTCCATGACAAAGCCAACATCTATTATGGGCAACCACTTTGTGTGAGGCAATGAGACATCAAGTGTGGGCCAAGTTGTTAAGTATTGAGCCTTTGTCTTTTAGGCTCAAAAGTTCTTAAAGTGTTCTCATTGTGATATACCCATGTAAACATTCTTGAACAACAAACATCATGGTAGTATTCATATGATTTTTCAATTTTGATATCACAATTGTTTGTCTTGGCAAGGTTTCTTTTTCCCTTGTTTCAAGTGTTTGAAGACATGTTTGATCACCTACTGTTTGCAAACCTATTTATTATCTATTGTTACTGTACTTTGGACTAAGAAATCAAACTTGCCAAACTGAAATGTTGACCAAATTGCCCTTAAAACTAAGAATTTAGACACTCACTGGTCAAGAGTCATATGATCCTAAAATTTTATCGCACACTATTTTGAGACTTATCATGTGACAGTTCATTTCTGCAAAACTGTTGCATCACTTTCTTGGAAAGTATCACACAGGCTACCTGGAAACTGTTGCACTACTTTGTGCGAAATATCATGTGGTTAGATTCTATCATACTGTTTGCTTGGAAACTGTCACACAGAGTCTTTTTGTTGTCTACCTGGTTTATGCCATTTTTCAGCCTTTCTTTGGTCAGCCAGATTTTAGTAGGTTACATACTCTACCGCTGAAAGCTTGTTTGTACCTTAGGCTCTTGGATTTAGACATCTTGAGTTAGTAATTTTTGACTTCACCAATGATCTTGCTTGTCATTGATAAGTTAGGAATCATCCTTGTTGACAAGATTCACCTTTAGACTCTTTGATAGCACACTTGGAGAGTTTTAGTACTCTTTTGTCCAAATTCACTTTCATATAAATTCAATTTCAATTAAAAATATATTTTGGGTAAATCATCCTCCTTATGCGTATGTGCTAGGATACTGATCCTTTTATTATGCACCTCTGTGGCAGTGTTGGTTTATACCTCTTGTCAGCTTTCTATTTCACCATCTCTCTTTTGGACAATTGAATATTTTCACTATCCTAGTTTGACATCAATGTTCCATAAGGTCATCTTATCACTAAGGGTCTTTTCTTTCATGTCGGTTACGAAAAGGTACCAAGTGAACCAAGGAAAATGACCTCAAGTAGTTTTTGAACAATTACCTTTAGTCCAAACTCACCAAAAGAGAAAGGGGAAGGAATCCATCTTTGATCAATCTCCTAGGAATACTGCGAAAGTTTGGTTTGAACCTAAGAGCAGCCTAAGTGAGTTGAGTACCTCTTTAGTACCTTCTCAATCAAATATGGACATGAGTTACACCTTGACTAGGAAGGAGAGGGAAGAAATGGATCAAAACCTTGATGACATATTTCAGAGACATAGAGATAACATGCTATTTGGTGATTCTTCTCATGGCAACCAACCTGAATCACCTCCCATCAATACTAGATATTTGGATGCCTATCAAAGGGCTGAAAGGCATTATAGACAAGCTCACCAAGATGAACGATCACAACACGAAAACCAAAACAACCAATCTTGTGATGCTCATGTGAATGCAACTTTTTATAATCACTTGTTCAAACATTTGAGGTCAAGTTCTCCAATTCAAACCACCTCACAGTATACAAATGAAAGGCTAAAAAGAATTGAGCGAGAAAAACAAGCCTTCTTGAATGAACAAGCCATAAAAGAAGAAAAACTTAGACTCCTAGAGTCTGAAAGGAAAGCTTTGTTGGACATAGAGAGAAGAGCCACACAAGAAGAAAAAGATATGCTTTTAGCCCAATAGCTCAATGCACAATTTAACAACAGGGGTACCAATAGTGGAAACAACTCTCCACCATCTACTCCCTCAGGAACCCCACGAGGTAGAAGGTATTCGAGATCACCCTCAATATCTCCTAGTCCTAGAGGAAGGACTTTACAACATGCTCACTATAGGAGACAGACGCCTCCTAGGAACTCAAGACAACCCTCCCAACAAGCTCATCATGGCTCTCAACATGGAGGAAGTAGTGCAAGTTTTGATGCTGAAGACTTTATGAGGATGCAACAAGAGCCACTTTTCCAACAATATGTGGAGAAATATGTTGAGAAAAATAAGGATAAGTTCCTAGAAAGCTTGATCAACAAGGGTGTGAGGGTCCCTTATAAATTTGATGTGGATAGGAAAATCAAGAAACAAAGTCCCTCACAAGAAGAGGAAATCAAGAAAATGAAAAAGATGATGGAGAAAATGATGGCTCCCAAGAGTTCTTTCAACCTTGACTCTATTTTTCCTAATCCTTTTGATAGGAGTGTGAGTATGAAGGACTTTCCTAGGAAAGTTGAAATTTCCCAATATAACAAATATGATGGAAATGGTGACCCGCATGATCATGTGCGTCAGTTCTACATCATGAGTTTTGAATTTCACCAAGATGACTCCTATCTTATGAGATTGTTTCCAAGGAGTCTCAAGGGTCAAGCAATGGAATGGTTTACCAACATAACCCCTCCCGTCAAAACTTTTAAAGAACTTGTCCACAAATTTGTTCAACATTTCACATACAACTTGTCAAGATTAGTCACTATGCTAGATTTGTGCAATTTGAAACATAATCAAGGGGAATCCTTTGTTACATTTTTACAAAGGTGGAGATGATTGCGCTCTCGCTATTCTAGGACTATTCCTGAGCATGAAAGGATTGATATCATTGTTAGCAACTTGGTGCCAGAAATGCAGTATGAGGTTCAGAAAATGGTCTTTGATTCCTTCGACACTATGGTCAAAACCACATGTAGAATTGAGGATGTCTTGAAAGAGCAAGGTATTTTGACTAAACATAACAATAACAACAATAGTCAAAATAATAACAACTCTCATAAGGACAAAGGCAAGAACTCACACTTGAACAAGAATAAACAAGTAGTCAATGATGGAGTTGTAGAATCTAATCAACCAAAGGATCAAGGTGTCCTAAATTTATCTAGTGTAGTTTAAGCCATGAAGCTTAATACATCCTCCAACCAACAAGAGCATAAACCAAGATATCAAGATAAACCCAAAAAGGAGAAGCGACAATTCTCTAAACTTGGTGACTCATATGAGGATGTTTTCAAGACCCTCATTGCTAACAACCTTGCACAACCTCAAGATCCTGCAAATTTCCGCATACCAAAAATCAAACCACATTGGTGGAATGAAGAAGCTTTCTGCAAATTCCACAATGGTATTGCACATGACATTGAACATTGTTGGAAGCTTAAGCATATCATTCAGGATCTAATTGAGAGCGAAAAACTTTAGAATGATGGGTTGAACACTAATGCAGACCACAAAGCATTCAAGGAGCCTTTACCTAAATACGAGAAGGGGGAAACCTCTAAACCCAAAGATAGCAAGGCTGCAATCAACTACACTTACACGTCTGCAGAAAATGTTATCAATATGCTCAAAGTTGTGGATAAAAGTGTTAATATGATGAGGAGAAAAGATCCTTATGGTTATGATGTGGACTCTCCTCCTACATTCGATGAAGAACCTGTGATAGTGCTGAGAGGTCCTCACTCTCAAAGGTCAGCCCAAGCTCTTAACGCTGTCACAAGAAGTCAAAGTCAAGGTCCTGTGATCATTAGAGGTCCTAGTTCCAATCAATCCAGCAAACCCAAGCAAGTGACATCAAAGAATGTAACCACCAAATTAGTTGTGAATCCTAAGTTGAATTACAACCTTGTTGATCAATTGTAGTGAACTCTAGCTCAGATTTCCATCTTTGAGCTTTTAGAATTGTCTCCAAGACACAAAAAGATCCTCAAAGATGCTTTGCGCACAACAAATGTTCCCACCAACATAGATGTCGACCAATTCCAGAACATGGTCAATCATATTGCTAGCCCACACTACCTCACTTTTTCAGAAGAAGATGACAAAGCCTTGAGCCATCCACATAATCTTTCCCTTCACATCAAAGTCATGATCCATAAAAACCATGTCAGGCGTGTATTGATAGATGGGGGTGTTGGGCTCAACATCTATTCTTTGAGTCTTTTAAAGACTTTGGGTTACTTTGAGCAAGTGATTGATACTAGAAAGAAGATTACAATAAAAGCCTATAATGAGGCAGAGAGAAGCTCTAAGGGGTTGGCCATCCTTCCTATTAGGATTGGCCTAGTTGAGAAAGACATTTTGTTTCAGATTGTTGATGCCAGACCCCTTGCCTCACTACTACATTTGGGGCCAAATTTCAACATAATTTTATGACGGGTAACTTTTTCTTACGAATTTGGTGTTTTTTTTGTAATAGGCCCTGATGATGTCGGTATTCTGATGGGTGTTTAATTGACCATCAAAACTCCAACAGATTTGGGGTATACATTAAAAAAAAAGAAGTGAAATAGCCTCATCATTTTTATTTCGATTAGAGAGCGGGAGAAAAGGAGCGACATATGAGTGTGGGAGAAGGTATGTTATTTCTTCATCTTTCGAGCTTCTGGCATCATATTCGAATGCATTTCATTTTATTGTTGAGGGATTTTCTCTCTGAAATGACCACATTCTATTGGTACTGTGCCCTAGCTAGTGCTTTGTCTCTATTATTTGATGTTATTGGTGCTTGTGCTCAAGGATATCGATTCATTGTATTCAAATGTTTGGATTCACGTTTGTTGATATTACTAGCATATGTGTTTAATGATGCATTTATATATTGCTATCACTGAAATGACCACATTCTACTGGTGTCGTGCCCTAGCCCATGCTTTAACTCCATTATTTGATGTTATTGGTGCTTGTGCTCAAGGATATCCATTTTTTTAAAATGTTGACTGTGGTTATCAAATGGACAGCCCATGAGCTTCTAGCTAGGTGCCATTTGTATTGATAGCTTAGGGCATCAAATGTATTGTATCATTGATAGTTGAGACTTTGTTAAAAGGAAATAGGACAAAGAACAATTTTTATTTAGTTTCTCTATTTTGATCCCTAAGTGGCTTACAACCCTAGAGAAGTATATGCAGATTTATGGATCCAGTTGCAGAATACATAGCAACTAATAATTCACAAGAAATCCATGCATCCAATTTGAATAGCAATTAATATAAAGAACTAGGGTCCTCCAATGGCCCAATCATCCAGACCTTGACTGTCCCCTCAACCAGTGACCCTTCAAAACCAAGTTATCATGCAATTAGTGAGTGATCCTTCATTCTCCTGGTCTGCCCTGCATCCAAATATATTGGAAATACACAATACAATGATAAAAAGTCTTTCACAATCCCCCTTCCCCCAAGGAACACTATCAACCATCCCTTCCACATAGAATTTCACTATTTTATGAGTGAATTGTGTAGGAACAATTAACATTAAACAAGGAGAAAACTCCTCAACACATCTTGGAAACCATTGAATTCAATAATAAATGAAATCTAACACCAACACTATTCCTTTCATAGTTGTAGGAAATATGGGAACCATTTTTGATAGATATTGTACAAACGAAGAGAATACTCCCAAGAGGAAATGCTTCAATGTGGAACAATTGAAGGACAATATTTTACTTTTATATGCACATTTGTAATGTTTTTGATATATTTCTGAGATAACAAAACCATAGAAAGAATATCATATAGAAGAAAGTAAAGAATAATGATCATATTTTGAGATATTGTGGAAACTTAAAGGAAAGAATGCTTGGTGGGGTTATCATGCAATCAGTGAGTGATCCTTCGTTCCCCCCTCTTCTAGTGACCCTTCATAATTGGGTTATCATGTAATCAGTGAGTGATCCTTCATTCTCCTGGTCTACCCTACATCCAAACATATTGGAAATACACAATACAATGATAACAAGCCTTTCACAATCCCCTTTCCCTCAAGGAACACTATCAACATCCAGACCTTGATTGTCCCCTCAACCAGTGACCCTTCAGAACTGGGTTATCATGCAATCAGTGAGTGATCCTTCATTCTCCTAGGATGCCTTACAACCAAACATATTGGAAATACACAATACAATGATAAGAAGTCTTTTACAATCCCCCTTCCCTCAACGAATTACTATCAACATCCGGACCTTGATTGTCCCCTCAACTAGTGACCCTTCAAAACCAGTTTATCATGCAATCAGTGAGTGATCCTTCATTCTCCTGGTCTTCCCTGCATCCAAACATATTGGAAATATACAATACAATGATAAAAATTCTTTCACAATCCCCCTTCCCTCAAGGAACACTATCAACAAGTGACCCTTCTTCTTATCAGCCATATCCAATGTTTCATTGACGTCACGACCAAGAATGAAGGTCACCTTACCCATACCATTCATGGATTCTGAAATGTTGTTCCAAACTCCTGAAAACTTTTCTATTGCTTCTTGTTGCTTCTTTAAATACTTCTTCTACCACAATGTCCTCCTGCCCCATATTCTTGATCTTCCTGGCTAAACAGATGAATCCACACACAATAACCCAAAATGAAGGGTTTTGTATCCTTTAATGAATCTCAGTCACTGGTAATGCATGGACAGTCAAACCAGTAGTCTCCAAAGCATTCAATAAGTGAATATGAATGTTTAAAAACTTTCCTCTCAGCTTCCTCAACCACTCCTAATCGGTTAGAGGGATATTTCTAGAATCTCCACTATTCCTATCCTTACCAACAATTCTTAAACATACTTTATCTGATATGATAATAACATGCTAAACTGAACTGATGACATGTTCTTCATGTGGTACAAGGAAGATTTGGCTATCAAATCTTCCTTCGTGCAAGCTGAGCGCGAGAGAAGGTATGTGATTTCTTCATCTTTGATTGGTATCTTTGATGGGCAATGTCTTTCGAGCCTTTGGCCTCATATTCAACCACAAATGTCAAATGCATTGTATTTTATTTGATCATGAATGCTCACTAAAATGACCGCATTCTACTGGTGTCGTGCCCTAGCCCATGCTTTATCTCCATTATTTGATGTTATTGGTGCTTGTGCTCAAGGATATCGATTCACTATTTTCAAATGTTTGGATTCATGTTTGTTGATATTACAATTCATCATATCAGATAAAGTATGTTTAAGAATTTTTAGTGTCTAAACACTCAACTAATCCCTCTAACCGATTAGGAGTGGTTGGGGAAGTTGAGAGGAAAGTTTTCAAACATTCATATTCACTTATTGAATGCTTTGGAGACTACTAGTTTGACTATCCATGCATTAATGTTTAGAAGAGATCAATGAAGTATTTAAAGACATTCTTACATGTTTGGAGAGGTTTAAGAGGCACTTATCATGATTGTACCCTCACAAACAACGACATAGACTAGTTTTACTAAGTTTCCTTTTTGTATTTTGAGGTTTCCTTTCTCTACTGCAGGGGTACAGTCAGAGGGTTCATTGAAAAAATGATCCTTTGAATGGTTACTATGAATATGAATGATTTGATATAGCATATTGCTCATTTTACTTGAAGTTTGGAATAGCTTGTGCAAGGGTGAAAGTAGTTTTGATCATTTTGGTCGTGACTGTTCCTCTACACAGTCAAAAAATGTAACTGTCTAATGATTATATGTAATGTTGAATGGATTAAATGCTTTATTCTTGGTAGAAGTGAATGGAAGGAATAGTGTTAGTGTTAGGTTTCATTTATTGTTGAATTCAATGGTTTCCAAGATGTGTTGATGAGTTTTCTCCTTGTTTAATGTTAATTGTTCCTGCACAATCCACTCATACAATAGTGGAATGCTATGTGATTGACAATTTCATACAATTGGTCCTTTGGCATGTATTAAATACAATCCAGTCACTTATTGAATGCTTTGGAGACTACTAGTTTGACTGCCCATGCGTTACCAGTGTTTGAGATTCATTAAAGGATACACAACCCTTCATTTTGGGGTTATTGTGTGTGGATTCAAATGTAGGTTTGATTTGGTTAATGTTTAGAAGAGATCAATAAAGTATTTAAAGACAATCTTACATGTTTGGAGAGGTTTGAGAGGCACTTATCATGACTATACCCTCACAAACAGTGGCATAGACTGGTTTTACTAAGTTTTCTTTCTCTATTTTGAGGTTTCCTTTCTCTGCCGCAGGGGTACAGTTAGAGGGTTCATTGACAAAATGATCCTTTGAATGGTTACTATGAATATGAATGATTTGATATAGCATATTTCTCATTTTACTTGAAGTTTGGAATAGCTTGTACTTGAAGTTTGGAATAGCTTGTGCTTGTGCTGGAATTCTTGGTAGAAGTGAATGGAAGGAATAGTGTTGGTGTTAGGTTTCATTTATTATTGAATTCAATGGTTTCCAAGATGTGTTGAGGAGTTTGCTCCTTGTTTAATGTTAATTGTTCCTACACAATCCACTCATACAATAGTGAAATGCTATGTGATTGACACAGATTTTCTCACAACATTTGTGTATTAAAACTATTCACAACTTAATAATATTAGGTAATCAAATGCTTAAATCAATGTATTCAAGTTGTGGGAATTCACGGGGCTATTCTGTATCTAACACACATGCACCCGTAAGTTCACCAAAATAGTAGGCAAAGAAAGAATAATTTAAAAAGTTGGAATCAATAGTAATTGTATTATTATAACATTAAATATAAATCCACTAGTTAAGTCTTAAAATGTCAAAGACACTAGTTAAGTCTTATAATGTCAAGTAGGTAAAGCAATAATAAGAATATTGCATAAACATAGGTAACGATGTCCAAATAGTAATACATGTAACATACTTGTCATCATATCTTTGAAACATGTCATTATTATCTAGGAGCATTCTGATACCGCCATTACTATCTTACATGTGTGGGACAACTCATTAGATTTGTGCTATTTGAGAGAGACTAGCCTACTCCAAAAGTGGTGGGAAAGCACCATCATTCTGTACCTTACATGCCAAAGATGGCAGCCAGGCATTAATTATGGCCATGCCTATCACAGTCAGGAGCAGATCAATTCCCAAGATCTTTTACTTCTCCGATAAACCAAGTTTGAAACTCTGGTTTTACTTCTATCAAATATTCCCTCTCTATGTTTCTGCATCAACAATGAAGTAATAGCTTCTGGTGGTTAACTCTACTATATTTATTTTTCATTCATGTATTATATTTGGTATACAACTCAAATAGAATACATGAATGAAAAATAAATATAGTCGAGTTAAGCACCAGAAGCTATTACTTCATTGTTGATGCAGAAACACAGAGAGGGAATGTTTGATAGAAGTGAAACCAGAGTTTCAGACTTGGTTTATCGAAGAAGTAAAAGATCTTGGGAATTGATCTACTCCTGACTATGACATGCATGGCCATAATTAATGCCTAGCTGTCGTCTTCGGCATGTAAGGTATAGAATGATGGATCCTTCCCACCACTTTTGGAGTAGGCCAGTCTTTCTCAAATCGCACAAATGTAATGAGCTATCCCACACATGTAAGATAGTAATGGCGGTATCAGAATGCTCCTGGATAATAGTGACACATTACAAAGATATGATGACAAGTATGTTACATGTATTACTGTTTGGACATCGTTACCTATGTTTATGCAATATTCTTATTATTGCTTTACCTACTTGACATTATAAGACTTAACTAGTGTCTTTGACATTTTAAGACTTAACTAGTGGATTTATATTTAATGTTAAAATAATACAGTTACTATTGATTCAAAATTTTTAAATTATTCTTTCTTTTCCTACTATTTTGGTGAACTTATGGGTGCATGTGTGTTAGATACAGAATAGCCCCGTGAATTCCCACAACTTGAATACATTGATTTAAGCATTTGATTACCTAATACTATTAAGTTGTGAATAGCTTTAATACACAAATGTTTATCGCTTAGGTGAGCCCCAATCTGCTATCAATCACATGATTTAACGTATAGTGTTTTCTTGGTTGTTTCATTTGTTCCTTGACCTTGACTATGGATTGACTATCATTTTCAAGCTTGAGCGTGGCTTCATACCACGCACCGTCCGTAGATTTGTATACAACGCTGATTTACAAACATAAATAATGCATTGAACGTAATCTATGAACGTGCATGGTACAAAGTCTTGCTGAAGTTTGAGTGTCCTCCCTTTATTCCAGTGAGATATGCAAATTTCATTATTTAATAATAAAAATCTATTAAAATGTTTATACCTTCTGCCATTTGCTGGTGTAATTCCTCTTTGAGTATCCCCTTTCTCCTTTGCATCCAAAATGAACTCATTCCAATCCCTGGATTGGATTGGAATGAGTTCATTTTGGATGCAAAGGAGAAAGGGGATACTCAAAAAGGAATTACACCAGCAAATAGGAGAAGGTATAGACATTTTAATAGATTTTTATTATTAAATAATGAAATTTGCATATACTAGTGTTCTAAGCATCCTCATTACATGATTTAAGGTCTTAGTCCATGGATAAATTAAATTAGACTTACTATCCAAAATACATAAAAAACATGCACATAAACACGACAACTGAGAAACATAAATGTAGATTTCACAATAGCTGAGAAACATAATTGTAGGCATCATAGTCACAATCTTTTGGAGATAATTGTGTTGTGTATCCAAGCGGTGGAGAGAAACTTTTGCACCCCCGATTCCAAGTTGAATACATCTGTTGGGGGACCTTGTATTCATGAGCAACAGATGTAGTCAACTTGGAATCAGAGGTGCAGGAGTTTCTCTCCACCGTCTGGGTATACAACTCAATTACGTTGTACCCAAAAACTTGTGACCATGATGCCTACAATTATGTTTCTCAGCTGTTGTGTCCTAGGATCCCTTGTGACCCTTTATGACCATTTACAATCCCTAAGAATACATCTTAGAGGTCTTAAAATATCATAAAGGGTCATAAGAGGCTCCTAGGAGGGGCCAGATGAGCTTCCACCTTCACGTGGTTGGCCCTGTTAAGTAGAGAATGTTTAACTATTCTCGAAACAAAGAGAAGCTAAATAATTTAAGGTCTTAGTCCATCGAGATGCTGAAAAAATGTCAAGAATTAACGATGGAGAGTTGTTAGATTCCGAGAAGACGTATATGGAGTGGAGGCCAGATTGAGTACCAGTGCAGAGTGTTAATAATTATAGCCTGTCGGCCAAGATCAAACTGATCAAATAAATACCCTTTTGTGATTTATAATAATAAGGAGATTATTATTTCATCTATATATATGTGTTGGTTGAATTAGTTAAGGGCCCAAGGTCGGCCTCTTGGCTTTAACATTAAATATTTTTAATAAGACCAGGTCGGCCCTCTTGAAGATAATTCAATTCATATATATATGGTGTTGGATTCTAGGGAGAGAAGCACCAAAAACATAATGTGCTTCCCTCCCCCAAAACCTTGATTCTTTGACTTAAGAAAACTTAGAGGAAGCAGTGAATTTAAGAGCAATGTATGGAGGCAGTGGCGAATTCATAGAGGAAGTAACAGATATGGAGTCAGTTGCAAATTCATGGAGATAACAACGAATTCATCAAGGAGCAATATTCAGTGATTGTTATTGGTGCGAACTGCAATCACAGATCAGCATATATTGGTGTGAAACATAAGTAGCTTCAGCTAATAGATAAGAACAAGTCTGAGCATGAATAAAGATCAGATTATGATCTGATCCATACAACCAGAAATTAGTGGCAATGTTTACTATGAGTTGATTAGGGCTGGAAGCCTCTGTTAGGAGTGGACTCTTCCTCAATACACTATCACTAAGGTACTATTCAGGTTCTCCTCAGCACCTTTGTTAGTACAGTTTGGAGGCATATAGATTGGAGTATACTTGGTTGATATCCAGGTATTGTTTACTTTATTCTATGTTTAGCTCTATTAGATGTCTATAGTTTGTTCATTCTGGAGTAGAATTTGAAATATATCAACAAGAGATGATGATTTAGTAACCTACATCTAGAAAACCTTCACAATTATCCCTTCTTTGGCCTCCACTTTTTCTTCTTCTCAAATATGGTTATCTAGAAACTTTGGATACTGTTTCTCATCCATGCACGAAATGTGCTAGTGATCATATAAAATTACTTTAGGCCTCCAGTATTGATGAGATGTACAAGTGTAAAATGTTTTTGTGAGAGTGAGATCAATTTGTGTAGTGTACATAAATGCAAGGCAGTGATTATTCTCAATGATAACACAGCTCAAGAGACCATCATAGGTTGTCTCTTTCTTTGGTCTATATTATTGATATAATGTTTTACTTTAGCTCATCAAATCCGGGGATTTGAAAGAATTTAATAGAATATTTTCATGACAACGTATATTATTTAAGTTGACGTTGCATGAATTTATCTACTTCGTGCACTTGTAGACTATTAGGATGGCGATAAAGAAGCATTTGATGTTAAGTTCCAACATAAAGTAAGAAATTTCTTTTAAGTAAGAAAAAAATGATAACATGAATGCGTATGAAATTGAAATGTAGCCTGCCGATTCTTGCCATACACAACCTATGCATGTTGATGACAATGAGGACATGCATCACAGTAATACAAGTAAACATCTTAAATTGATTGGTGTAGTAATACAAATTTAAGTGCAATTGGTGTTTAGATTAATGTAACAATTTGTATTGCAGTTGTAGAGAGTGTAGAGGCCATTGTTAATGAGTAGGTTGAGGTTGATGCCAAGGCCAGATAAACTAACCTCAATGTTGATGATGTGACTAGATCAGGTAAAGAGCTATATGATTATGAATGTTGTCAATGCCTTTATTAACAAGGAATCACCACCCACCATTAATGAATATTAATGATCATTATTTCCTAAGGCTAATCGTTGTTTGTGTATTCTGATCACCCAAGTCTTTGGTTGTGATTTGCATGCTGTGTGGTTTGTCAGAAGTGGGGGTATGACATGCTGGTTGGATTATAACATATTGACACTTACACCATGAAGAAGACAAATGATTAAACAGAAAGAGAGGACCAATTGAACCATCTTGTGGTCAGTCTATATCACATTGAGAAACAACATCAAGACTTGAGAATCAAAACAATAAAAAGTTTCTTCAAGACCATGAATGATCAACAACATTCCATCAGAAAACAAAACACTAATCTATGTTATCATTAAGCCATAAAATATGTCTTTAAAGTTTAGAAGAATCACAAAAACTTTCAAGAAACATAGTACTATCCAAAATATGTCTTTAAAGTTTATTTCTAATGATTATGATGATGTTGATGTTGATGTCTATAATTTATTTCACTTACTGATGCTTGCCTAGATTGAATTTTGAATTGCCAGGTTGGAGAACACTTTCAAAGTTTAGGGTCTGTTCCACATGATACTCTTAGTTAGAGCTCAAATGCAACTCAACATATTTTTGATGCTGGGCAACCCACTAGAGAAACTCATCTGCAGGTGAAATTTAATGCTGTGAATCTTGGCATTGTTAATGTTATTACTTTTCCTCACATTTCATATTTGTGAAAATGTTTCTTGGCACTATCTTCTTTTTCAATTCCTATATTTGCAGCTTTTTAGATCATTAACTTAAGCATTACATGTCTTTGTTCAAAGTTTATTCTAACACTATTTTATATCTTATTCTTATTACAATGTTCTTTGTTGTGGGGTAGGAGGTCAATCTTCATTGTCTTCATTGTGGGGGATAGTGAAGATTTCTCTGACAAATAGTAGGTCTTCTTTAGTATCTTATAATAACATGCTAAACTGATAAAGGTGTAATGGGCATTTAATCTGCAATTGCTAATAGATTAAGCATATTATTACTATGCTTAATGTTCCATTTAAATGCATTTAACACAATTTTTTTTTTACAAAACTGAACCAATGGCATGTTTACAACAAAGATGTGTTGAGGAGTTTGCTCCTTGTTTAATGTTAACTATTCCTACACAATCCACTCATACAACAATGAAATGCTATGTGGAAGGGATGGTTGATAGTGTTTCTTGAGGGAAGGGGGATTGTGAAAGACTATTTATCATTGTATTGTGTATTTCCAATATGTTTGGATGCAGGGCAGACCAGGAGAATGAAGGATCACTCA